>JBBGZY010002615.1:0-319825 GCA_037952925.1 Lithobates clamitans
AATATTCAATTTAAATATACAAAATAAATACATATAGAATATACACATACAATCTACAACTACGCAATTTAAATACTTATAAAATCTACACATAAAATCTACAAATATACAATATAAATACATATAACATAAACAAATAAAATATACAAAAATTCAATTCATATATCCAATATAAATGCATATAGAATATACACATAAAATCTACATATACACAATATAAATACTTATAAAATCTACAAATATACAATATAAATACATATAAAATAGACAAAATATACAAAAATTAAATTTAAATATACAATATAAATGCATAGAAAATATACACATAAAATATACAAATATACAATAAAATAGACAAATAAAATATACAAATATTCAATTTAAATATACAATATAAATACATATAGAATATACACATAAAATCTACATATACACAATATAAATACTTTTAAAATCTGCAAATATACAATATAAATACATATAAAATAGACAAATAAAATATACAAAAATTAAATTTAAATATACAATATAAATGCATAGAAAATATACACATAAAATATACAAATATACAATTTACATATACAATATAAATACATATATATATATAATATACAATAGCTAGCAGACCCCTTATCTCATCAGAAAGCGGGTGCGATGGTAGAGTTCTCTGATTGGCTGTTCAGACTCATTTGGCACCTTCTGTAGGGGCGGCGGTGACGGGAATGAGATGGATCGGAGGACGGCGAGTCGTCTTCATTATTAATAATCTTTTATTATTTCTGTAATTTTTTTTTCCTTCCATGAGATACAATTACCATAGCGGAGGGCGGCCGCTGTCAGAATCTTCCTGTAGAATGTGTGGACGGGCCCGGCGGCGGCGATGGCGATCTGTGTGGCGGAGAGAGAGGGACAAGTTTTCATTTATCAGTTTAATCCGAGTAATTCTATAAATGGGGACGCGGTGTAAGCAATGAGCTGTGACATGCCTTAGAGGGGGGGGGGAGTTTATGAACGCAGACATCTCCAGACCAATCATCTCCCCTGGAAGGAGACCAACACACTCCACCGATATGCCGGAAAGGGAAGACACATTGCGGGTGACGGGCGCAGGGCAGCGCTGGGACTTCCAGGACTGTTTCAGGAAAATAGCCCCATCCAGATGAACTATAAGTCCCAGAATTCCTTAACAGCCAATGTGGGCTTACTGTCAGCAATGACGTTAGGAGTCTACATCAAATTCTGCCCCCCCCCCATCCCCCTTCTAGCACAAATCCTCTCCTCTCCAAATTTCCCCTTCTAGCACAAATTCTATCCCCTCCCCAGATCCCCCCTCCCAGCAAAAATCCCCCCCCATCACAAATTCTATCCCCTCCCCAAATCCCCCTTCCCAGAAAAAATCCCCCCCATCACAAATTCTATCCCCTCCCCAAATCCCCCTTCCCAGAAAAAATCCCCCCTCCATCACAAATTCTATCCCCTCCCCAGATCCCCCCTCCCAGCAAAAATCCCCCCCCCCATCACAAATTCTATCCCCTCCCCAAATCCCCCCTCCAAGAAAAAACCCTCCCCCCCAGCTCAAATTGTATCCCCTCCACAAATCCCCCCTCCCAGAAAATATCCTTTCCTCTCCTAGCTCAAAATCTATCCCCTCCCAAAATCCCCCTCCCAGCAAAAATCCTCCCCCCTCCATCACAAATGCTATCCCCTCTTCAAATCCCCCCTCCCAGCACCCCCCCCCCCCTTCTAGCTCAAATTCTATCTCCTTCCCAAATCTACCCTCCCAGCAAAAATCCTCCCCCCTACATTACAAATTCTATCCACTCCCCAAATCCCCCCTCCCAGTAAAACTCCTCCCCCCTCCATCACAAATTCTACCACCTCCCCAAATCCCCCCTCCCAGCAAAAATCCTCCCCCTCCATCACAAATTTTATCCCCTCTCCAAATCCCCCCTCCCAGCAAAAATCCTCCCCCTTCATCACAAATTCTATCACCTCCTCAAGTCCCCCTCCCAGCAAAAATCCTCCCCCCTCCATCACAAATTCTATCCACTCCCCAAATCCCCCCTCCCAGTAAAACTGCTCCCCCTCCATCACAAATTCTATCCCCTCCCAAAACCCCCCCCCTTCCTCCATCACAAATGCTATCTCCTCTCCAAATCTCCCCTCCCAGCAAAAATCCTCCCCCCTCCATCACAAATTCTATCCACTCCCCAGATCCCCCCTCCCAGCAAAAATCCCCCCCTCCATCACAAATTCTATCCACTCCCCAAATCCCCCTCCCAGCAAAACTCCTCCCCCCTCCTAGCAAATTTTATCCCCTCCCCAAATCCCCCTCCCAGCAAAATCCCTCCCCCCACTCCTTCCCAAGTCCCCCCCTACCAGCACAAATCCTCACCCTTCCTAGCAAAAAATGCTATCCCCTCCCCAAATCCCCCTCCCAGCAAATATCCTTCCCTCTGCTAGCTCAAATTCTATCCCCTCCCAGGAAAAATCCTCCCCCCATCCTAGCATAAATTCTATCCCCTCTGTAACCCCCCCCCCTCCCTCCTGCAAAAATCCTTCCCCCTCCTAGCACAAATCGCCTTGCCACTGCTTGCCAAACACCTCTGTCCAATTCCCCCTCCCCCCCCATTGTTTCCCAAGTACAATTCCTTTCTCCCTCCCTGAAACACTCTGACCTGAAATTCTACATCAGAGATAACTCCCCCCCTCCCCCCACCTCCATCAATGAGCCTGCAGAGCTGCAGCTTTAGAGTCGCTCTGACCCGATCCTCCAGCCAATAATATTTGGCTCTTGTCAAAGTCGCTCAAATCCTCGCGCTTTTCCATTTTCCCAACACACCAACTTCGGGGACAACATGTTCACTTGCTGCCCAATATATCCCACCCACTTTCAGATGTCATTGTAAGGAGATAACCGACGCGATTCACTTCTCCTGTCAGTGGTGATAATGTTATGGCTGATCGGAGTATAGTAATCTACCACTAGAAATACTCCTGGACCGCGGTGTCTGGCTGTGAACCCTCCCATGTCTAGATCTTACGCTCAGATGGAAATGAAGGGAATTAGGAACAGGTTCTAATTAACCCGGTGTCATCTCCGCACGTCGGGGGAGGGGGGGGTGCTGCATATTGACCCCGGGGGAGGGGGATGGGGGGGGGTGTGGAGGGATTCCAGGGACTGCGGATGAAATGCATCGTTTAGCATTGAAATGAAATGTGACTAATAACGCCTTCAATTCCCAGATGTCAGGTCCATTCATTTGTCCTGTCCGCTGCCCCCCCTCCCCCCCCCCCGGAACGCTGCGCCAATTATTTCACAATTTCTGGATAAATACCCCCATCAGGAAGCAGCTCCCTTCCTCCCTGCCCTTCTCTCCCCATCCCTTCCTTCCATACCCTTCCCTACCCTTCCCTACCCTTCCCTCCCCATCCCTTCCCTTCCCTCCCCATCCCTTCCCATCCCTTCCCTTCCCTTCCCTTCCCTACCCTTCCCTCCCCATCCCTTCCTTCCCCATCCCTTCCCTTCCCTACCCTTCCCTCCCCTTCCCTCCCATCCTTCCCTTCCCTACCCTTCCCTACCCTTCCCTACCCTTCCCTACCCTTCCCTCCCCATCCCTTCCCTTCCCTACCCTTCCCTACCCTTCCCTCCCCATCCCTTCCCTTCCCTACCCTTCCCTCCCTCCCATCCCTTCCCTTCCCCCATCCCTTCCCATCCCTTCCCATCCCTTCCCTCCCTACCCTTCCCTACCCTTCCCTACCCTTCCCTCCCCATCCCTTCCCTTCCCTACCCTTCCCTCCCCACCCCTTCCCATCCCTTCCCTCCCCATCCCTTCCCTTCCCTACCCTTCCCTCCCCATCCCTTCCCTTCCCTACCCTTCCCTCCCCATCCCTTCCCTCCCCATCCCTTCCCTTCCCTCCCCATCCCTTCCCTCCCGGCCCTTCCCTCCCCATCCCTTCCCTTCCCTACCCTTCCCTCCCCATCCCTTCCCTGCCCATCCCTTCCCTTCCCTCCCCATCCCTTCCCATCCCTTCCCATCCCTTCCCATCCCTTCCCTTCCCATCCCTTCCCTTCCCTACCCTTCCCTACCCTTCCCTCCCCATCCCTTCCCTTCCCTACCCTTCCCTCCCCATCCCTTCCCTTCCCTACCCTTCCCTCCCCATCCCTTCCCTTCCCTACCCTTCCCTCCCCATCCCTTCCCTTCCCTTCCCTTCCCTCCCCATCCCTTCCCTTCCCGTCCCTTCCCTCCCCATCCCTTCCTTTCCCTACCCTTCCCTCCACATCCCTTCCCTCCCCATCCCTTCCCTCCCCATCCCTTCCCTTCCCTACCCTTCCCTCCCCATCCCTTCCCTTCCCTTCCCTTCCCTTCCCTTCCCTCCCCATCCCTTCCCTTCCCTACCCTTCCCCCCCATTCCTTCCTTTCCCATCCCTTTCCTCCCCATCCCTTCCCTCCCCATCCTTTCCCTTCCCTACCCTTCCCTCCCCATCCCTTCCCTCCCCATCCCTTCCCTTCCCTACCCTTCCCTCCCCATCCCTTCCCTCCCCATCCTTCCCTTCCCTTCCCTACCCTTCCCTTCCCTACCCTTCCCTTCCCTCCCCATCCCTTCCCTTCCCTTCCCTTCCCTTCTTTCCCCATCCCTTCCCTTCCCTTCCCTTCCCTTCCCTCCCCATCCCTTCCCTTCCCATCCCTTCCCTCCCCATCCCTTCCCTTCCCTCCCCATCCCTTCCCTTCACATCCCTTCCCTCCCCATCCCTTCCCTACCCTTCCCTTCCCATCCCTTCCCTACCCTTCCCTTCCCTACCCTTCCCTTCCCTTCCCTACCCTTCCCCTGCTGTCTATATATATCATCTCCTTCTGTCTTTACAGTACTTTGAAAAGTATTCATACCCCTTGACATTTTCCACATTTTGTCATGTTACAACCAAAAACCTAAATGAGAAGTGGAAGGAAAAATGATAAATGGTTTTAATTTTTTTTTTTACAAATAATTGTGTGAAAAGTGTGTGTGTGTGGGGGGGGGGGGGGCATTTGTATTCAGCCCCCCTTTACTCTGATACCCCTAACTAAAATCTAGTGCAACCAATTGCCTTCAGAAGTCACCTAATTAGTAAATAGAGTCCACCTGTGTGTAATTTAATCTCAGTATAAATACAGCTGTTCTGTGAAGCCCTCAGAGGTTTGTTAGAGAACCTTAGTGAACAAACAGCATCATGAAGGCCAAGGAACACACCAGACAGGTCAGGGATAAAGTTATGGAGAAGTGTAAAGCAGGGTTAGGTTATAAAAAAATCTCCCAAGCTTTGAACATCTCACGGAGCTCTGTTCAATCCATCATCGGAAAATGGAAAGAGTATGGCACAACTGCAAACCTACCAAGACATGGCCGTCCACCTAAACTGACCGGCCGGGCAAGGAGAGCATTCATCAGAGAAGAGCCAAGAGGTCCATGGTAACTCTGGAGGAGCTGCAGAGATCCACAGCTCAGGTGGGAGAATCTGTCCACAGGACAACTATTAGTCGTGTTCTCCACAAATCTGCCCTTTATGGAAGAGTGACAAGAAGAAAGACATTGGTGAAAGAAAGTCATAAGAAGTCCTGTTTGTAGTTTGTGAGAAGCCATGTGGGGGACACAGCAAACATGTGGAAGAAGGTGCTCTGGTCAGATGAGACCTGAATTGAACTTTTTGGCCTAAAAACAAAACACTATGTGTGGGGGGAAACTAACACTGCACATCACCCTGAACACACCATCCCCACCGTGAAACATGGTGGTGGCAGCATCATGTGGTGGGAATGCTTTTCTTCAGCAGGGACAGGGAAGCTGGTCAGAGTTGATGGGAAGATGGATGGAGACAAATACAGGACAATCTTAGAAGAAAACCTGTTATGCCGCGTACACACGACCGGTTTTGCCGTCGGAATAAACTCTGAAGTTTTTTCTGACAGAGTTCCGGCGGAATTCCGCTCAAGCTGTCTTGCAGGTTCACCTTCCAGCAGGACAACAACCCTAAACATACAGCCAGAGCCAATGGAATGGTTTAGATCAAAGCATATTCATGTGTTAGAATGGCCCAGTCACAGTCCAGACCTGAATCACATTGAGAATCTGTGACAAGACTTGAAAATTGCTGTTCACAGACACTCTCCATCCAATCTGACAGAACTTGAGATATTCTGCAAAGAAGAAGAATGGGCAAAAATGTCCCTCTCTAGATGTGCAAAACTGGTAGAGACACCCCCAAAAAGACTTGCAGCTGTAATTGCAGAGAAAGGGGGTTCTACAAAGTATTGACTCTGGGTGGCGCCATACAAATGTCCCCCCCACACTTTTCACATATTTATTTGTAAAAAATGTTGAAAACCATTTATCATTTTCCTTCCACTTCACAATTATGTGCCACTTTGTGTTGGTCTATCACATAAAATCCCAATAAAATACATTTACGTTTTTAGTTATAACATGACAAAATGTGCAAAATATCAAGGGGTATGAATACTTTTTTTAAGGCACTGTATATGACAGTTTATAGCAGTAGTGGGCGTTTGTACTGTTTACCACATATATATAGAAATCCTCCTCCTATACAATAAAGGCAGCTACCCGGTAACATCCCTTGCAATAATACTTTATTGGCTACATGGCAGGCTACAGCAGTATCGTGCTAACATGTTTCGTCCGAAGCCTTATTCATAGTGTTAGTGTGTTACTGATGTATCCAGTAAATAAATGTTGCAATGGATGTTAATGCAGGGGTCCTCAAACTTTTTAAACAAAGGGCCACTTCACTGTCCTTCAAACTTTAGGGGGGCCGGACTGTGGCCAGTGAGAGTAAAATTGGTCCTGGTGTCAGTGTGAGTAAATAGTGCCCCATCATTGGTGTCAGTGGGAGGAATAGTGACCCATCATTGGTATCAGTGGGAGGAATAGTGCTCTATCATTGGTGTCAGTGGGAGGAATACTGTCCCATTATTGGTATCAGTGGGAGGAATACTGTCCTATCATTGGTATCAGTGGGAGGAATAGTGTCCCATCATTGGTGTCAGTGGGAGGAATAGTGCCCCATCATTGGTGTCAGTGGGAGGAATAGTGCCCCATCGTTGGTGTCAGTGGGAGGAATAGTGACCCATCATTGGTATCAGTGGGAGGAATAGTGCTCTATCGTTGGTGTCAGTGGGAGGAATAGTGCCCCATCGTTGGTGTCAGTGGGAGGAATAGTGTCCCATCATTGGTGTCAGTGGAAAGACACAAAGGTGCACAGAGCGCAGTGCTAATAGATGAGGCCCCCCGGGGGAGGTAATATCGGGGTGTACAGAGCGCAGTGTTATTAGATAAGCCCCCCCGGGGGAGGATATATCGGGGTGTATGGCGCGCAGTGTTATTAGATGAGCCCCCGGGGGGAGGATATATCGGGGTGTACAGAGAGCAGTGTTATTAGATGAGCCCCCCCGGGGGGAGGATATATCGGGGTGTACAGAGCACAGTGTTATTAGATGAGCCCCCCGGGGGAGGATATATTGGGGTGTACAGAGCGCAGTATTAGATGAGCCCCCCGGGGGGAGGATATATCGGGGTGTACAGAGCGCAGTGTTATTAGATGAGCCCCCCGGGGGGGAGGATATATCGGGGTGTATGGAGCGCAGTGTTATTAGATGAGCCCCCCCGGGGGGGAGGATATATCGGGGTGTACAGAGCACAGTATTATTAGATGAGCCCCCCCGGGGGGAGGATATATCGGGGTGTATGGAGCGCAGTGTTATTAGATGAGCCCCCGGGGGGAGGATATATCGGGGTGTACAGAGCGCAGTGTTATTAGATGAGCCCCCCCGGGGGGAGGATATATCGGGGTGTACAGAGCGCAGTGTTATTAGATGAACCCCCCGGGGGAGGATATATCGGGGTGTACAGAGCGCAGTGTTATTAGATGAGCCCCCCCGGGGGGAGGATATATCGGGGTGTACAGAGCGCAGTGTTATTAGATGAGCCCCCCCGGGGGGAGGATATATTGGGGTGTACAGAGCGTAGTGTTATTAGATGAGCCCCCCGGGGGAGGATATATCGGGGTGTACAGAGCGCAGTGTTATTAGATGAGACCCCCCCCCCCCGGGGGAGGATATATCGGGGGTGGGTGGTGTGGAAGTAATGCACCCTTCTGTAGTGTGAAAGGAAGACTCTGCACTTTGTATTCTCAGACTCGGCCCGGGGGAAGGGCTGTCTGTCACCATATTCCTCTTCATCTCAGGGAAATGTCTGAACGCCGTTCTGCCGTGAAGAAGAAGTCCTCTACAGGGAACACCATCTATTTATTCCTCAGATCCACGCCGCGCGCTCATGGTTCATGCCCGCAGAATTTACCGGTCCTGCATTTTACAAGTCTATTGAGTCAGCTGCGCCGTCAGTCAAATAATCTTCCAGTAAAATGGTTTTACGAGCGGCTTTTATTTGTTTTATAACTGAAGAAAGTGAGAAAGTCTGAACGGTGATTAAAGCAGAACCCCGAAAAACAACCTGAAAAAGGATTTCTAACCCTTCCCCCACTCTACCCAAAACTAAGGACATCCCCAGTACCAACCCCAAGTAGGGGAACATTACTGGTCCTTTACAACAGGGGTCCCCAAACTTTCTAAACAAATGGCCAGTTTACTGTCCTTCAAACCTTCGGAGGTACCAGACTATGGTCAGTGAGGGGTAGGAAATGTCCTGGTATCTGTGGGCGTAACAGTGTCCCATCTTTGGTATAAGGGGGAGGAATTCTGCCTCATCATTGGTGTCAGGGGGGGAATAGTGCCCCATCATTGGTGTCAGTGGGATGAATAGTGCCCCATCATTGGTGTCAGTGGGATGAATAGTGCCCCATCATTGGTATCAGGGGGGGAATAGTGCCCCATCATTGGTGTCAGTGGCAGGAATAGTGCCCCATCATTAGTGTCAGTGGGAGGAACGGTGCCCCATCATTGGTGTCAGTGGGAGGAACGGTGCCCCATCATTGGTGTCAGTGGGAGGAATAGTGCCCCATCATTGGTATCACTGGGGGAAATAGTGTCCCATCATTGGTGTCAGTAGAAGGAATAGTGCCCCATTATTGGTGTCAGTGGGAGAAATAGTGCCCCATCATTGGTGTCAGTGGGAGAAATAGTGCCCCATCATTGGTGTCAGTGGGAGGAATAGTTCCCCATTATTGGTGTCAGTGGGAGGAATAGTGTCCCATCATTGGTATCAGTGGGGGGGAATAGTGTCCCATCATTGGTATCAGTGGGGGGAATAGTGTCCCATCATTGGTATCAGTGGGGGGAATAGTGTCCCATCATTGGTATCAGTGGGGGGAATAGTGTCCCATCATTGGTATCAGTGGGGGGAATAGTGTCCCATCATTGGTATCAGTGGGGGGAATAGTGTCCCATCATTGGTGTCAGTGGGGGGAATAGTGTCCCATCATTGGTATCAGTGGGGGGAATAGTGTCCCATCATTGGTATCAGTGGGGGGAATAGTGTCCCATCATTGGTGTCAGTGGGAGGAATAGTGTCCCATTATTGGTGTAAGTAGGAGGAATAGTGTCCCATCATTGGTGTCAGTAGAAGGAATAGTGCCCCATCATTGGTGTCAGTGGGAGGAATAGTGTCCCATCATTGGTGTCAGTGGGAGAAATAGTGCCCCATCATTGGTGTCAGTGGGAGGAATAGTGTCCCATCATTGGTGTCAGTGGGAGAAATAGTGTCCCATCTTTGATGTCGGTTTAAGGAATAGTGCTCCAAGGGCTGGATAAAAGCATGCAAAGGGCCGGATCCAGTTTGGAGATCACTGCTCTACAACATCGGATTTTGTACCATGAGGTCAATCAGCTGTCCATAAAATCATATATTCACAAATAGTTTTCAAATATGTATGAGAACCCTCACAGGTCCAATAGGGTAAGTGCAGTACCCTAAAATCATACATGGAGAAACAACATTCGTAATCTTGTCCAGGACAAAATAACCAATTATCATACGTTTTCTCAATGTTCTGATTACATCTCAGGATAGTTTTCAGGCCGTCCTTCCCGTGCAATTGGTGACGCGTTTCTATGGCTTCCTCAGGATGGAGCAGTTGTATGATATGGTGAATCGGCGGTGTGGCTCTGGCATAGTAATCCCCCTGAAACACGTTGGACATTTTACAAACACATTGGATGGTTTTTAGTATGAAGTAATAAATGAATTTGGACTCTTTTTATCCTTTTGGTCTGGCGCTCCTTTCAATTAATGGATTTCTTTTTTCCTCGTACACTATAGGGGGCAGTATAGATCTATGAATAGACCTTTCTGGAGCACATCTTCAATCTTTGTTACAGAAAACATTTCTATCTTGTTTGCTGTATGTGATTTTATTTAAAGTCGGTTCCCCTGACTAAAGTTTTGACGTTCTCTCTTCTGTCCTCCAGGTGGATGCCGATGATGTCATCACCAAAGAGGAACAGATCTACCTCCTTGGCGTAGCAAAAGGAGAATGTGAACAAAAGTTGAATTTGAAGAAGACAAGTGAGTGTTCCTGGGATGTGTGATGGATGGGGGGGCATTATGGGTCTGCCTAGTGGCCAGATATTGGGGTCAGGCTAATTCCCTGAGGATGAGAGTTTGGTGAACGGGTAAAGAGGGGTCTTCAGACTGATTCACCTCCACCGCAGGATCATTTACGCCACAATTGCTGTGCATTCACCCAATACTCCACGACCTTCAGAGTTCTGATCATTTATTTTCTCTCATTGGACCTAAAATATAAAACAAATCTACAAATGACCCAACAGTGATAGCGAGGGGGCCTGGCACAGTGTAGGGTATTCCTATGGTTCACTCTGTGACTTGAATGGATGGATGGATAGGTGGGTGGATGTACGGATTGACAAATTGATGGATGGAAAAACAGGGGGATGGACTGATGGATGGATTGACAAATGGATGGATGGATGGATGGATGGATGGATGGAAGGAAGAACAGGGGGATAGATAGGAGGGGGATGTATGGTCAACAAATGTATGGATGGATGGATGGGTGGAAGAACAGGGGGATGGAGAGATGAACAGATGGAATAGATAGATAGATAGATTAGATAGATAGATAGATAGATAGATAGATAGATAGATAGATAGATAGATAGATAGATAGATAGATAGATAGATAGATAGATAGATAGATAGGGGGTGGATGGATGGATGGATAGGGAGGTGGAAGGATAGATAGGGGGGTGGATGGATGGATAGATAGGGGAATGGATGAATGGATAGATAGGGGGATGGATGGATGGATAGATAGGGGGGTGGATGGATGGATAGATAGGGGGGTGGGTGGATGGATAGATAGGGGGGTGGATGGATGGATAGATAGGGGGATGGATGGATGGATAGGGGGGTGGGTGGAGGGATAGATAAGGGGATGGATGAATGGATGGATAGATAGGGGGGTGGATGGATGGATAGATAGGGGATGGATGGATGGATAGATAGGGGGATGGATGGATAGATAGGGGGATGGATGGATGGATAGGGGGTGGGTGGAGGGATAGATAAGGGGATGGATGAATGGATGGATAGATAGGGGGGTGGATGGATGGATGGATAGATAGATAGGTGGGTGGATGGATGGATAGATAGGGGGGTGGATGGATGGATAGATAGAGGGATGGATGGATGGATGGATGGATAGGTGGGTGGATGGATGGATGGATAGACAGGGGGGGTGGATGGATGGATAGGTGGGTGGATGGATGGATGGATAGATAGGGGGGGTGGATGGATGGATAGATAGGGGGTGAATGGATGGATAGATAGGGGGTGAATGGATGGATAGGTGGGGAATGGATGATAGATAGGGGGATGGATGGATGGATAGGGGGTGGATGGATGGATAGGGGGATGGATGGATAGATAGGGGGATGGATAGATAGGGGGATTGATGGATGGATAGATAGGGGGGGTGGATGGATGGATAGATAGGGGAATGTATGGATGGATTATTAATTATTGGATATTAATTGATGGGTGATTGATGTGGTCACCTGGGATCGGTAAACCGTCCAGCACTTTGAGACAACAGAACATTCGGTGACCCTCAGCCCTCCGTAGAGCTGAAGGAAACCGTTGTAATTTTATGACGGCAGATATATTTCTATTAGAGGTGGAGTTTTGTCTTTTTTTTTTCTTTTTAATTTGTTATTGACTACCTTATTGCTATCACAAGGGGCCTTACAAGCATCCTATATGATAGCATGGACAGGTGACAGGTACTCCTTATAGATAACCCCCAAGGTCTCCTTTGCCCTCCAATGGGGAACGTGAGAAGAAGCTGTGAGGTTCTGTCTCAGTTTAGACTGATGGGAAGAGAAGGGCACCAGAACGAGTTCGGAGTTCAGGAGATCCAGGAGAATTCTATGGTTTGTCCTCCATGACGCCGCTCATACACGGAAGGCTCTCCCTGGGAAAATTGCCTTATCAGGGGTTCTATCTGGAAGGATATTTCAGTCTATAGAACATTTCCTTCTCAGATCCAATCTGTACATTCATTCCTCTATTCCAGACCCTTCATTATGGAACTGTGCTGACCCAGACAGGATGACAAATGGGATATTACTTCTCAGAATTCTTCTCTATGTGTGACCATTTCTACATAAATCCAAAGAATGTTATTGTGAATGTCTGACTGAACCCTGAGAATGTTTACATATAGATAGATAGATAGATAGATAGATAGATAGATAGATAGATAGATAGATAGATAGATAGATAGATAGATAGATAGATAGATAGATAGATAGATAGATGAGTGGATGGATAGGGAGTTGGATGGTTGGATAGACAGATATAGTGGGGGGAGAAAAGAATTTGAACCCCTGCAGATTGTGTAAATGTGCCCACTTACAAAGAAATGAAGGGTCTATAATTTTTTATCATAGGTGTATTTTAAATGATAGAGACAGAATATCAACCAAATATCCAAAAAAAGACACATGATACAAATGTTATAAATTAAGTTCAGAGAGTAAAATAAGTATTTGATCCCCAAGCAAAACATGACTTAGTAGTTGGTGGAGAAACCCTTGTTGGCGCAAACAGAGGTCAGACGTTTATTGTAGTTGGTGACCAGGCTTGGACACATCTCAGGAGGGATTTTGGTCCACTCTTCTTTATAGATCTCCTCTAAATCCTTAAGGTTTCTTGGCTGTCATTTGGCAAATCGAAGTTCCAGCTCCCTCCATACATTTTCTAAAGGATTAAGGTCTGGAGAATGACTAAGCCACTCCGTGATCTTAATGTGCTTCTTCTGGAGCCACTTTGTTGCCTTGGTGGTATGTTTTGGATCATTGTCACGCTGAAAGACCCATCCATGGCATCCGTGTTCTGGCTGAGAGGAGAAGGTTCTCATCCAAGATTTTACAATACATGGCCCTGTCCATTGGCCCCTCAATACGGCAAAGCCCCAACGCATCATGTTTCTACCTCTGTGCTTGACTGTAGGGATGGTGTTCTTAGGGGTCATAGTCAGTGTCACAGACCCCCTTACTCAAGAAGAGTCTGTCATATACGCTTCCTTTGACTGGTATCAGCACAATCCTGAGCTGAACAACGAGTTTCCAGAGCTCTCCAAGATAAGCTGGGTTCCACAAGCCCCCCGCCCAAAGTGACTCCTGTCACAGTCTGCATTTTTCTTCCTCCAAACATGGCGAGTCGAGTTAATGCCAAGGAGCTCAATTTTGGTCTTATCTGACCACAGCACTTTCTCCCAATCCTTCTCTGAATCATTTAGATGTTCATTGGCATGACTGTACATGTGTCTTCTTGAGGAGGGGGACTTGCCGTGTTTGGAGGAAGAAAAATGCTGACTGTGACCCTAAGAACACCATCCCTACAGTTAAGCACGGAGGTGGAAACATGATTCTTTGGGGCTGTTTCTCTGCTAAATGTACAGGCCGACTTTGCCACATTGAGGGGCCAATGGATGGGGCCATGTATTGTAAAATCTTGGACGAGAACCTTCTTCCCTCAGCCAGAACACTGAAGATGGGTCATGGATGGGTCTTCCCACATGACAATGAACCAAAACATACCACCAAGGCAACAAAGGAGTGGCTCAAGAAGAAACACATTAAGGTCATGGAGTGGCCTAGCCAGTCTCTAGACCTTAATCCTACAGAAAATGTATGGAGGGAGCTGAAACTTTGAGTTGGCAAGCGATAGCCAAGAAACCTTAAGGATTTAGAGAAGATCTGTAACGAAGAGTGGACCAAAATCCCTCCTGAGATGCGTACAAACCTGATCACCAACTACAAGAAACGTCTTTGCTCTGTGCTTGCCAACAAGGGTTTCTCCACCAAGTCATGTTTTGCTTGGGGATCAAATACTTATTTTACTCACTGAACTGCATCTCAATTTATAACTTTCGTATCATGTGATTTTTCTGGATTTTTGGTTGATACTCTATCTCTATCTTGTAGCCACCCTGGCGGTATGAATATGTCATATATTTGCGTCTCAAAGCGGTACAATTGTTTTGCATAGAAATTTGGCATTTTATATTTTTGGCCTGTAATTACTTAGGAATAACTCACTTAAATCTGTCCAAGCAAGAGTCTAGTAGACATCCCGGGTATGATGAAGTTTGAAACACAAAATCATAAATTATAATATAATGCATAACTATAAATAATTATAAAAAATAATAATATAATATTAATAAAATTAATTTCCCCACCATTCACTATCGCTCAATTTGCAAGTGTTCTAATTTACTATCGCTGTTCTATAGCTGGTCTAAAACCACTTTTGACGTAAAGGGACACTTTTTGGTTGCTCTGGACAATCTCCAGTTTCCAGGCAGAAAAAACAGTATATATATAATATAAAACTGCATGCAGGGCATGGGCCAAATCACTGGGGACAAAAGGGATGTGAAATGATTTCATACAGTAATGTCATCTGTAAGAATACAGTGTACTGTATGTGTTATGAACTCTATTTTTTAAATTTGCTGCCAGGCTCCGCCCCCGCGTGGTCGCGACGCTCGCTGGAAACGGAGCCCGGCACATAGAGGCATCGGGGGGGAGGACAGACACAGCGGACACATCGGGGGGACAACGCAGGGTCCTGGGGACAAGTTAAGTATACTTCATCAGGATCCTGCAATGCAATCCCGAGTGTGGCTCGGGGATACCGCTAATGGTGCTGAAATTTAACCCCGAGCCACACTCGGGAATACCGCCGGGGAGATTAAAATACACGTATGATAAAAATTATAGACCCTTCATTTCTTGGTAAGTGGGCAAACTTACATTATTTTCCCCACTGTATGTAGACAAATGGATGAAAGGGTTGGGAAATGGGGGGAGATGGATGAGGGGGTAGATGGATGGAGATATGGATAGATAAAAAGGGTAGGGGTGTATGGATGAATAGAGAGAGAGAGAGAGGTAGGTAGGTAAAAGGGTAGGGGGTTCAGTGGATGGATGGATAGATAGGGAGATGGATGGTTGGATAGACAGTTATGCCGCATACACAAGAGCGGAATTTCCGACAGAAAGAGTCCGATGGGAGCTTCTCATCGTATATTCCGACCGTGTGTATGCCCCATCGGACTTTTTCTGTCGAAAATTCAGATGGACTTAGATAGAGAACATGTTCTATATTTTTCTGACGGAACAAATTTCTATCGGAAAAAACGATCGTCTGTATGCCGTTCCGACGCACCAAAAAGGACGCATGCTCTGAAGCAAAGTATGAGATGGAAGCTATTGGGTACTGGCTATTAAACTTACGTTTTCTAGTCCCGTCGTACGTGTTGTACGTCACTGCGTTCTGGACGGTCGGAATTTGGTGTGACGGTGTGTATGCAAGACAGCTTGAGCGGGATTCCGTCGGGACTCTGTCGTAAAAACCTTCAGAATCTATTCCGACGGCAAAACCGGTTGTGTGTACAGGTGGATAAATGGATGAGGGGGGGGGGGGGGTGGATGATGAGATGGAGGGATAAGGAAATGGATCGATAGAAAGGTAGATGGGTGGGTGGATACATGGGGGGATGGATGGATAGAAAGGGTAGGGGGTAGATGAATGGAGGTGGGTGGATGTATAAGATAGATAGATAGATAGATAGATAGATAGATAGATAGATAGATAGATAGATAGATAGATAGATAGATAGATAGATAGATAGATAAAGATAGATACGATAAATAGATAAGATAAGATAGATAGATAGATAAGATAAATAGATAAGATAGATAGATAAGATTAGATAGATAGATAGATAGATAGATAGATAGATAGATAGATAGATAGATAGATAGATAGATAGATAGATAGATAGATAAGATAAATAGATAAGATTAGATAGATAGATAGATAGATAGATAGATAGATAGATAGATAGATAGATAGAAGAATATATGGATAGATATATAGCAGAGGGAGGGAGGAATGGCAGGTTGGATGGATAATGGGATGGGTGAATAGTGAGATGAATAGATATACGGATGGGTGATAGCTACATAGCAGAGGGAGGGAGGAATGGATAGATAAATGGACAGGTTGATAGATAGATAAATGGATGGATGTTGGAATGGATAAGGAGATTTAATGGATGGATGGTTGGATAGTTAGGCAGGTGTATGGATGGATACTAGATATGGGGGATAAATTGATGAAAGGGTAGGGGATTGGGGGGGGGGGGTGGATAAGGAGATGGATGGATGTGTAGAAAGGATGATGTGTGGATGGATACATGGGGGATGAATAGATGAAAAGGGTAGGGGGTGTGTGGATGGATGGATAAGGTAGTAGATAGATAGGGAGATGGATGGGGAAAGTGTATGGGGATGAGGGGGATAGATAGTGGATGGATGAATAGATAGATAAATAGCAGAGGGAGGAAGGAATGGCAAGATGGGCGAATAGTGAGATGGATGGATGGCTAGGCTAGATGGATGGGGAATAGATACATAGCAGAGGGAGGAAGGAATGAATAGATAGATAAATGGATGGATGGATGGATGGATGGAGTGATAAGTAGATTGATATGGAGGGACAGACACTTTACAATAAATTATTATATTCGGAGTTGAGTAGAGAGTGACTCCGGTGTATAATGAGGGGAGGAGTTGTGTAAATTGGAATATCAGATTGGGATCGGTAGAGGAGATGAAGCACAGAGGGAAGTCTATCATCTCCCGGATAATCTCCATGATACAGTCCGGGGAATCGGGGAGAATTGCTGGAAGTAATAAGTGGCATTTATTCTTCACCTCCCAGATTTAAACAGAATAACCTTTTGATTAAACCATCTCCATTTCCTTTCTGGATCCTCCTCCTCCTGTCCTCCGATATCTTTATTATCTTCATCTAAACCATCACGCCGAGAATATTCATGGGTGGCAGATGTTCCAGAGCCTCCACCTTATTACACAATTATAATTCGCGTCCCGCTCCGCTCATGCTTCAAGCCGCATTACCGCCGCATCTGACCCAAGAGATGCAGTTTAATAAATCTTGACGTACAGACCCGATTGGCTTCCTATCTGGAAATATGACAATTACCTGGAGATTTGATATAATGACAATCGCAAAGTATATCCACATTGTGCGCGTCATAAGTGAAACTTTCACAAGCTGACATTCAGAACGCTTTCCAAGAAAATTACCAGATAGAAGACATGATACTGAAATGTTATAGCGTGACACTTTTGCTGTTTATCTAATAAGAAATATGGTTATGGAAATATTTTGCTTCTCTGAAAGGTAGCCTTTCTCAACCAGGGTTCTGTGGACCTTAGGGTGCCTCTAGAGGTGGCCAGGGGTTCCTGGAGCTATGGCTGATTGAGCTTCCATCTGATAGTGCCTCCATAATTCCAGGTCTACCACCACTTGATAGAGCCAGCAGTTATTACAATATTTTCCTTAACCTTAAAGGCAGACATTCTTAGCCAGGGTTCCGTGGACCTTTAGGGTTCTGCTAGAGGTGGCTAGGGGTTCCTGGAGCTATGACTGATTGACCTTCCATCTGATAGTACCTCCATAATTCCAGGTCTACTGCCACAAGGTAGAGCCAGCAGTTATAATAATATTTTCCTCCCCTTAAAAGCAGACATTCTCAGCCAGGTTTCTGTGGACCTTAATGTTCCTCCAGAGGTGGCTAGGGGTTCCGGGAGCTATGGCTGATTGACCTTCCATCTGATGGTGCCTCCATAGTTCCAGATCTATCACCACTTGGTAGAGCCAGCAGTTATAATAATATATTTCCTTCCCTTAAGGGCAGCCTTTCTCAACTAGGGCTCCGTGCACCTTAGGGTTCCTGTAGAGGTGGTAGGGGTTCCTGAAGATGTGGTTGATTGACCTTCCATCTAATGGTGCCTCTATAGTTCCAGATCCAACACCACATGATAGAGCCAACAGTTATAAAAATATTTTCCCTTTTTTAAAGGCAACCATTCCCAACCAGGGTTCCATGGACCGTAGGGTTCCTCTATAGGTGGCTATGGGTTTCTGGAGCTCTGGTTGATTGACCTTCCATCTGATGGTACCTGCAAAGTTCTAGGTCTAGGACCACTTGGTAGAACCAGGGCTTGACTGCAAGGGTAGCATCCCTCCCACCACTGTTGAGAGGGGGGCATTTTTTCCACCGACCTCTACCAATCTAAGGGGCATTTGTCCATTGCCTCCCCATGTACTAATCTTAGTAGGGGTTCCCTGGGTCCTGATAATTTCAAGGGTTTCTCTGGGGTTATAAGAAGTTTGGGAGAGGCTGCTTAAAGGATCCAGTGACCACCAAATGCTATGGCCCACTGAGAAGTAGTCATGGACAGGTCCCCATTATTTAAGTGTTCTGCACGTGTATGACTGATAAGGGAAGGACTGCCCTAATGAACTTACAACTGTCCTATACTGGTCACACTGTCAGAAGAGAGAGATCACCGGAGAAGGAACCAGACGAAGAGAGAGACTGGCTACTAGATGGTTGGACACATTGACCACAAATCGACTCCTCTTTAGATTTCTCATTCATCAAGTCACTGGGACTCGGACCCAAGTTGACGGCACTTAACACACATGACTGTTAAAGGCAACCCGTGCACAACCATCATCATCCACTCCCAGATGTTACCTTTTGCTTTAAGAACTTTTCTTTATGAACTCTGTGTACCATGTGGCCCCTCCCTTGTTGCCTTTTCAATTTTCCTTTTTGTAGAAATTCTTTTCTTTCTTTTTTTTTTTCCCCCGTTTGTGGTTCCCCGGAGTTCTCCTAAACCTTCCTGCCTGCCTGTGGTTTGGGCTGTTCCTGTGTATAGGTAATAATTACTGCGTTTAGGTTTTTACCTTAGACTTCTGGAAATATCTGGCTGGTTGTTCTCAGGTCCCGTTTACTGGAACCTCGGGGAAATCGTTTCCCATTCATCATAATTAGGAAAGTAAAGATCTTCGCTTTCAGTATTCAAAACATTTAGACAAGTGTGAGTTATTTATGGAGAGCGGCACATTGATATTATAGATTTCACCGGCAGCACATTATCTCTAAATATATATCTTCTCATTCACTGTAGCTTTTTTAATACTGTAAAGAGTCTTTAAGGGCTCATTCACACTAGTGCCTTGACTACTAAAAAATGGTGCCTGTCAGTACCCAGAAGCAGCACACTATGAACTCATCTGTAAACAAAATTTTATATACTGTAAATGGCTTCATCTCTCATTCTCCATCCATTGAGGGAACTAGCATGTTTCGCCCATGTGGGGCTTGGTCATAGAGGCCATTCATTTTCTTCACCTCAACCGCTACTCCCTTTAAGCTATAGAGGCAGTGGCCAGGGTGTACACATGCCACAGCTGCAAAGCTTTGCTTAGTGGCTGCAACAACCCCTTTAGCGGGCGTAGTGACCACCAAACGCTACCCATTCAAGAAAGTGGGGCTACTCTGCAAGTGCTCATCAACAGCGGGCTTCAAGAGGTTAAAGTCAGCAGTGAGACGATGATACAATGCCTCCTCACCACCTGCCAAATGTTCTGTGAGGAGCAATCTGATTTCAAAGCACTCTTCAGAGAGCAAAGTTAGTGTGAATGAGCCCTAAATCTTGCCCTAAGGCTGCAGCTGCATGCCAACCACTGTAGGTAATGCACGCATGTTATGATAAGCCTCCATGAATGTAAGATCTCAAATCCAATGAATGAAAAGGGCAGTCCAAGGACAGTCAGGGTGGGGATGAAAGGGCTAGATCAGGGGTTTCAAACTCAATTTCATTGCAGACCACATCAGCATTATGGTTGCCCTCAAAGGGCTGGTTATGTCAGTAAGACTATGTATGCAGAGTTCAGGAGTGTGCTATGTGCAGAGTGCAGTGTTCAGTGGTGCACTGTGTATAGAGTGCAAAGTTCAGGTGTGCTCTATGTACAGAGGCCAGGGTTTAGCCATGTACTATGAACAGAGTGCAAAGTTCAGGGGTGTGCTATGCACAGAGTGCAGAGTTTGGGGGTGTACTGTGCAGTGATCAGGAGTGTGCTATGTACAGAGTGCAGAGTTCCAGGTTGTGCTATGTACAAAGTTCAGGGTTTAGCCATTTGCTATGTACAGAATGCAAAGTTCAGGGGTGTGCTATGTACAGAGTGAAGAGTTCAGGGGTGTGCTATGTACAGAGTGAAGAGTTCAGGGGTGTGCTATGTACAGAGTGCAGGGTTTAGGGGTACACTACGTACAGAGTGCAGAGTTCAGGGGTGTGCTATGTGCAAGGTTTAGGCTACGCTATGTACAGAGTGCAGGGTTTATGGGTGTGCTATGTACAGAGTGCAGAGTTCAGGGGTCTGCTATGTACAGAGTGCAGAGTCCAGGGGTGTGCTATGTACAGAGTGTAGGGTTTAGGGGTACGCTATGTACAGAGTGCAGGGTTTAGGGGTACACTATGCACAGGGTTTAGGGGGTACATAAAGAATGCAGAGTTCAGCGGTGTTCTGTGTATAGAGAGTAGAGTTTAGGGGTGCCTTATGTACAGAGTGCAGGTTTGCGCTATGTACAGTGTTTAAGGTTGAGAAGTGTGCTGTGTACAGAGTGCAGGGTTTAGGAGTGTCTTATGCACAAAGTGCAGGGTTCATATTGCTTTCATAAGTTGTCCACTTCTCACTTTTACCCCTTCTCAGCTCTGACCTCTGCACCACTTTCCCATCTTCCTCCACAGCCCTTGCACATGTGGGCTAGATGCTGGACATCCTCCTACCAGCAAATTAGGTTTGCTCTATCTGCAGCTACTAATGCACATTGTGAGAAACTCACAGTGTGCAGTGAAATCAGAGGAAGCCGGTACAACTGTGCAAGACTGAACCAGAAGGCCAATGTTCTGCTTCAATGGAACCTTCTATGAATGGTGTTTTTCTGCTCTATTACATAACATTCGTTGTCTGTATGAACACAGCACAGATCTGCCTCAGTCTTGAGTTTGATAGATTAGCACTTCATTATTCTTTCCAATTTGCCCACAGACCCTCATTAATCAATCCCCCGCCCAGCAGGCCCCTCTGCCGGGTTCAGGTTTAGAATGATAGCTTCTGGGGAGATTAGCCATGACAGGGGCCTGACGGACATTTTACAACCATTAACTGAACAATGTTACACAAGGAACGGTTTATGGCTGCCCGGGGCCATTTATAAAAGACACAATAATAAGGTTGAATAAACAAATTTCATTGGGGGATTGATGTAATACGGGTGCAGCTCCGGAGGTCCTTCCAGCAATTATTTAATGAATAGACTTTAGTTGACATGTCTTTGAAAGTGGGAAATGTTTTATTTTTTTTTGTTGTTTTTTTTTTTTTAGGTTTGGACAGAATGGAACAATATTGGATCCCTTCTCAGATTTTTTTTATGTTGCCCAAAGCGTTACCATCCTTGCTCCTACACTGCCTGGCTCCCTCTGGTTGGTGGCACTGCCATGCTGCCTGGTCTGATTTGCGGTTGATCAAGTATGCTCCTCTATAGGGTCAGCAGTCCTTCTGTCTGGTCTGCTCTTCATCCAGTATGTTTCTCTATGGAATCTGCAGTCCCACACTGTCTGGTCTGGTCGGCTCTTCATCCAGTATGTTTCTCTGTGGAATCTGCAGTCCCACACTGTCTGGTCTAGTTGGCTCTTCATCCAGTATGCTCCTCTATGGGGTCTGCAGTCCCATCGCTTGGTCTGGTCTGCTTTTCATCCGATATGCTCTTCTATGGGGTCTGCAGTCCCACTGCTTGGTCTGGTCTGCTCTTTATCTAGTAGGCTCCTCTATGGGGTCTGAAGTCCCACTGCTTGGTCTGCTCTGCTCTTCATCCAGTAGGCACCTCTATGGGGCCGGCAGTGCCACTGCTTGGTCTGGTCTTCTCTTCACCCAGTGTATTCCTCTATGGGGTCTGCAGTTCCACTGCTTGGTCTGGTCTTCTCTTCACCCAGTGTATTCCTCTATGCGGTCTGCAGTTCCACTGCTTGGTCTGGTCTGCTTTTCATTCAGTATGTTATTCTATGGGGTCTGCAGTCCCCCTGCTTGGTCTGGTCTGCTCTTCATCCAGTAGGCTCCTCTATGGGGTCTGCAGTCTAACTGCTGGGTCTGCTCTGCTCTCCATTCAGTATGCTCCTCTATGGGGTCTACAGTCTCACTGTCTGGTCTGGTCTTCATCCAATATGCTCCTCTATGGGGTCTGCAGTCCCACTGCTTGGTCTGGTCTGCTCTTCATCCAGTAGGCACCTCCTATGGGGCCTGCAGTCCCACTGCTTGGTCTGATCTTCTCTTCATCCAGTGTGTTGCTCTATGGCGTCTGCAGTTCCACTGCTTGGTCTGGTCTGCTTTTCATTCAGTATATTCCTCTATGGGGTCTGCAGTCCCACTGCTTGGTCTGGTCTGCTCTTCATCCAGTATGCACTTCTATGGGGTCTGCAGTCCCCCTGCTTAGTCTGGTCTGCTCTTCATCCAGTAGGCTCCTCTATGGGGTCTGCAGTCCCCCTGCTTGGTCTGGTCTGCTCTTTATCCAGTATGCTCTTCTATGGGGTCTGCAGTCCCTCTGCTTAGTCTGGTCTGCTCTTCATCCAGTATGCTCTTCTATGGGGTCTGCAGTCCCACTGCTTGGTCTGGTCTGCTCTTTATCCAGTAGGCTCCTCTATGGCGTCTGAAGTCCCACTGCTTGGTCTGCTCTGCTCTTCATCCAGTAGGCACCTCTATGGGGCCGGCAGTGCCACTGCTTGGTCTTGTCTTCTCTTCACCCAGTGTATTCCTCTATGGGGTCTGCAGTTCCACTGCTTGGTCTGGTCTGCTTTTTCTGCTTTTCATTCAGTATGTTATTCTATGGGGTCTGCAGTCCCTCTGCTTGGTCTGGTCTGCTCTTCATCCAGTAGGCTCCTCTATGGGGTCTGCAGTCCCCCTGCTTGGTCTGGTCTTCTCTTCATCCAGTATGTTCCTCTATGGGGTCTGCAGTCCCACTGCTTGCTGGTCCACTGTTCATTCAGTATGCTCCTCTAGGGTGGTCTGCATGCAAATTCATCCTGCATAGGAACGCCCTCTCCTGGAGAATGACACCCACCCATCAAAGCATTTTATTATTTGCATAACTCCTTCCAAGAGCCAGCCAACTGCTTGCATCAGGACTGAGGGCTCTTGAGAGGAGTACTGAGGCAAGGGGCTGTGATGGTTTCAGTAAGTTATGTACAGCCCACTGCTGGCCCCTCCCACCAGCCTTGATCTGCCTCCATTGCATAGAGAATCAAAGGGATCCAGTAATGACACCACTGAATCTAAAATTAGGTTTGTAATGAAAATGGAAATGTTTTATTTAGCATGTTGATGGAGTGGGGGAGTGGGGGGGGTGATATAATATAAAGAAATTATTTTTCAACTTTAAAGATCTAGTCATGGATTGTTAAAGTCTTCTAATTTCTTTTATCATTCATCTACTTGTTCATTTGTTACCATCGGGGGGGAATTCTAGTGACGAATAACTCAGAGTATTGACTGAGAAGTACAATGTGTGATGGTGATCGCTCTGCGCTGTCTTCGCTCCCTTTTTTATAGGTTATTGACAAACTAACTAATGTAGCATTTAGTTGGTATTTCCGATCAATATCAGATCAATATCACAGAAGTCTGTTAGAAACCTGACTTCCAATTCCTGGATCCGTTGCCTGTAATGCTCAGCTCCTTCCTCTGATCCAACCAGAAATTTACACCATCGATCGGTTTACAGCACCACAAAGCGGAGACTAATCCGGGGAGACATCGATCACACACGAGGTGTAATATCAAAGCTCCATCTGTCACTAAGAAGATAAGGGAGCTCTGTGTGTGATCAGACAAATAGTAACAAAAAAAAGATAGTAATCATCCAAACTCTACCACTGGAAATACATTTTTATTTATTTATTTTTATTTATTTGTTTGTATTTCTTTTTTAATTATTAATTAATTTATTATTTTTTATGAATTATTATTTATTATTGTTATTATTATTATTATTATTAATAATAATTTATTTATTTATTTACATTTTTAAAATGAATTTTTCTTTATTAGTTATTTTGCTAATTGGTGTTGATTATTCAAAGGCCTGTTTAGATCAGGTGGTGTTGCAGTAACACATAGGGTTGCATTTATAAAACCTTTGCAGAGCTGTTTGCCCTGTGAAGCTAAATATACATGATTTATGTGGGATGGGGGCCAAATGAATGTTACTTAGCTATTTTCTCTCCAGGTCGAATGTTTTTCATTCATACAGGATAGGTTGTATCTGGAAAATAATGCATTGTGGCCACTAGATGGAGCCGATGATCATAGAAAATAAATACTTTACCGTGAATAATTTACAGTGGTCAATATCTCCATCTAGTGGCCATAATGAGATTTTTTTTCCTGAATAATATATCTAAGATTTGAAGAGCAGTGATGTCACTCCTGTATAATATATCTTATATCTGAAGAGCGGTGATGTCACTCTGCATAATATATCGTGTTTCTGGAGAGCGGTGATGTCACTCTGTATAATATATCTTATATCTGGAGAGCGGTGATGTCACTAGTGTATATTACCTGTATATGGAAAGTGGTGATGTCACTCTGCATACTATATCTTGTATCTGGAGAGCGGTGATATCACTCCTGTATAATATATCTTGTATTTGGAGAGCGGTGATGTCACTCCTGTATAATATATTTTGTATCTGGAGAGTGTCAGTGGATCACCCCGTTTCAATCGATCGGGAACCGCGGGGGGGGGGCGGAGTCGAGGTGCGAGTGAGGGGGCCAGGTCCACTTGCCGCCCCACTTTGACCACCAGCCGTCACTGATAAATCTCCTAATAGTTTTGCAGTATCTAAATATCAGAGTATATCTGAAGACCGGTTGGGTCCATAAATGATGATATTTTTTTAAATAAATGAGATACAGTATCTCACAAAAGTAAGTACACCCCTCACATGTAAATCTTTTCTTCTATCTTTTTATGTGACAACACTGAAGAAATTACACTTTGCTACAATGTAAAGTAGTGAGTGTACAGCTTGTATAACAGTGTAAATTTGCTGTCCCCTCAAAATAACTCAACACACAGCCATTCATGTCTAAACCGCTGGCAACAAAAGTCAGTACACCCCTAAGTGAAAATCTCCAAATTGGGCCCAAAGTGTCCATATTTTGTGTGGCCACCATTATTTTCCAGCACTGCCTTAACCCTCTTGGGCATGGAGGTCACCAGAGCTTCACAGGTTGTCACTCGAGTCCTCTTCCCCTCCTCCATGATGACATCACAGAGCTGGTGGATGTTAGAGACCTTGTGCTCCTCCACCTTCCATTTGATGATGCCCCACAGATGTTCAATAGGGTTTAGGTCTGGAGACATGCTTGGCCAGTCCGTCACCTTTACCCTCAACTTCTTTAGCAAGGCAGTGGTCATCTTGGAGGTGTGTTTGGGGTGGTTATCATGTTGGAATACTGCCCTGCGGCCCAGTCTCTGAAGGGAGGGGATCATGCTCTGCTTCAGTATGTCACAGTACATGTTGGCATTCATGGTTCTCTCAATGATCTGTAGCTCCCCAATGGCGGCAGCACTCATGCAGAACTACTTTACATTGTAGCAACTGTTATACAAGCTGTACACTCACTACTTTACATTGTAGCAAAGAGTCATTTCTTCAGTGTTGTCACATGAAAAGATAGAAGAGAATATGAGGGGTGTACTTACTTTTGTGAGATCCTGTATAACCACAATCCTCAATATTACTCTGCAGGAAAGTTTGCGCGGTGCTCCTAGAACATTCCATCCATCACTCGGGATAGAACATCCATGGTGAACATATGCTGCATAACGACAAACAGCAAATGAATAATCGCTGAGCGGCAATCAGCGCTCGCCCATAATTGTGACACTTACATTTCACTGGCGGTATTGATTAGTGAAGACACGTGCGTACATATTTATCATGCCGGCCATAAATATGCAATAATCATGCCAATTAGGACAGCGTGGGGGGGGGGGGTAGACCCGTTGCACGGCTAATCACAATTACGGTAAAAGGCTTTGTAGCGAGGGGTGTAAGGAGAGAATGGCGAGAAAAAAAAAGAAATAAATGATGAACGTAGACGGTTTAGGTGAGGGTGTAGATCTGTCAATGAATTAGAATGCATTTATGTGAAGGTATGGAAGACAGGAGCAGAATGAAAGTAACATTTTTAGTGATTGGAGCGTTCCGCCATGTTTCTGTGTATAGTCGTTATCTGTGCAGATGGAGGGCAGCGAATTGCGGTCTGTCATTACATAGGCATGCTCGTCTTCCTACTTAGTGCTGCCAGTGATATAAATATCAAGACAAACCAAGCGCTCCCAATCCACCCCACAAATCCACCAAGAATAAAATACAAATAATCATCGCTACAATTCATACTCAGCTTGATACAAAGTATCTAAAAAAAAGATACAATATGTACAGTGCCTTGAAAAAGTATTCATTTTTTTTTCATGTTACAAGCAAGAAATATAAATGGATTTTAATTGGTATTTTATGTGATAGACCAACACAAAGTGGCTCATAATTGTGAAGTGGAAGGAAAATGATAAATGGTTTTCAAAATGTTTTACAAATAAATATGTAAAAAGTGTGTGTGTGTGTGGGGGGGGATTTGTATTCAGCCCCCTTTACTCTGATACCCCTAACTAAAATCTAGTGGAACCAATTGCCTTCAGAAGTCACCTAATTAGTAAATAGAGTCCACCTGTGTGTCATTTAATCTCAGTATAAATACAGCTGTTCTGTGAAGCCCTCAGAGAATTGTTAGAGAACCTTAGTGAACAAACAGCACCATGAAGGCCAAGGAACACACCAGACAGGTCAGGGATAAAGTTGTGGAGAAGTATAAAGCAGGGTTCGGTTATAAAAAAAATCTCCCAAGCTTTGAACATCTCACGGAGCTCTGTTCAATCCATCATCGGAAAATGGAAAGAGTATGGCCCAACTGCAAACCTACCAAGACATGGCCGTCCACCTAAACTGACCGGCCGGGCAAGGAGAACATTCATCAGAGAAGAGCCAAGAGTCCCATGGTAACTCTGGAGGAGCTGCAGAGATCCACAGCTCAGGTGGGAGAATCTGCCCACAGGACAACTATTAGTCGTGTTCTCCACAAATCTGCCCTTTATGGAAGAGTGACAAGAAGAAAGACATTGGTGAAAGAAAGTCATAAGAAGTCCTGTTTGTAGTTTGTGAGAAGCCATGTGGAGGACACAGCAAACATGTGGAAGAAGGTGATCTGGTCAGATGAGACCAAAATTCAACTTTTTAGCCTAAAAGCAAAACGCTATGTGTGGGGAAAACTAACACTGCACATCACCATGAACACACCATCCCCACTGTGAAACATGGTGGTGACAGCATCATGTGGTGGGGATGGTTTTCTTCAGCAGGGACAGGGAAGCTGGTCAGAGTTGATGGGAAGATGGATGGAGACAAATACAGGGCAGTCTTAGAAGAAAACCTGTTAGAATCGGCAAAAGACTTGAGACTGGGGCGGAGGTTCACCTTCCAGCAGGACAACGACCCGAAACATCCAGCCACAGCTACAATGGAATGGTTTAGATCAAAGTGTATTCATGTGTTAGAATGGCCCAGTCACAGTCCAGACCTGAATCCAATTGAGAATCTGTGGCAAGACTTGAAAATTGCTGTTCACAAACATAACATGTTTGTTATTTAAAAAAAACAAAAAAACAAAGCTTTACAATCCCTTTAATGCCTCAGTAGACCAAATAAGGCAAGCGGAGGTGGGAGGAAAAAAAAATGCTCAATTCCCTCATTAAGGCTTAACTCACATCTATGTATGTCGCTTTTGAGCATTTCTACTGTGCTTTTTGCTGTGCCGCTTTTTGGGGGTGCATTTTTACCGCGATTTCTCAGCGATTGTTCCGCGCTTTGCGTTTTTTTTTTACACTGTATATAGCTTGTTGCTAAGGAGGGAGCTGGAAAAGCAATCCGGCGTGTCCTTAACAACCGATGAGTCATCAGCTGTCAGCGGGCTTCCCCTCTGATGGCTGAACGTAAACAAAAAAAAGAATGGCTGTCTAAAAAAAAAATCGTGAAAGAAAGCAGCGTGAAGCCCCCCCCAGGTACATACCAGGCCCTTGGGAAAATTGAAACAACCACTGTTTTTATTCTCCAGGGCCTCTGCTTTTAGAAAAAATATAATATTTGGGGGTTCTAAGTAATTTTCCCAGCAAAAAAAAAAATGCTGATTTTAACATGCATGTGAAAAATGTCAGAATTGGTCCGGACAGCAAGTGGTTAATGGCTTTTAGCCAAACCCCCTCCAAACAAAAATAAAAAAAAAATAAAAAAATGTGTACTAAATATATCACACCCTACACCTTTATCAATAAGCTTATTATCAGATGAAGTCCCTGTAATCAAAATGCTGTAATGCCAATACTCTCTATTGATCGGGCTGAGGTTGATGCAGCGTGTGTTGCACACAGAATCATCATTAGGTGAGAGATGACAATAAATCCTCAGATCCATAATCCCCCTCGGATTTCCCCCCCGATTAAACGTCTTCCTGTTCTGACACGATCACATTTCCAAACTCTGGAAATTCTTCCAGTTGGGTGAGGTGTGAGCCGTCATTACTTAATCAGATAGAGGCGTCGATATAAAAGCATTGATTACGCTCCATCACAACCACCAATTAGTGAGTTGGCGGGTTGACTGACACCCCCATTGCCATCACTGAGACGTATAAAACAACCGGAGCGGAGTCATAGATCGTCTGCAAAGAATATCGATCCGCACAGTCAGATCTAACAACATGTCTATGTGTGTGTGTATATATATATTATTATTATTATCACCCTCCTCTCTGATAATATTAATCCTATTAGGTGGTGATAATACAGCTACAATTTAATTATTATTATTATTATTATTATGGATAAACCAAATGTATTGACCAAATCTGCAAGAAAACTGAATAGATTAAACGACTGTAAATACACACAATAAAAAAAACACAAAAGGAAAACCTTAAACAACAAGTGACAGAGTACAAGTATTAATTAAAAAAAATGTAAAAATCCAAAAATCAAATAAAATAATAGAACACAAATAAACTACCATAAACCCTAAATATACATAATGTTTTGCCACATAATGTAAATAAAGGGAGTTTTTTTATTTTTATTTGTTTGTGTGTATTTATTTTATTTACCGTAGTTTTTTTTTTTTTTGATCATTATCTTATTTGCATCTTTTTCATTTACAGTGTGTCTGGGGTTTTTGTGTGTATTTAGGGTTTATTGTAGTTTATTTAATTAATCACTTAAGGGCCGAGCCTCTCTCTGAGATTTGTTGTTTACAAGGTAAAAACTTTTTTTTTTTTTTGCTAGAAAATTACTTAGAATCCCCAAACATTATAGATTTTTTTTCTAACACCCTAGAGAATAAAATGGCGGTCGTTGCAATACTTTGTGTTACACCATATTTGCGCAGCTGTCTTACAAACGCACTTTTTTTGGGAAAAAATACACTTTTTTGAATTAAAAAATAAGACAACAGTAAAGTTAGCCAATTTTTTTTTTTATACTGTGAAAGATGATGTTCGGTAAGCGGCATAGGCATAGGCGCCACCGATAAAAGTGATCTTGCGGCAATCCGCCGCAGAGACCACTATTATCGGAAACCAGACCGCCGGCCGAAGAAGAGGATACCGGGATTAAGGTAGCTAGCTACTGCCATAACAAAGATATCCCTCTTCAAAGTTAGGATGTATATCGGCGCGCGGCAGTCCGAAAGTGGTTAAGCGTTCTGTAATTTTATTTATTTGTTTGTTTATATATTTATTTATCTATTTGTGTGTGGGTGCTCGTCTGTTTGCATATTTGATTGTTACGTGTCACTTTTTAAAAAAAAAAATTTCCCAAAGGTTAACCTTCATTTACATCATGTGGGTTTTTTGTGCGTATTTGGGGTTTATGGTAGTTTGATTACAGTGCCTTGACAAAGTATTCATACCCTTTGAAATCTTCCACATTTTGTTACACCCAAAAACGTAAATGTATTTTATTGGGATTTTATGTGATAGACCAACACAAAGTGGCTCATAATTGTGAAGTGGAAGGAAAATGATAAATGGTTTTACATTTTTTTTTACAAATAAATATGTGAAAAGTGTGGGGGGGATTAGTATGGCGCCCCCCGGAGTCAATACTTTGTAGAACCCCCTTTCTCTGCAATTACAGCTGCAAGTCTTTTTGGGGATGTCTCTACCAGCTTTGCACATCTAGAGAGGGACATTTCTGCCCATTCTTCTTCTTTGTAAAATATCTCAAGTTCTGTCAGATTGGATGGAGAGTGTCTGTGAACAGCAATTTTCAAGTCTTGCCACAGATTCTCAATGGGATTCAGGTCTGGACTGTGACTGGGCCATTCTAACACATGAATATGCTTTGATCTAAACCATTCCATTGTAGCTCTGGCTGGATGTTTCGGGTCGTTGTCCTGCTGGAAGGTGAACCTCCGCCCCAGTCTCAAGACTTCTGCCGACTAACAGGTTTTCTTCTAAGATTGTCCTGTATTTGTCTCCATCCATCTTCCCATCAACTCTGACCAGCTTCCCTGTCCCTGCTGAAGAAAGGCATCCCCACAGCATGATGCTGCCACCACCATGTTTCACGGTGGGGATGGTGTGTTCAGGGTGATGTGCAGTGTTAGTTTTCCACCACACATAACGTTTTGCTTTTAGGGCAAAAAGTTCCATTTTGGTCTCATCTGACCAGATCACCTTCTTCCACATGTTTGCTGTGTCCTCTACATGACTTCTCACAAACTACAAACAGGACTTCTTATGACTTTCTTTCACCAATGTCTTTCTTCTTGTCACTCTTCCATAAAGGGCAGATTTGTGGAGAACACGACTAATAGTTGTCCTGTGGACAGATTCTCCCACCTGAGCTGTGTGAGACCAAGATAAACTTATTTGGTTCAGATGGTGACAAGTGTGTGTGGGGGCAACCAGAGGAGGAGTACAAAGACAAGTGTGTCTTGCCTACAGTCAAGCATGGTGGTGGGAGTGTCATGGTCTGGGGCTGTATGAGTGCTGCCAGCACTGGGGGGGCTACAGTTCATTGAGGGAACCATGAATACCAACATGTACTGTGACATACTGAAGCAGAGCATAATCCCCTCCCTTCAGAGACTGGGCCGCAGGGCAGTATTCCAACATGATAACGACCCCCAAACACACCTCCAAGAAGACAACTGCCTTGCTAAAGAAGCTGAGGGTAAAGGTGATGGACTGGCCAAGCATGTCTCCAGACCTAAACCCTATTGATCATCTGTGGGACATCCTCAAACGGAAGGTGGAGGAGCACAAGGTCTCTAACATCCACCAGCTCTGTGATGTCATCATGGAGGAGGGGAAGAGGACTCCAGTGACAACCTGTGAAGCTCTGGTGACCTCCATGCCCAAGAGGGTTAAGGCAGTGCTGGAAAATAATGGTGGCCACACAAAATATGGACACTTTGGGCCCAATTTGGACATTTTCACTTAGGGGTGTACTCACTTTTGTTGCCAGCGGTTTAGACACTAATGGCTGTGTGTTGAGTTATTTTAAGGGGACAGCAAATTTACACTGTTATACAAGCTGTACACTCACTACTTTACATTGTAGACAAGTGTCATTTCTTCAGTGTTGTCACATGAAAAGATAGAAGAAAAGATTTACAAAAATGTGAGGGGTGTATTCACTTTTGTGAGATACTGTAAAATACATTAACGTTTTTGGTTATAACATGACAAAAAGTGGAAAATTTCAAGGAGTATGAATACTTTTTCAAGGCACCGTCAGTTCTGTTGTTTTTTTTATATTTTTTTAGTGTGTGTGTATATTTGATTTTTTACTTGTGTGCTGTCTCTTGAATTTTTTTTCCCAAAATGTTTCCCTTCATTTACAGTATGTGGATTTTTTTTTTTGTGTATTTAGGGTTTTTGGTAGTCTATTTAAGTGTTCTGTTATTTGATTTGATTTGATTTTCGTTATTTATTTATCTATTTATTGTGTGTGTTTATTTGATTGTTATTTGGATGTTATCACTTGAATTTTTTTCTTAAGGGTTTCCCTTTATTTAAAGTATTTGGCTTTTTCATGTGTGTATTTGGGTTTTACATTCGTTTATGTAATTTAGTGTTTTCTATTTTATTCATTTGGGCCTCATGCACACGAGGCGTCTGTTTAAGCCCCTCCTGACAGGAAAATACTGCTTTAAAAAAATGTGGTCAAAGCCGCATAATGCACGCACGTTTAGGTGCATCTAGCGTTTGAGCGTTGATTAATTCTGTTGGCCAGAATATTGATTTATTTTGGCCATCAGAATGTATGAACGCGTCTAGCATTTATGCGCGTTTAGGCATGTTTAGGCACATTTAGGGTTTTTTTTTTTCTGCCCTTCAGCTCCTCTCCTGAACGTGCCTTTGGTGTTTGTTTTTTCTTAAACCTGTAAACATTCCTTTTTTATTATTCCTGTAAAGCGTATGCGTACATGGACACATAGGATTACATAAAGGTGCTTTCACAGGCTGCAAAAAAAAAAAAAAAAAAAAAGCTTAATTCCTGTAAAAGCTGTGTTTTTTTAAGCTCTGTGCGCACAAGTTCTTCTGGTGTATTTTATTTATTTATTTATCTATCTATTTATTTATTTTTGTCTGTGTGTTTATTTGTTACTTGAGTGCTGTCTGTTTATTTTTTTCTAATGCTTTCCTTTATTTACAGTATGTGTGTGTGTGTGTGTGTGGGGGGTGTTATGTGTGTTTAGGGTTTTTGATAGCTTGTTTAACTTAGCGTTCTGTTATTTTATTTTTCATTTATTTAATTTTTTCACTTATTTATTTTATTTGTTTTTTTAATTTTTTTTATTGTTACTTGTATTCTATCACATACATGTTTTAAAGTTTTTCCCTTCTATTTACAATTTGTGGGTTTTTAGTGTGTGTTTACAGTTTACAAACGTTTATTTAAGTTTTCTTTTGTGGATTTTTATCTATTTGTGTATTTTTATCTATTTATTTACTTATCTATCTATTTATTTTTGTCTGTGTATTTATTTGTAGCTTGAGTGCTATAAGTTTATTTTTATTTTTTAATGTTTTGAATGTGTATGTGTGGGGTGGGGGGGGGGGGGGGGTGTTGTGTGTATTTAGGGTTTTTGGTAGTTTATTTAACTTAGTGTTCTGTGATATTTAATTTTTTCATGTTATTTATTTTATTTCATTTTTTCCTTTTATTTGATTGTTACTTGTATTCTGTCACTTATTTTTTTTAACAGATTTCCTTTTATTTACAAGTTGTGGGTTTTTAGTGTGTGTGTTTACAGTTTACAATCGTTTATTTAAGTTTTCTTTTGTGTATTTTTATCTATTTATTTATCTATCTATTTATTTATTTTTGTCTCTGTGTGTTGATTTGTAACTTGAGTGCTATCAGTTTATTTTTATTTTTTAATGTTTTCCTTTATTCACAGTATGTGTGTGTGTGGGGGGGTGTATTTAGGGTTTTTGGTAGTTTATTTAACTTAGTGTTCTGTTATTTTATTTTTAGTTTATTTATTTTATTTCATTTTTTCCTCTATTTGATTGTTACTTGTATTCTGTCACTTTTTTTTTTTTAAGATTTTCTTTTATTTACAAGTTGTAGGTTTTTAGTGTGTGTGTTTACATTTTACAATCATTTATTTAAGTTTACTTCTTTTTTTTTTCTTTTGTGTATTTTTATTTGAACAGTGCTTGTATGCTGTCGTTTTAAACTTTTTTTTACTTGTTATTTTCTGTAAAAAAAAAAAAAAAAAAGTGTAAAAAAATGAAGCTAATGAGTGACAGGAACAAGTCTAGGTTAGTTAAAAAGGAGCTTCCATTACCCTCATGAGCCATTAAAGCCCACTGTACCCTTAAAAAAAAAAAAACACCAAAAACACCTATATTTTCTTTCTTTTTCTTCCAAAACAAAAAACATTTCACAGAATTCTCCAGATTTTGAATAGAAATTTGCAAAAATGAAAGCTGTTTATTTTCCTGATCCATAATAGTAATAATGGAGGGTGAAATTTCTATGATCCAGGCATTGGTAAAGTGTCAGTCCCACGTGTGACGACGTGACCTCTGCTCAAACCAGCTGGCACCTAAAGGTGGAAGAACGCCGTCTGAGATCCCTCAGGATTCTCGATGTCCGGGGCAATTTTTTTCTGGAACTATGACCATCTTCTGTGGGTGCTGCAATGGACTGTCTCTCCCTGTGCCTTACTATGGGCTACTGAAGTCAACTATTATACTGGCAGATCAGCGGTGGAAAGGCATAAGGAACAGTAGGGATGTTCCAGGGTCAGCAACCACAGAAGATGGCCACCATTTTCAGAACACATTTGCCTGCATTTTGGAGGGCCCCTGTGCACAAACCTAGGAGGTGCCTGAACCATCTTTTTAGGACCCTAAGGAGGGAATTTACCAAAATTCTATGACCAATCAAATGGTCAGAGGAGGGGCTAACGTGTTTTATGGTGGTCAGCAGACCCTATTTCAGATACAGTTTTCCTATTGGTGTCATCCTTTCCCTATAATTACAAACTAGAATATGATAACCAAAATTTTGTTGTCCAGCGTGAAATTACCTTTTGAACAAGACCACACATATTATAAATGCTCCACCCTCACGAGAAGTAATGTACCCCATTAGCCCTCTGATTCTTGCATTATAGGGGTATTTAGTCTTAAAATGATTGTAATCCATTTCTACAGTTGGGTGGATGATCGTTATTAATGTCATTTAATTATATCAGGAGTTATTAACTATGTATAGATTTTGGCTATACAGTGAGAGATAAACAGTCAGGAATGTGTCTGGCTGTTCACTGCTTGTTTAAAATATTTATGGCATGCCATAAAGCCTCTACTAATAGGCTGTTGGTTTCGGAGATGTCGGATTAATGGTTTTATGTACAGTGCATCTGGAAAGTATTCACAGCCCTTCACTTTTTCCACATTTTGTATGTTACAGCCTTATTCCAAAATGGACTATTTTCCTCAAAATTCTACAAACAATACCCCATGATGATGACTTGATAGAAGTTTGTTTGAAATATATGCAAATTTATCAAAATTAAAAAAGGAAAAAAAAAATCACATGCACATAAGTATTCTCAGCCTTTGTGTCAGGGCTGGCTCAGCTCTTCCTTCTCAGAGCTGGCCGCTCAGCTATCGGCTAATTGCCAGCTCCCATCTCTCTCCACAGTTAACCAGCTGTTGTGGATCTGCTCATCAGTCCTGCCTACTTAAAGATCTCCAGCTCACTTCATTCCTGCCTTCACCTTGGTCACATCACAAGAAACCATCTCCTGCGTTCCTGTTTAATGACTGGCTTTGCTGACATCCCTTCTGTCTCCTTATCCTGCTTGCTGTTCCTCTACTTGGGTCCCTGACTTCTGGCCTGGCTGATTACCTGATCTGGTTACTGAACTCTGGCTTGGCTGACTACTCAATCCGGTTACTGGACTCTGGCTATGCTTTGACTACGCTTACTCTATTTACCTTTTTATTTTTATTAATAAACAAGTGTGATTTTACCGTACTTCTGTCTCGGTCTGGTTCATGGTTTCTGACACTTGCCATGACACTCAAAATCGAGCTCAGGTGCATCCTGTTTCCACTGATCATCCTTGAGATGTTTCTACAACTTGATTGGAGTCCACCTGTGGTAAATTCAGTTGATTGGACATGATTTGGAAAGGCACACACCTGTCTCTATACGGTTCTATAGGTAACAGTGCATGTCAGAGCACAAACCAAGCCATGAAGTCCAAGGAATTGTCTGTAGACCTCCGAGACAGGATTGTATAGAGGCACAGATCTGGGGAAGGGTACAGAAAAATTTCTGCAGCATTGAAGGTCCCAATGAGCACAGTGGCCTCCATCATCCGTAAATGTAAAAGCTTTGGAACCACCAGAACTCTTCCTAGAGCGGGCCGCCTGGCCAAACTGAGCGAATGGGGGAGAAGAGCCTTAGTCAGGGAGGTGACCAAGAACCCGATGGTTGCTTTGACAGAGCTCCAAAATTTCTCTGTGGAGAGAGAAGAACCTTCCAGAAGAACAACCATCTCTGCAGCACTCCACCAATTAGGCCTGTATGGCAGAGTGGCCAGACGGAAGCCACTCCTCAGTAAAAGGCACATGACAGCCCACTTGGTGTTTGCCAAAAGGCACTTGGAGAACTCTCCGACCATGAGAAACAAAACTCTGTGGTCGGATGAAACAAAGGTTATAATAAGGCTTACCTATAGGTAGTTTATATATCTGACTGGCTTATGCGCTCTGAAGGAACGGCCACTGGTGCCGTTTTTTTTTTTTCAGAGCCCTGTGGCATCACCATTTGGCCAAATGGGAAGCTGAAGGTAATGGCGGTGGAAAATAGCCACACGGGACTGAGGGGATGAGCTTTGCAAACAAGCCGGTTAGAAAAGATTGGGAAGTATAGCTTAAAGGTGGCACAAGGTGTTCTGTGTTATTAGAGAACTTGGGTGAGTCAGTGACCCGCTCACCAACTCCAGGCACCAGCTTGTGGAATGTGATGGTGGAGGGGCCCCTCTAATAAATAAGGTTCGTTGGATTCTCTATAGTGGCTAATGGTGAAGGATAAGGACCTGGTAGAACTGCACAGACATAGATTAAAATATTGAATACATATGTACAGTTGGATAAATGGCTCTATATTTTGGGTGCATAAGAAAAATAAAATAATAAAAAAAGGGGGGCGGGATTTTGCCGGCCTGCACAGGCCAGAAAGGAGCATACACTAGAGTACTATAAAAATACAATTTTTTTTAAAGCATGTATATATTTTTGTCATTGATTGTTGTTTTTGTTGTAGACGAGTACTATATAGTTTCCCTAAGCCCTGAGGAAGCAAAAAAAAAAAAGTGAAACATGTTGGCACTGAGAATTCATTCTACTAGTACTCTTCATGTAACCATTTAGTCACTCAATACAAATGAGTGTTGTGCACTTGGTACCTTTAATGGGATGCTTATAAGCGTTAACTATGTTAGAATCGTTTAATGTAACAATGCTTTAATAAAGTTGTATTTTTATAATACTCTAGTGTATGCTCCTTTCTGGCCGGTACATTGCGACAAAAAAATGTTTTCACCTTTTTTTTTTTTTTTTTTACTTATGTATACATTACAAATGAAGGCCTATGAGTGCTGCAGTAAATGTTTAAATATATTTAGGATGTATCTGGTCTATAAACTAGAGGCTCTGGATGGACAGTTGGATAAATGGCTCTAAATTTTGGATGTATCTGGTCTATAAACCAGAGGCTCTGGATGGACAGTTGGATAACTGGCTCTATATTTAGGAGGAATCTGGTCTATAAACCAAAGGCTCTGGAAGGACAGTTGGATAAATGGCTCTATATTTAGGATGTATCTGGTCTATAAACCAGAGGCTCTGGATGGACAGTTGGATAAATGGCTCTATATTTAGGATGCATCTGGTTTATAAACCAGAGGCTCTGGATGGACAGTTGGATAAATGGCTCTATATTTAGGATGTTTCCAGTCTGTAAACCAGAGGCTCTGGATGGACAGTTGGATAATTGGTTTTATATTTAGGATGTATCTGGTCTATAAACCAGAGGCTCTGGATGGACAGTTGGATAAATAGTTCTATATTTAGGATGTATCTGGTCTCTAAACCAGAAGCTCTGGATGGACAGTTGGATAAATGGCTCTATATTTAGGATGTATCTGGTCTATAAACCAGAGGCTCTGGATGGACAGTTGGATAAATGGTTCTTCTTTTAGGATGTATCCGGTCTATAAACCAGAGGCTCTGGATGGACAGTTGGATAAATGGCTCTATATTTAGGATGTATCCGGTCTCTAAACCAGAGGCTCTGGATGGACAGTTGGATAAATAGCTCTATATTTAGGTTGTATCCGGTCTATAAACCAGAGGCTCTGGATAGACAGTTGGATAAATGGTTCTATATTTAGGATGTATCTGGTCTATAAACCAGAGGCTCTGGATGGACAGTTGGATAAATGGTTCTATATTTAGGTTGTATCTCTATGTGGGAGGGGAATCAGGGAAGTACAAAATATAAACAGATTATACTTCAGCTTTAGATTATATGAGATTTTAGTGATTGGATTCCCATCTACTTTGAATCTCGGTCACTGTCAGTGGTATAATTTCCAGCCCGGTATCTGTATCCCCGATCCATTGAAATCTGATATAAAATCTGACTATAAAGCACACAGACAGTATATAATTCCCATTCTCATGACACCTCCCCCGCCCTGTTTGATGAGACAGACGAGATATTTTTATTCTCTGCTGACTAATTCAAAGGGCCAAGTTTAGATTTTCTGTCTGGCGGCAGGAAAATTTCCATCATTCCGCGGAACACAAAGAATCGGAACGATTTGTGCTACAGGAGGAAAAAAAAAACAAAAAACAATCAACATTTTATTCTATAATGCGACAGCCCGGCGGGTTATTAAAATGGTATTAAAAAAATTCCGAACGGTATTTGCTTTGTGGAGTGTTTGCTATTCCCGCTGCTTGGCACCCCCTCCCCCGCTGCGTGCGGAATTGGTGGGAATATGATATTTCCTAACTAAATATTTGGCCTTTTTAGAAAATATCATTGTATACAAACTTCATTCTGGAGCGGTTAATGGACGCTCGCTTTACATTTTTGTTAATAAGTTTACATACATGAAGAGCATTTCCCAGACTAACCGACACGCTACAATGTGCGCAGGCTGAGAGAGTCCGCCATCGCCGGGCTCTGAATGGGGATTGGTTTATTTTGGATTACATTGAATTTTAACCACTTCAGCTTCGGAAAGGTTTTACCCCCCCTTCCTGACCTTCATTTCGTCGGCTCAAAACGCTTTCGTCTACTAAATATAATACAATTTTAGTCGACTAAAATACGACTAAAACTATAACAATTGAGATGATGACTAAAATAGGACTAAAATGAAAATGGCATTTTAGTCAAAAGGCTTATAACTAAAACTAAATTGAAATTTGACGTTAAAATGAACGCTGGTCTGTAGTGCCTGTTCAAACCTTAATACTAGACACGCGCACTGCCGAAAAATGTGTTCGTTTTCGCTTCATCTCCTTTTTTTTGTTTTGTTTTTTTTAGTTTTTTCGGGTCATTCGTTAGGATCACAATTCGTAAATTTGAAAATTTGAAAATTCGTAAATTAAAAAATTCGAAAATGAGAAAGAAAATCCGAAAATAAGAAAATGGAAATCCCAAAATTAGAATCAACCAGCTAATAATAACTAACAATTAAATTATAGGTATTGGAATTTCCTTTCAAATTTGGCTGTCAGTGAATGTAACAAATACAAATTTATCCTAACAGTCAAATTTTAAAGGAAATTCCAATACCTATAATTTAATTGTTAGTTATTATTAATTAGTTATTCTTTTAAATTTTCGAATTTACAAATTGCGACCATAACGAATGACCCGAAAAATGAACAAAGAAAGGAAAAAACTAAATGAAAACGAACACATTTCATTTTTTCGGCAGTCTACTGTACATATTGTATCTTTTTTTAAATAGGATACATTTGTATTCATTACGTTCACTATGTAAAAATAGATACAATATGTGCACTTTCGAAAAATGTGTGTGTTTTCATTTAATTTTTTCTTTTTTTTTCTTTTTTTGGGTCATTCGTTATGGTCGCAATTCGTAAATTTGAAAATTTGGCATTTCCTTTTAAGTTTGGCTGTTAGTGAACGTAAGGAATACAAATTTATATTAGAGAAGGGTTTGGGACTAAACATCCCATGGGACTTTAAATGAAACCATGACCTGATGTGGTCATGTGTTTCCATCCCTGTACTAGTCCAAGAAAAAAGAGCAACAAGAGTGGGACTTTAAATGAAATGCGTGAATGCCCAGAAACGAAACCGATGAACAACTAGGAAAATGTATTCAATTCATAAAAATATAACATGCATATAATAAAAATATCAATCACAAATAGAAAGAAATATTGGCAATAATAGCAGCAATTATACATTATTATATGAATACAGCAATTTTCCATGGTACACCAATTGGATATTAATAATAAACATCCATAAATTATGGGGTATTGTCTACAAAATAAGCCTCCAAAAAACTCGAAAAATAAAATTGCTTGACGCTGGTGAAAAACGTGACAATGGTAGCTCTACGCGTTTCGTGGCTATTGTGCCACTCGTCAGGAGCAAGCGCGTGTCTTATCTAGGATAGGAGATATAAAAAATTGGTCTGGTAAATATATACATGAGACAGAGGTGGGGTAATTGAAGAAGCCCCACACAAAGTGCATGCTTACGCATTGTGGTTTGTGGGATGGTGGCAGAAGGCGTTTTCGATTGTCGAGCGGTGCACTGCCTTCTGCCACCATCCCACAAACCACAATGCGTAAGCATGCACTTTGTGTGGGGCTTCTTCAATTACCCCACCTCTGTTTCATGTATATATTTACCGGACCAATTTTTTATATCTCCTGTCCTAGATAAGACACGCGCTTGCTCCTGACGAGTGGCACAATAGCTACGAAACGCGTAGAGCTACCATTGCGTCATGCAATTTTATTTTTTGAGTTTTTTGGAGGCTTAATTTGTAGACAATACCCCATATTATATGGTTGTTTATTATTAATATCCAATTGGAGTACCATGGAAAATTGTTGTATTCATATAATCATGTATAATTGCTGCTATTATTGCCAATATTTCTTTCTATTTGTGATTGATGTTTTTATTATATGCATGTTATATTTTATTTATACGAATGATCCTAAATAACAAATGCCGAACCTAAACAAATGGAATGGAACGAATTAATAATAAATATTAGTAATATTTTTTTAATCATTATTATTGTTGTTGTTTATTATTATTAATTTGTTACATTCTATATGTGTGGATACGGCATTCATTATTTCGGATAATTCGTAACTTCGTATAAATTCGTATTCGACACGCTCAGCCAAATTTGAAAGGAAATTCCAATACCTATAACTTAAAGCGGGGGTCCACCTATCTATCGTTTTTTTTTTTTTTTTGAGTTCATTCACAAACTTTTCTTCTCAGCATTACATACTCACATATTGTGTGTAATATGTCCGCCTGTGTCAGATTTCGTCGGAAAGAATAACTTATATTATTCACTGCAGGCGGTTTCCATCTTCATTGTGGGCATTTGAAGCCCACAAGCATTTATTTCCTGGATGTGGTGAATGCTGTGCTCCCAGCATTCACCGCTCGTTCCCGCACATGCTCAGTGGCATCCTGGGAAGCCTGAGACTAGCTCCCAGGAGTCTGGGAGAGGCTAGAAACACGCCTACTCCCACGGGAGGAGAACCAGGAAGAGCAAAGAAGAATAGAAAAATAAAAGGTAATTACGGCGATTTAAATTTTTTTAAACGGCATGTCAGCATCTAGGCAAGGAAGAGAATACATACAGATATTGTTAAAAATTTGGGTGGAACCCCGCTTTAATAGTTAGTAATAGTTAAGATATTAGTTAGTTATTATTTCAGAATTTCAAATTTTCGGGTTTTCGAATTTCAAATTTATGAATATCAAATTTACGAATTTCGCAAAATTACGAATTTATGAATTTTTAAATTTCTGAATTTCCTAAATATATGCAGAAAAATTCGTTAAGCGGGTTTGCGTTAATTCGGATATTCCGAATTAACGAATTTGTCGAAACTCGTTAAAAAAAACTAATTTAGAACGAAACGAATTGCACATGTCTACCTAATATCATAAATAATAACATATTCGATTTTTCACTCCAGCAGTATAAAGTGAGTTTGGAAATTGTAGAAAAATTCTTAAATAATGCATTACAATTTAACTACACCCATTAGATTTTTAGAAGACTGAAATGAGTTTCAGCCGGCTAAAATGTTTTGGAGATTTAGTCAACTAAATACGATTGAAACTTAATTGCAGAAGACTAAAATAGGACTAAAACTAAAAAAAACATTTTATTTCTAGACTGTAAGCTCCAATGATCAGGACCCTCTGATCCCCCTTGTAGGGAATTGTATTGTAACTGTACTGTCTGCCCTCATGTTGTAAATTTAAACCCTGTATAATAATAATAGTCAAAAAACTAAGACTAAAACTAAATCTTCTGCCAAAATGAACACTGCTGACCGGGCAATTTTTTCCGAAACGGCACTGTGTTGCTTTATCTGACAATTGCGCGGTCGTGCGACGCTGTACACAGAATTGATGTCCTTTTTTTCCCCCCACAAATAGAGCTTTTTCTGGTGGTATTTGATCACCCCCTTTTTTTTTTTTTTTGCGCTGAAAAAAAAAAAAAAAAAAAAGGCCGACAATTTTGGATAGAAAACAATATTTTTTACTTTCTGCTATAAAACATTCCCAATAAAAAAATTTTTAAAATCTAATTTCTTCATCAATTTCGGCCAATACGTATTCTGCTACATATTTTTGGTAAAAAAATCCCAATAAGCGTATATTGATTGGTTTGCGCAAAAGTTATCGCGTCTACAAACTATGGTATGTTTTTATGTTTTTGGGTTTTTTTTACTAGTAATGGTGATTTTTAGCAGGACTGCGACATTGCAGCGGACACATTGGACACTAAGTGACACTTTTTGGGGACCAGTGACACCAATACTCTGATCAGTGCTTAAAAAAATGCACTGTCACTGTATAAATGACACTGTCAGGGAAAGGGTTAAGTGTGTCCCTGGGGGGAAGGGCAGACTGGAGGAAAAGGGATCCATGTTTCAGCTTAGCAGAAACACAAGATCTCTCTTTTGCTCTCTGACAGATTAGCGGTCTGCCTGGTTTACAAGGGCACACCGCTGCTTGGTCTCTCCACAGAACGATCGGCAGGTCGCTGCAGCCATCGCGGGCGCCAGACCCACTGATTGGTTACCGCTGTGTCCAATCACAGCGGGAGCGGCGCTCCAGCAGCACGCTTGCACACCCCCTACACCGAGTGCACAAAATCACGTACAGGTACGTGATTTTGCGCAGCCCTGCCGCAGTATATATGCGGTGGGCAGTCCAGAAGTGGTTAAAAAAGAACTCCTATTTAATTTTTTATTAGAGTACTTTGTCCCACCCTCCGCTTTGGCACCCCAGTTGGGTGCTTCCTACCGCCAAACAGTGCCTTCTGCTCTCCAAACCGTTCCAGCAGACTTAGAGCTAATACCAGCCCTGTTACCCCAAGCATCGTACCGTACAGACAAGGTGGGGTTGGGAAAGAACCAAAGGTATGATCATTTATTGAAACTCAGACACACACTTTATACCCCACAGGAGGACATTGCCCCCTCTTGGGGATATTAGCATGACAATGCTAACTTCAAACACCAATCCAATTACCAGCTAACAAATAACAGTGATCTTAATTAACCAGTAATCTGATTTACAAAGATAACATCCCTCGATAGTTTGCCAACGAGGTGGAGGGGACACAATACTAGCAGACAGACAGAAACAATAGGTGACCCAATTAACAATGGGAGAGACACAAACTTGTGTATTCTGTCCACTAGAAAACTCATCAAGGTCTCAGCAGTCGGGTACAGTGGAATTAATTTATCTTCATAGATCTCTTGAGGATTATGGTTGATAAATATTTCTGTCCCAAGTGAAGGAGCCTTTCCAATCCAGTCTGCAGGAGGGCCATCATATTCTCTCTGACCATTAACCTGTTCAGGATTAATAATACATCTTTCCATCCACTCCAGAAGGGAAGCTTTATTGTCCTTATTCAAAGAAGTAATCCAAGCCTCACTCTTAGCGTCTATTAAGTGGTTGTCCATCATTAGAGAATAATCTGCTCTCTCCATGGGCCATAATCAGTGGGTAGGAAGCTTGCCCCTAGTCCTCTTCAAAAGCCACTGTCCTGGTTGAGTCTGTCACACCAGCTATAACCTAGACTAGGTAGCCTATTCCCTAAAATTTGGGATTTCTCCCTTAAGGTCTGAAGAAGCTCACAAGATGGATACCTGGTGGAGGCTGGAGGGAAGAGTGTTCAGTGGTTTATGGTATCGTAAGTCTGAAGAGTGCCTGATGGATATCATATGGTGGCAGCTGATGATCCTATGGCCCTAGTGACTGTATGCAGTTTTCAGTTCTTTACAGAAGTAAGTCCTAGGCATTCTCCTAGCAAGTTGTGACTTTGTGGAAGTTCTCTGCCAGAATAGTGAGAAGAGAAGTGTCCTCAATTATTCCAGTTTCTTTGGGGTATCCCATGCCTTGCCCATACCTATCCAAGTTCTATTCAGAAATAAAAAAAAAAATACAAAGGACACCCCTAGACTGATTATTTGAGCCGGTGAGAGAGAATAAAATGCTGTGTGCCTGGCTGTTTGTGTACTGAATCTGGAGGAATGGGACCATCAAAACCAGCTGCTCCTTCAGGGGTCGGCTACAGCAGTATTGTCTCCTGAATGCCTGCCAATCACGGTCTGAAAAAATCCCACTGCACACGTGGACAAAGCCTTGGGCTGAGGTGGCCCTAGGGCAGTAAAAACTGGCATTTTTTTACTGCCCCCTACAGGCAGACATGATGGCTGCTTGGGTCTGTTTACATTGTCGTGGCCACTGTGGCAATTTTAACTTGGTATGTAGAGTTTGACAGGCGGCACCACCTGTCAGACTCCAATGGGACCGCAGCACTGCAAACCGTGTGCCAAATGTGACCATGGCACTTGCAACACTCCAGGCAATGAAATTCAGAAAGATGATAGAATTCAAAAGGAGACAATGCCATGTCTGTTGGGAGTATGATTGGATACGACCCTTCTGGACTCAGGTATTTAAGGTATATAACATCATTTATGAGGACTCATTGCAACCGACTCCAGAGATAGCCCTACTCTCCGTACTGCCGGGCTCTGTCGGCTCACAGAAACATTGTCTACTCCGTTTCTTCTTGTCAGCGGCACGGAAACTTATACCACTTTACTGGAAAACCACCACCACTCCTCCACTGTCGTTATGGGCTTTCACAGTGAAGGACATCATGAGAATGGAGGAGATGCTTGCACTTGACAATAATGCACGCAAGGAATACAAAATGCTATGGTCTATTTGGCTTCGCTTCTCCACATCAGACACTTTGGCTGGCATGCTCCATATCCCTCCAAACTCATCCACACCCCTACCCTACCTTAATCTGTCAAGTGGGACGATAGTCCACACAAAGACGGGCATTATTTCTCCTGCTCCATTCTCTCCCAGCAGATCCCCTCTTTCCTCTTCTTACTTCCCTTCACCCTCTCTCCTTTCTTCCTTTCTTTTAGGTCCTCAACCCTTCCCTCTCTCTTCCCCCCCCCTCCTCCTTTTCTTTTTCTCTCTCTTGACTTATATTCATTCAGCCCCTGGACGATGTAACCTATTAAGAAACGCGTAGGGTGGAGCGACGTGCTTGCGTCACCTCGCATTGTCGTTGATGTCTCAGTAGGACGGGTTCTGTCTGTGTGTCCACCGGCCGGAGCACCAGACATCACAGGCGCTTTATCTGCTATCCATATGTAAGTGCAATACGTGCCTGTTTTATCTTTAATAAATCGAAGGTTTTACACTATTGGAGCTTCTCTTATCTTTCATGCCACACTCATCACCTATGAGCTGGGGAGATATGATGGGATCTGAGTTCCAATAGCTTCATTTGGTATCTTTGGAGGTTTATTACCACCCACGAATCTTGAGTCTGGGTCCACTTGCTAAGCTCCGGAGGGCTTTCTCAGTACAGGCTTCCCCTGATCCTTTGTAGTGGGGGATCATGGGGTTCTGGTAAGCGGCAAATCTTTATCACTGGTGGTGGACTGAACACAAGATTTTTCATGCCATGGAAGATTCCATACAATTCATAATTTGATGCACTTTTTCCAATATTTTTTTATTTTAATTCATTTGTTCACGGGTGTTTGGCTATTTTAGTGTTTGGACATTACACTATATGCCATATACATTTTAATTTTATCAATATTCATTGTTTTCACTTTTTGTTTCCAATCTTGGCATTATACCATTTCGTGTCAACTTGTTCACGTTACACGGTACATCCACATGTTTCATGGGCAGTATTATTGATTAAGGTATACATTATTAACTTAATGCCTTAGCGCTATTCCATTATTTTTCTTTATTTACACTGTTTTTGTGCAGAAGAATCGCTTCTTATATTATTTAATATGTATTTACCAATAGTTTTATTTGTGTTTTGGTACACCATTTTGATTCACCTTAGCGCAGTTTTTTTTCCCTTTTCTTTTAGACTTATATTCATTGTCTGATACTATTTGCACCCCCTGGTGCTATTATTAAAGTTGCGTGGCTGTAGGCAATAGCCATTTGGCCTGCTCGCGGCCTTTTGTTTCCTTTATTCTTTCCTAAACACCTGAAGTATCAGACATGCAATTGTTATGTTATTTTTCCTGTTAAACATTATCGATAAAAAATATTTTCAACCCAAAAGGAAACAATGTTGCCTGTGGCTCAACTGCCTTTTTTTCCTGCCCCTCTGCAATCCACATAAACAAGGTATCCATTTATTTATATTGCCGTTACATTGTATCATTTGGAACCTTTTTGTTCACACTGTATTATGGAGATCACAGTAGAAGGGGAGTACGCTGTATACCTGCTCAAAAATGATTTTTTTTTTCCTTTTGCTGGCGCTCCTTTATTTTTTTTTAAACACAGATTAAAATATTTCATTCTAAGCCTGCGAGTTCTCAGGGGTGTTCTCAAATATCCGCGGAAAGCTCCCGGCGTTCAGCTCCAGAACAATCGAAGGCATTAATCAGCCAGAAAATGGCTAAATTAGGCTATAATTGCGCCAGTAATATAAGCAGAAATTCTGTTCTATCGTGTTTTTATTGCAGAAAATATTTCCTTTTTTCATTCTTTAAATTTTGGGAGGATTTGGGACTTATAATTGCAGGGCTTTTCTTGCAGTCGCTTCGTTTTTTTAATTTTTTTTTTACTGACGCTGAAAAAATAAACGTCACCCCGTATTGTCGACTCCTCAATATCGATGTTATATAGTTTGGAGGGGGGGTTTCGCTCTCTCCTTTTCCGCCACGCCAAGATAAATGGAGGATAAATTGCACTTCTCATTCAGGCGCGGTGCAGTTTCCAGTAAGAGAGAGGCATAAGCCAAATATGTTGGATTATTGCATATAGATTTTTTTTTCTTTTAAGCCACTTGAACAGTTTCCCATTATAATTTTCCTTTTTATTGGTTTTGACGTTTAAATAGAAGCTTTATGCAATTAATCTAGAAGTCTGCAGTCCACAGAATACTTTCAGGGCTAAATTTTCTAAAAGAAAAAAAAAAAAAAAGCTATGTGCTCTTTGAGGGCTCGTTCGCACCAGAGGGTGTGTTTTGGTACACATAACGTGCGTACATGGGCGGAGCTTGAGAGGTCACAATGGTGACCCCACCCATGCTCCAGGGGGCCCAATGCAGCTATTCCTGTCACTTTAGGTTTTACACTGTGTCACTGGGGAAAAGCACTTACCGCCTTACCCTACATAGGTGATTCCGTATACTCAGAGGGCCTGGGCCAGCCAGGCAGGGGCACGTCCAGGTCTATCCCAGGTCCACTGGGCCTAAGTTTCTAGTTTCACCTACACAGGATGATGGGGTAAGCCATTTCCCCCAGTGGCTACTTTCTACTCAGCTGCCTGCCCAGCCCAAACCAGGAGAGCCCCTTCCTCCCCGCCCTACTCAGCCCTAGTGCGTGCACAGGGCCGGAACAAGGGGTGGGCAGTAGGGTCAGCCGCCCAGGTTGCAGCAGTAGGGAGGGCGCCTCTTCGCCACATGCCATTTCCAGATCAGTGGCTAGCAACTATCAGAGCAAATATTTATGTCAAAGGGGGCATAGGGCAGTACATCCATTGTACTGCATGTCTTAGGAGCACGGTGGGGGGGGGGGGGGGGTTCTGCATCCTTGCCCTGGGTGCTGAACAAACCTAGCCTACTGCATGTGCACACAAGGTTGGGCAGGCAGGCCACACTTTGAGCTGCCAGGTAAAAATGGTGGGCTTGTATGTAGATTTGCAAGTCAGAGGACCCGCTTACCCCATACATACCACTCCACCGCTTTCACCTGGTAGCTCACAGTGCGGCCTGCTTGCCCCCTGTTGGACACAATGGGAGAAGGGGTTTGTAGTGGGGGGCTCCATGTCAACTTTTGCATCGGACCCCCCCACAGGCTTTGTGTGGCCTTGGCAGCTGGAGCTGTCACTGACCTGCTTCCTCTGTAGGACTGCTTGGGTACAGGACAGGGGGGGCACCGAGGGCAGGCTTGTTCAGACCATGGTTCTCCTCTGCTTGTTCATCTTCTTATCCTCCAGCTGGACTCCTCCCCATCCCGCAGCTCCCACGCCTGCCCCTGAGGCTCCTTCCTTCAGCCTTCCTTTCCATTCGGACAAACACTCCTGGTCTCGGCTCCCCCTACACCCGCCCAACTTCAGACCTGCACACGATGGCAGATGACATTTATCACGGACATTTACGGACAGTGTAAAAATCGGGTGATTTTTACAAACTGTCCGTAAATTATGGACAGCTTGCAAACCTGCTCCAGAATCAAGAAGTTCTCTGGAACCAGGCAGTTCTCCAGAATTAGGCAGTTCTCCAGAATCAGGCAGTTCTCCAGAATCAGACAGTTCTCCGGAATCAGACAGTTCTCCGGAATCAGACAGTTCTCCGGAATCAGACAGTTCTCCGGAATCAGACAGTTCTCCGGAATCAGACAGTTCTCCGGAATCAGACAGTTCTTGGGAATCAGACAGTTCTTCAGAATCAGGCAATTCTCTGGAGTCAGGTAACTCTATGGAGTTCTTTGGAATCGGACAGTTCTTCGGACTCTGGCAATTCTCTGGAATCGGACAATGCTCCGGAATCAGACATTTTTCCAGAATCAGACAGTTCTTGGGAATCAGGCAGTTCTCTGGAATCTGGCAAATCACCTGGATCAGGCAATTCTCCAGGATCTGGCAATTCTCTGGAATCTGGCAACTCTCCGGAATCTGGCAATTCTCCGGAATCTGGCAAATCACCTGGATCAGGCAATTCTCCAGGATCTGGCAATTCTCCAGAATCTGGCAATTCTCTGGAATCTGGCAATTCTCCAGGTTCAGGCATTTCTCCAGTATCAGGCAATTCTCCGGAATCTGGCAATTCTCCAGTATCAGGCAATTCTCCGGAAATCCAGCAACTCCCCGGAATCTGGCAACTTTCCAGAATCTGGCAACTTTCTGGAATCAGACAATTCTCCGGAATCAGGCAATTCTTTGGAATCAGGCAATTCTCCGGAGTTAGACAATTTTCCGGAATTAAGCAATTCTCTGAAATCAGGTAAATCTCTGGAGTCAGACAATTCTCCGAAATCAGAGGATTCTCCAGACTCAGGCAGTAGGGGGTTGTCAATCATGTGTTGGGGGTGTGGCCTAGGTGGAGCAAGCTGAGGCTGCCGGCTGCTCCTATTTGCTTGATCCATGACTTGGCACTTGGCACTTGGTGTGCAGTTACCGGAATGTTTTCTATGCAACCAAAAGTAACATATTACTCACTTGCCTACAAACACATGTCAACACATGTGCAAAACGTACATCAATGTACATTGAAATATTGATTAAACGCATGAAAATGGAAAGGTGTGAACTTGGATTAATTCAGCCCAACTATTCCCAGATTCCCCTTCCCTCTTTTTCTATCGGCTTCATTTCTACGCCTTTTGTATGTTTTTTCAGACCGCGCTCCCATTCCAAGCATTTAGTGTATTGGTTTCTGTTACAATGTTATTGGTACACACAAGTAAGCCTCTGTACAACGCTGCGGGTGATGTCAGCGCTATATAAAATCTGATATACTATCACATGGGGAGTATTACAAGGCTCCTACTGCCATTTCTGGTCCCCTCTGTTCGTGGCGCCGCGCTCTGCGTTCTCCGCGTTATCTTTACAAAACAGAACATGAACACACATCAACGTTGATACCTTTTTTTTTATATGACGTTTACAAGGAAAAGGGACTTTAATACATTTTTTTTTTTGCTGGATTCCTCTACCTGCGGCTCCACAAAGCATTACGCAGATTTAATAGAGCCGGGAATATGGAGACAGATTTCAGTAAAAGGAGCTCAGGGGCTTTTCTTCCGACATCAGACAGGCCATAGTCAATAATGAGGCGTTTCATTGCTAACAGGCACTGAGCGCAGATATGGGACGGTGCGGGACACTTGTTATGCTTTAATGACTTCATGTAGCACTGGGGGTGTTGCATATTTATGAGCAGGCTTTGCTTTGAAGGCAAAATTTTATAAAATAAAAAAAAAATAATTACCTGTCCAAAAAAAATAAAATAAATTGGTATAACACAAGTGAACTACCAGCCATCTTTGTAATTTACCATTCCAAGTCATTGGGTACCCGGTCATGATTGGAAGCAATGAGTGTTATACTGGATGATTGGAAGCAATGAGTGCTATATTACAATGGACTCTGGAGTGCTTTTTCATGTTGAGTTTCTTGCATGAAATGGACCTGAAAGTAATTTTTTTTTTTGCAATTTACATATTTTTTCTCCCAATTTCCATTTCATATTTTCATTATTGCATTTTACATACAGATCCATACCATGCGCTTGAGTGATTTTCTCTTTAGGACCAGTCCAATTAGCATCACTGCCTGAACAAAAGCAGGGGGAAAAAATTACTTTTTAAGAGGAGATTTCATTGCTTTTCACTTGAAGACCCGGCCTTTTTACTGACACGTTTTGTTTACAAGTAACAATTTGTATTTTTTGCTAGAAAATGACTTAGTACCCCCCCCCCCACCCAAACATTATATCTATCTATGTATAAATATTTATAGATAGATATATCTATGTATCTATATCTATGTATAGATATAGATACAGTATATATATATTTTTTTACAGGGGCCCTAGAGAATTAAATGATGGGTTTTGCAATTTTTCTGATACACGGTATTTGTGCAGAGGTTTATCGAACACAGATTGTTTGCAAAAAAAAAAAAAAATTTAATATTATTAAATATTTAATATTATATTGTATATATTTTAATAATATATATAATAATAATATATATATTATTTAATATTATATTGTCTTTGTGTGTAATAAAGTTAATTACATTTTTTTTTTAGTAAAATATAAAAGATGGTGTTAGGCCGAGTAAACAGATACCTTACATGTCACAAATGAAAATTGCGTGTAGGGAGCGGCAGGGACGCGTTTCATTTTTATTATTATTGTTTCATTATTTAATTTTAATATTTATTTTATTCTTTGTTTTATTTTATTTTTTTACATTTTTACACTGTTTCTTTCTTCTTTTTTTTTTAAACACTTTTATTTCTGTCAGATGTACATAAAAATCCCTTGTGGCAGCAACTGGTACTCTTTATGGCGCGAGACCATCTATTAGACCCCAGATGTCTCCTCTGCCCTTAAAAGCATCTGATCACACCAACACGGGTGTGATCAGATGCTTTCACAATTTTAAAATGGCGCTGTTCACATCCGGGGAAACTGGAAGTGAGGAAAATAATTGTTGCTTTTGGTTTCCTATACCATAGAGCTCATTACTGAGCTTCTGGTCCTCAAAGAGCTCTATGGTAACTGCGCAAAACTACTTCGTTCCGGGCCCGCTGGTGGAATGGTAGAGGCCGGAGAGACACCAAAGGGCGACCCCTTCCACTGCCTGTAAAAGCCATCCAGTGGCCGCATAGGACTTGTAGTTCAGTAACAGATGGAGGACCAAAGTTTGCCTACCAATACGTTATAGGGTCAGTAGTTTGTAGAAACCGGACCACCCGTGGTTTGCAAAAACTGACCATCCTCAACCTGTGTGAGGTGTTGGACATCCCATTCGAAAACCATGGCCATTAATATGGGACTGCCGTTCCCATCTTTGCAGCTATAAAAGGGTCGAACACCCCAACGATTGGGATATTCGCCGGGCGGGCCAATGTTCGGCTCAAACTCAAGCTCGGGCCGAACTGTTCACACAACACTAGACCTGGCTCACAATTGGTGTTCCGTTGGTGTTCAGTAGGGTCAAGGTAAGGGTTCTGTGTCGCACACTCAAGTTTCTGCACACCAAACTGGTCAACCCATGTTTTTATGAAGCTGGCTTTTTGCACACATAGGCAATCATGGTGGAACAAAAGAGGGTCTTCCCCAACCTGTTACAACAAAATTGCAAGAGTACAATTGTCTAAAATGTCTCTGTATGCCATTGTTTGTTAATAGAGATGTGTGCATAGCTATTATTATACAGGATTTATATAACAACAGTTTGCACAGCGCTTTACAACCTGAGATGTGCTTGATTGTATGCTCCTGGCTTTGGAATGAGATATCCAAGCTCATTTAGGTGTGATGGTCAAGTGTCCACAGACTTTTGGTCTTATAGTGAAGATCTCACTATAAAGAGCCAGTTCACTGTCCGTCAGACTTTAGGGGGGCCAGACTGTGGCCAGTGGGAGTAGAAAATGTCCCAGCATCAGTGGGAGTAAACAATAGCTCAGGCTTGATGGTCAGTGGGAGTTAAAAAAATATTACATAGTATCTGTGGTCAGTAGAAGGAGGCAAAGCTCCCTAATATTAGTATCAGTGATAGAAATAACACCCCACAGTTGGTGGCAGTGCAAGGAATAGTTTCTCATCATTTGTATTAGTGGGAGGAATAGTGCTCCATCGTTGGTGTCAGCAGAAGGAATAATAAACCATTATTGGTGTCAGTGGGAGGAATAACACCGTTGGGTTTAGTGGGAGTAATTATTCCCCATCATTGGGTTCCGTTGGAGGAAAAGTGCCACATCATTGGTGTCAGTGGGAGGAATAGTGCCCCATCATTGGTGTCAGTGGGAGGAATAGTGCCCCATCATTGGTGTCAGTGGGAGGAATAGTGCCACATCATTGGTGTCAGTGGGAGGAATAGTGTCCCATCATTGGTGTCAGTGGGAGGAATAGTGACCCATTATTGGTATCAGTGGGAGTAATAGTGTCCCATCATTGGTATCAGTGGGAGGAATAGTGTCCCATCATTGGTGTCAGTGGAAGGAATAGTGACCCATCATTGGTATCAGTGGGAGGAATAGTGCCCCATCATTGGTGTCAGTGGGAGGAATAGTGCCCCATCATTGGTGTCAGTGGGAGGAATAGTGCCCCATCATTGGTGTCAGTGGGAGGAATAGTGTCCCATCAATTGGTGTCAGTGGAAGGAATAGTGTCCTATCATTGGTATCAGTGGGAGGAATAGTGTCCCATCATTGGTGTCAGTGGGAGGAATAGTGTCCCATCATTGGTGTCAGTGGGAGGAATAGTGTCCCATCATTGGTGTCAGTGGGATGACTAGTGCCCCAAGGGCCAGATAAAGACAAGCAAAGGGCCACAATTTGGAGACCACTGATGTAGATAGATAAAGCCAACTGAAGAGAAGCTCGGCTCAAGCTGCCCGGCTGTGACTTCCTTGGTACGATATGAAGGTTTGTTGTCAACATTTCTTGGTTTTGTATGTAAAGTCGGTACATCTGGAGAACAGCTGCCTCTGTTGTAATCCACATGGAGCCTTGTAAAGGCTTTTACACGACTTACACGTCTTTTTATGTCCACAATTATAATATGTGACAACGGCACAACATCCCCCCCCCCCCCTCCACCCCCATCGCACCATCTGTTTCTTGCTGGAAAACTATTTCTGGACAACTCACCAATCAGCATCATATTGTATCAGAGGAGACATCATCACCATTAATCACACAACAATGAGCGGGGGGAGGGGGAAGCGTGTTGCAGGCAAACATTAATAATAACATATAACAATAACAATGTATCATTAGGAGAGTTTAGAATGATGTGTTTCCATATTCTGTTATTATTATATTAATGGAGGGGGGGGGCTTTCATCCAAGAGGGTGAAAAGTGTATAATATGTGCATATATATATATATATATATATATATATATATATATATATATATATATATATATTATATGCAAATACTTAGATATAGCCCACCCCGGAGAGAACGATTGGACATTCCGACAACAAAATCCATGGTTTTATTTCCGACAGATGTTGGCTCAAACTTGTCTTGCATACACACGGTCACACAAATGTTGTCGGAAATTCCGAACGTCAAGAACGTGGTGACGTACGACGAGCCGAGAAGGATGAAGTTCAATAACCAGTGCGGCTCTTCTGCTTGATTCCGAGCATGCAAGGAACTTTGTGCGTCGGAATTGTCCACGCACGATCGGAATTTACGACAACGGATTTTGTTGTCGGAAAATTTGAGATCCAGATCTCAAATTTTTGTTGTCGGAAATTTCCGAAGGAAAACGCTTGATGGAGCCGACACACGGTCGGAATTTCCGACAACAAGCTCCCAACGAACATTTGTTGTTGGAGATTCCGATCGCGTGTACGGGACATAAAGCTACTAATAAAGGCCCGTACACACGATCGGACTTTTTGACAACAAACACGCAAACTAGCTGTTTTAAGGCAACATCCGACCGTGTGTACGCTCCGTCGGACAAAGTTTTTCGGTTTTCATCGGACAAATGTTGGCTGTGCGAACAGACAAACTTGGCGGCAACAAAAGTCCTAGGTCGGCTAATCCGATCGCGTGTACACAAAACCATCGGACTTTAGTCCAAAGTACAAACACGCGTGCTCAGAATCAATGCAAAAGATCAGACAACAATAGAGAAGTTGACCAAAGGGTGGCGCCGGAGAATTGAACGTCCTCTTTTGAAGTGTCGTCACTACGTTCGTGTTTGTTGCCTAAAAGGTCCTGCCATGTGTATGCAATACAAGTTCACTGCCAACGCCCTTTGGACAGAAATCCACAGAAAAGTTTGTTTAAAGTCCGATCGTGTGTACGAGGCTTTAGAGTTACACACTTTTCCTTATTTAGTAAAAAAAAATATATATATATATATACATACACTATATTACCAAAAGTATTGGGACGCCTGCCTTTACAACCACATGCATTTTAATGGCATCCCAGTCTTAATCCTCTTACACACAATCGGACTTTCCGACGGGAATTGTGTGATGACGGGCTGTTGGCGGAAAATCCGACGGTTTGCACGCTCCATCGGACAATTGTTGGATTTTCTGCGGACAAATGTTGGATGGCAGGTTTTCTAATTTTATGTTCCGCGGACAAATGCGTGTTGTCGGATTTTCCTGAGCGCGTGTACACAAGTCCGTCGGACAAAAGTCCAAAGTACAAACACGCATGCTTGGAAGCAAGGAACGAGCCGGAAGCGGCCGGTCTTGTAAACTCGCGTTCGTAATGGAGAATTAACATTCGTGACGTGGCAAATTATGAAGTCTGGAAATGCAGCGCACAATTCTCTTCTTCTATAATGGGATAATTATGAAGCTGCTTTGCTGGTGATACTGATGGAGTTATTGCAAACAAATTTTCAAAGGCTTTTTTTTTTTTTCCTAGTGATATCAAGAATAATATTATTATGCTTTTTTTTTTTTTTTTTTTTTCGTTATTTGGTGCAAGTTACCACAACACCATTATTATCCTGTAGTTTATAAGATCAAAGATACAACTATGTTGGTGTCTCGTTAATTTTACATTGTATTTTTGTAAATGTAACTGCCGACTCCCAAACTGTCATTTTGAAGTAAAACACACAGCCAAGTATTATTCTACACATTTTTTTTTTATTGTGCATTAAAAAAAGAAAACAAATAAAATTAGACATGATATCTGCCAATAGAACTTCACCAAAAAGTGTATTCTATGCATCCAAAAATATAGAAAATATACCAAATCAAATCATTATTATTCAACCAAAAAATAATGTCAAAGCAATAACTCCAAGGCCAATAATAAATAACACGTTATCTCCTCCGATTCCGCAACATGTCTGGTTGACGAACGGCCGTTCAGAAACGAACTGAAAAGCACGAAGTGAAAAGCGTGAATCAACACCAAACTTCTACTAACACGAAATTAGCAGAAGGAGCCCAAAGGGTGGCGTTAAAGAGCTGAATGTCACTACATTCGTATTTGTTGGCCAACGATTGTGTGGCCGTGTGTATGCAAGACAAGTTTGGGCCAACGCCCTTCAGACAAAATTCCACGGTTTTGTTGGCCAACAATCCGATCGTGTGTACGCGGCATTAGTCCGTAGGGTTCAATATTGAGTCGCCCCACCCTTTGCAGCTATAACAGCTTCAACTCTCCTGGGAAGGCCGTCCACAAGGTTTAGGAGGGTGTCTATGGGAATGTTTGACCATTCTTCCAAAAGAGCATTTGTGAGGTCAGGCACTGATGTTGGATGAAAAGGCCTGTCTCGCAGTCTCCGCTCTAATTCATCCCAAAGGTGTTCTATCAGGTTGAGGTCAGGACTCTGTGCAGGCCCAGTCAAATTCCTCCACCCCAAACTCGCTCATACATGTCTTTATGGACCTTGCTTTGTGCACTGGTCCAAATCATTTGGTGGAGGGGGGATTATGGTGTGGGGGTTGTTTTTCGGGGGTTTGGGCTTGGCCCCTTAGTTCCAGTGAAGGGAACTCTTACGGCGTCAGCATACCAAGATATTTTGGACAATTTCATGCTCCCAACTTTGTGGGAACAGTTTGGGGACGGCCCCTTCCTGTTCCAACATGACTGCACACCAAGCAAGGTCCATAAAGACGTGGATGAGCGAGTTTGGGGTGGAGGAACTTGACTGGCCTGCGCAGAGTCCTGACCTCCACCCGATAGAACACCATTGGGATGAATTAGAGCAGAGACTGCGAGCCAGGCCTTCTCATCCAACATCAGTGTCTGACCTCACAAATGCTCTTCTGGAAGAATGGTCAAACATTCCCATAGACACACTCCTAAACCTTGTGGACGGCCTTCCCAGAAGAGTTGAAGCTGTTACAGCTGCAAAGGGCGGAGCCAACTCAATATTGAACCCTACGGACTAAGACTGGGGTGCAATTAAAGTTCATGTGCATGTAAAGGCAGGTGTCCCAATACTTTTGACAATATAATGTTACATTGTCTATGATTATCATGTCCAAAGAGTGACAGCGCTCCTGTCACGGCACAATGACCAGCACTAGTTCTTGAAGGATGTTGTGCTGTGCGGCCCGGTCTACATCCTGCAGAAAACTGAGCAGGCAGGTAGGTATGTTTTATTATAGAAGAGATACTGCGTGTTTGTCCTGCAATAAATAGCTTGCATGCTCGCAATTTTTTGTTAAAATTCCTCCAGTTCCACTTTAAGGGGGTGACATGATGGGGGGGGGGGGAGAGGGGGGCTGTGTGTGGGGTCCCTAAGGATGGGAAAGGGCAGCTGGAGGGGAGAAGTGACCCAGCTGTCCAGTGGCGTGTGATCTGAGAAATGTTTGGCCCCCCCGAACTGCACGGCCCACCATTCCTCAATCACACCGGCTTGTTTGAATGATTGATGAATGTGCTGAAGAAGGAAAATAGCTTTGGTTAAGTATGATAAATTACAGATTCCGTATAAGAAGTCATTTTTGCACCATAGCAAAATTATTGCTAAATCTGATCTGACATTATTTACAAAAAAAAAGCTTATTTTGTTGATGTCGCTCTTTATTTAAATTTATGGGTGAGTGTTGATTTTCCTGTTCAAGTGTTCCTGACAATAATGTCACATAATTATGGATGTGTTATAATTATTTTCCATTATTTTTCGTGAATAATGTCGGATGCTTTTTAGAACTAATTTTGTTATTGTGTGAAAATTATTTTTTGGGTGATATTTTCACAACAGATTATTTTTTCTCTTTCTCCCCCCCCCCCCCTTTTTTTTTTTTTTTTAAACAGAGACACCATAAAAGAAATTGTATGAATTTTTTTATTTTCTTATTTTTATCATTGGGGGGGGGGGGGGGGGGGGTGTATGATATAAATGGTGCCACATCCAAAAAAAAAAAGAATAATAAAACTTAACCCCTTCCTGACTATGGGTAAAACAAATCTAAAAGCCTAAGCACAATTTTGCAACTCTGACATGTGTTAGTAGAACTGTACATATCGTCACAACTACTTTGTGCATCCAGGTGGATTATACCGTGTTATTTTTTTTTTCAGGACAAATTGGACTTTTATTTGGTGGTAAATACTAATGGAAATCTCCAGATTTTTTTAAAATTATTATTATCAAAGTAAAACTGGACCAAAATAGTAAAAAAAAAAAAATATATTTTTTTTTAAATGTAGCTGTATATTTCTTGTTACTACCATAACCTCCCACCAAATAACAACCCAAAATAAATTCTCCTGCTCCTGATGATCGCAGCAATACCACATATGTTAATGTTAGTTGTTGTTTGTACCCAGAGTACAGCCCAGAAACAATGGTGCAAATTTTGCTTCTTTTTTTTTTTTTTTTTAATCCTACCTAAAACACACTGACACTGATACTAATTTTAAAAAAAAATAAAGTCCAAAAAATACTGACCCGGACCTTGACCCAAACACTGATCCGATATTATTTACAAAAAAAAAAATAAAAAAAAAAAAGAACAAAATTTAGCTTATTTTGTTGATGTCGCTCTTTATTTAAATTTATATTATATGTGAGCGCTGATTTTCCAGTTTAAGTGTTCCTGACAATAATGTCACATAATTATGGATGTGTTATAATTATTTTCCATTATTTTTCGTGAATAATGTCGGATGCTTTTTAGGACTAATTCTGTTATTTTGTGAGAATTATTTTTCTGTGATATTTTCACATTTGTGTTTTTTTACAAACAGATTTTTTTTTTCTCCCTTTTTTTTTTTAACCGTAGATTTGTTTTTTGTTTTTTTATAACAGAGACACCATAAAAGAAATTGTATATTTAATATGGACTTTTTTTTTTTCTTACTTTTATTATTGTGGGGGCTATGATGTAAATGGTGCCACATCCAAAAAAAGAAATAAAAAAAACGTAACCCCTTCCTGCCTAAGAGGTAAAACAAAAAGCCTAAGCACAATTTTGCAACTTTGACATGTGTTAGTAAAACCGTACATATCGTCACAAGTACTTTGTGCATGCAGGTGGATTATAACGTGTTTTTTTTTTTTTTCAGGAAAAATTGGGCTTTTATTTGGTGGTAAATGGTAATGGATATCCCCTGATTTTTTTTTTTTTTTTTATAATAACAAATTTTTATTTATTTATATTCTGTTCAAATCTTAATTAAATATCATATATTACAGTTCTTTTTAACATTTCATTATACTTACACAATATCACAAACGATCAATCTGTTAGGGGCTACAACCAGACACCAAACAAAACAAAACAACAAAAAAAAAATTGATGATTTTTTTATTATTATTATTATTATTATTATTATTATTATTATTATTATCAAATAAAAACTGGCCCAAAATAGTAAAAAAAAAAATATTTATCTGTGTATTTTTAAATTTAGCTGTATATTTCTTGTTACTACCATAACCTTCCACCAAATATACAACCCAAAATAAATTCCCCTGCTCCTGACGATTGCAGCGATACCACATATGTGAATGTTAGTTGTGGTTTGTACCCGGAGTACAGCCCAGAAATAATAGTGCACATTTTGCTTTTTATTTTTTAAATCCTACCAAAAACACACTGATACTAATTAAAAAAAAAAAATAATGTCCAAAAAATAATGACCCTGACCTTGACCCAAACACTAACCCTGGCATAGACCAGGAGCAAACCTGGATCTAGGTATTTTTAATTTTTTTTTTAATTATTATTATTATTATTAATTTTTTTTTTGGACATTTAGCGTTTTGGACATTTAGTGGTCCGATCCGTGTGCCAAAGGCACCCTCCAACAGGATCATTCCATAACCACTTGTATTAGCCGCCCTGATGAAGGGGGGAGTCCCTAGTCCCCCCCGAAATGCGTTGACCTCTTTCTATTGCTGAAATTTCAATAAAATGCCTTTGTATACCTACCTTTACTGGATACCGGGTGCTCCTTTATTTTCACTTCTTTCTAACTGTACTCCAGTGGCCTCCACAGTCACCAGATCTCATCCAATAGAGCACCTTTGGGATGTGGTGGAACGGGATATTCATGAAGGTGCAGCTGACAAATATGGAGCATCTGGGGTGATGCTGCCATGTCAATATGGACCAGAATCACTGAGGAATGTTTCCAACCCCTTGTTAAATCTATGCCCACTGACAAAGAAATGATCAATCTATAGTTTTATTGGTTGGTCTATTTTACCAGTGAGAGACAGAAGAACAACAAAAATATCCAGAAAGCAGCTTGGTGAGAGGGTGAGAACAGTTGGTGGGATTATTCGCAAATGGAAGAAACACAAAATAACTGTCCATCTCCCTCGGTCTGGGGCTCCATGCAAGATCTCACCTCGTGGAGTTTCAATGATCATGGGAATGGTCAGGAATCAGCCCAGAACTACACGGGAGAACCTTGTCATTGATCTCAAGGCAGCTGGGACCATAGTCACCAAGAAAACAATCGGTAACACACTACACTGTGAAGGACTGAAATCCTGCAGCCCCTGCAAGGTCATCCTGCTCAAGAAATCACATGTACAGGACCATCTGAAGATTACTAATGAACATCTGAATGATTCAGAGGAGACCTGGGTGAAAGTGTTGTGGTCAGATGAGAAGAAAATCAAGATCTTTGGCATCAACTCAACTCACCTTGTTTGGAGGAGGAGGAATGCTGCCTATGACCCCAAGAATACCATCCCCACCGTCATACATGGAGGTGGAAACATTATGCTTTGGGGGTGTTTTTCTTCTAAGGGGACAGGACAACTTCACCACATCAAAGGGATGATGGACAGGGACCATGTACCATCAAATCTTGGGTGGGAACCTCCTTCCCTCAGCCAGGGCATTAAAAATGGGTCATGGATGGGTATTTCAGCATGACAATAACCCCAAAACACACGGCCAAGGCAACAAAGGAGTGGCTCAAGAAGAGGCACATTAAGGTCCTGGAGTGGCCTAGCCAGTCCCCAAACCTCAATCCCATAGAAAATATGTGGAGGGATCTGAAGGTTCGAGTTACCAAACGTCAGCCTCAAAACCTTAATGACTTGGAGAGGATCTGCAAAGAGGACAAAATCCCTACTGAGATGTGTGCAAACCTGGTTGCCCACTACTCTGTGATCGCCAACAAGGGTTTTGCCACCAAGTACTAAGTCATGTTTTGTGAAGGGGTCAAATACTTATTTCACTCATTAAAATGCAAATCAAATTATAACTTTTTTTAAATGCGTTTTTCTGGATATTTTTGTTGTTGTTCTGTCTCTCTCACTGGTAAAATAAACCGACCATTAAAATTATAGACTGATCATTTCTTTGTCAGTGGGCAAACATACAAAATCAGCAGGGGGTCAAATACTTTTTCCCCCTCACTGTACCTACAGTATCTCACAAAAGTGAGTACACCTCTTCATCACTGAAGAAATGACACTTGTCTACAATGTAAAGTAGTGAGTGTACAGCTTGTATAACAGTGTAAATTTGCTGTCCCCTCAAAATAACTCAACACACAGCCATTAATGTCTAAACCGCTGGCAACAAAAGTGAGGACACCCCTAAGTAAAAATGTCCAAATTGGGCCCACCATTATTTTCCAGCACTGCCTTAACCCTCTTGGGCATGGAGGTCACCAGAGCTTCACAGGTTGGCACTGGAGTCCTCTTCTCCTCCTCCATGACGACATCACAGAGCTGGTAGATGTTAGAGACCTTGTGCTCCTCTACCTTCCGTTTGAGGATGCCCCACAGATGATCAATAGGGTTTAGGTCTGGAGACATGCTTGGCCAGTCCATCACCTTTACCCTCAGCTTCTTTAACAAGGTAATGGTCATCTTGGAGGTGTTTTTGGGGTCTTATTATGTGTCATCTTGGAGGTGTTTTTGGGGTCGTTATTATGTTGGAATACTGCCCTGCGGCCCAGTCTCTGAAGGGAGGGGATCATGCTCTGCTTCAGTATGTCACAGTACATGTTGGCATTCATGGTTCCCTCAATGATCTGTAGCTCCCCAGTGCCGGCAGCACTCATGCAGCCCCAGACCATGACACTCCCACCACCATGCTTGACTGTAGACAAGACACACTTGTCTTTGTACTCCTCACCTGGTTGCCGCCACACACGCTTGTCACCATCTGAACCAAATAAGTTTATCTTGGTCTCATCAGACCACAGGACATGGTTCCAGTAAGTAAGTCTGCTTGTCTTCAGCAAACTGTTTGCGGACTTTCTTGTGCATCATCTTTAGAAGAGGCTTCCTTCTGGGATGACAGCCATGCAGACCAATTAGATGCAGTGTGCGGCGTATGGTCTGAGCACTGACAGGCTGACCCCCCACCCCTACAACCTCTGCAGCAATGCTGGCAGCACTCATACGTCTATTTCCCAAAGACAACCTCTGGATATGACGCTGAGCACGTGACCTCAATTTCTTTGGTGGACCATGGCGAGGCCTGTTCTGAGTGGAACCTGTCCTGTTATACCACTGTATGGTCTTGGCCACCATGCTGCAGCTCAGTTTCAGGGTCTTGGCAATCTTCTTATAGCCTAGGCCATCTTTATGTAGAGCAACAATTCTTTTTTTTCAGATCCTCAGAGAGTTCTTTGCCATGAGGTGCCATGTTGAACTTCCAGTGACCAGTATGAGAGAGTGAGAGCGATAACACCAAATTTAACACACCTGCTCCCCATTCACACCTGAGACCTTGTAACACTAACGAGTCACATGACACCGGTTGAGGGAAAATGGCTATTTGGGCCCAATTTGGACATTTTCACTTAGGGGGTGTACTGACTTTTGTTGCCAGCGGTTTAGACATTAATGGCTGTGTGTTGAGTTATTTTGAGGGGACAGTAAATTTACACTGTTATACAAGCTGTACACTCACTACTTTACATTGTAGCAAAGTGTCATTTCTTCAGTGTTGTCACATGAAAAGATAGAAGAAAATATTTACAAAGATGTGAGGGGTGTACTCACTTTTGTGAGATACTGTATGTATGTATGTATGTATTTATGTGTGTATATATATATATTCCTTGTCTGAATAGTAGACTTCGTAGTAACAGATCCTCCTTTGAAACAAGACATGTTTTGTCTGCTCCCGGCTCCCATTTGGGGTCAATCCTGAGAATAAGTGGTACAGAGATCAGCTCACCATACACTATTTTATAGGCTGTAGGTAAACAAACATGACAGATATGTTGATAATAAGCGCTCATTCATAAACGGGCGCTTTTATTGCACGCGCCTGACATCAGGCTGTCCACGGCCATGAAAGACCGCACTATACATCGACACTGTGCAAATATGTTTACTCCGCAGACTAATTAGTCAGTGTGCAAAATTTATGGCGGATAATATTACTGTTCATTATCGGGCCGCGTGTTCCGGGGAGGGATGAGGAAAGATGACATTTTGGCGGTTTTCTGACATCTGCATCTAAACAGAAGAGTTGAATTAAGTCGTATTGTTGGTCTAGATCAACGTATTCTAATTGACTGATTTGTTTTTCTTTTTTTTTTCTTTTTTGAAGAGCCGTGGGCAAAAGACATAAAAATCAGTAATGAACATTAAAAAGAGCTCTTAGAGCGTTCAGTAGATTGTGATGGGAAGGAGGGGGATGGACATTATAATGTTTATAAACATTGATCAGACTGGAGATGGAGAGATACAAAGTAACATTGTTTATAAACATTGATCAGACGGGAGATGGAGAGATACAAAGTAACATTGTTTATAAACATTGATCAGACAGGCTATAGATACAAAGTAACATTAACTATAAACATTGATCAGATGGGAGAAGGACAGTTACAAAGTAATATTGTTTATACACGTTGATTGGACAAGAGATAGATACAAAGTAACATTGTTTATTTAAATTGATTAGACAGACTATAAAGAGATACAAAGTAACATTAACTATAAACATTGATCAGACAGGAGATAAAGAGATACAAAGTAACGTTGTTTATCAACATTGATCAGACAGGAGAAAAACAGTTACAAAGTAATTATGTTTATACACATTGATTGGACAAGAGATAGATACAAAGTAACATTGTTTATCAACATTGATCAGACAGACTATAGAGAGATACAAAGTAACATTAACTATAAACATTGATCAAGCAGGAGCTAGAGAGATACAAAGTAACATTAACTATAAACATTGATCAAGCAGGAGCTAGAGAGATACAAAGTAACACTGTTTATTAACATTGATCAGATGAGAGATAGAGAGATACAAAGTAACATTGTTTTTAAACATTGATCAGACAGGAGATAGAGAGATACAAAGTAACATTATTTATAAACATTGATCAGATGGGAGAAAGACCGTTACAAAGTAATATTGTTTATACACATTGATTGGACAAGAGATAGATACAAAGTAACATTGTTTATCAACATTGATCAGACAGACTATAGAAAGATACAAAGTAACATTGTTTATATGCATTGGACAGGACATGGATACAAAGTAACATTAACTTTAAGCATTGATCAGACAGAAACAGGAGATAGAGAGTTAGAAAGTAACATTGTTTATTAACATTGATCAGATGGGAGATAGAGAGATACAAAGTAATATTGTTTAGAAACATTGTTCAAAGGATTGACAGAGAGACACAAATAACATTGTTACTTTTGTATCTACTTTGTTTCATTCATCTGCAGATCACAGGCACGTGTGATTTCTGGCTCATTAGGGTGCATTGACAGGCTGTGCATAGTGATTCAGGTGCTCTATCACAGCGCACATTGACACCGGACATAATGCACGTTCATTTAAGTGCTCCAAAGAACCACAAAGGAGTGAATGGGCCCCAAAGGTATGCAGGTTGCCATCGCTGACCCCTTTCTTTGTGCTAGTTGCGTTATTTTCACCTTGATCCCTTGGCCTCAGTACTTTCAGTACATTTGTAGAAGATTAGGAGTGACATGCTATACATTAATCTGTAGATTTCTGTTAATTTAGTTGAAGTCAACATAAATACGGCTTCATAGGAAGTCTGAGACGGAAGCACGCTCCCAGCTCTTAGTGCCACCATCACTTACTTATAAACACTTCACGTTCCTCGGGTTTTTCATTCTGCGTAATCTGTCATCCCTGGCGTGAGAGGCTCTGAGCACAGCGGAGGTAATTCACCCAACGATAACGCGTACAGCGAGTCCGCCTCTAAGGGCTCATTGTGTTTGAAAATTACATTTGCAATTCACAAAAGACGTTATTGTACAGGTAACATATGTTGACCATTGAATGCTAATTATATAAAGTGCCTACCACCCCAATAGACATTTATATCGACAGCCATGTGTGCGACCCCCTCCCTGCCTGGTAATTGCCATATATTAGGCAGTAATAGAATGCTAGTGACCACAGATAGCTGAAATATGTGACCAAACAATGATTTCAAATACATTTTATTTAGAGTGGATACACACCTGGGGGTAGCCGGAACTACCCAGAAAAAAAAAAATTAGGTGTACTTATTTCAGATGAGTTCAAAATAAGGAAGGGGAAGGAGGTCCCGGTTCTTCTAAATAGATCTTTATATCACTAGAGGGATCACCAGCAGGAAGAAGGAGGTCCTGATTCCTCTATATAGATCTTTAGATCACTAGAGGGGTCACCAGCATGAGGAAGGAGGTCCTCATTCCTCTATATAGATCTTTAGATCACTAGAGGGGTCACCAGCAGGAGGAAGGAGGTCCTGATTCTTCTATATAGATCTTTATATCACTAGAGGGGTCACCAGCATGAGGAAGGAGGTCCTGATTCCTCTATATAGATCTTTAGAACACTAGAGGGATCACCAGCAGGAGGAAGGAGGTCCTGATTCCTCTATATAGATCTTTATATCACTAGAAGGATCACCAGCAGGAGGAAGGAGGTCCTGATTCCTCTATATAGATCTTTAGATCACTAGGGGGGTCACCAGCCGGAGGAAGGAGGTCCTGATTCCTCTATATAGATATCTATATCACTAGAGGGATCACCAGCAGGAGGAAGGAGGTCCTGATTCCTCTATATAGATATCTATATCACTAGAGGGATCACCAGCAGGAGGAAGGAGGTCCTGATTCCTCTGTATAGATATCTATATCACTAGAGGGATCACCAGCAGGAGGAAGGAGGTCCTGATTCCTCTATATCCTAGGTAGGGAACCAGTAGGCCTCCAGCTGTTACGGAACTACATTTACCATGAGGCATTGCAAGGCTGACAGAGACATGATGAGACTTTTAGTTCTGCAACATCTGGAGGGCCAAAGGTTGCCTACCCCTGCTCTATGTAGATCTTTATATCACTAGAGGGATCACCAGCAGGAGGAAGGAGGCCCTGATTCCTCTATATAGATCTTTATATAACTAGAGGAGTCACCAGCAGGAGGAAGGAGGTCCTGATTCCTCTATATGGATCTTTATATCACTAGAGGGGTCACCAGCAGGAGGTCCTGATTCCTCTATATGGATCTTTATATCACTAGAGGGATCACCAGCAGGATGAAGGAGGTCCCGATTCTTTTATATAGATCTTTATATCAAAAGAGGGGTCACCAGCAGGAGGAAGAAGGTCCTGATTCCTCTATATAGATCTTTATATCACTAGAGGGATCTCCAGCAGGAGGAAGGAGGTCCTGTTTCCTCTATATAGATCTTTATATCACTAGAGGGGTCACCAGCAGGAGGAAGGAGGTCCTGATTCCTCTATATAGATCTTTATATCACTAGAGGGATCTCCAGCAGGAGGAAGGAGGTCCTGTTTCCTCTATATAGATCTTTATATCACTAGAGGGGTCACCAGCAGGAGGAAGGAGGTCCTGATTCCTCTATATGGATCTTTATATCACTAGAGGAGTCACCAGCAGGAGGAAGGAGGTCCTGATTCCTCTATATAGATCTTTATATCACTAGAGGGATCTCCAGTAGGAGGAAGGAGGTCCTGATTGCTCTATATAGATCTTTATATCATTATTAATAATTCTAGCCCCATTATTGATGGTCAGCAAGGCATTATTTTTTTACCACAGCATTTGCTGGCATTGTCGGTCCAAACTGTTACACTCTGCAGCAAGTAAAAGCTGTTAAAGTGGTATCAGTGAATAATCTGTTTTCCGTGTGGTTCCCCCCTTTGTATGGAGGACAGGAGAGCCTCTCACGTTACTAATCTCCTACAATTATCTCCTGCTCTCTGCCGCACTTATGCTGCACTCATTTGGACTGAGAGGTAGACAAATCACATGGTGCGAAGCTCGTTAAAGAGGCGCCTCAGCGTAGCGTCTCCACGACGAGAATCCCAGCTGCCCGGCACAATTCCGCAATCAATGGCAATTCCAGCGCCGGACGCATCAATCACTTCACCGAAATTGGCGACTTAGTAACCTGAGATCTAGAAAATACTCACATGCCCCCATCACCTGATAATGGGATAAGTGTTCCAAGTATAGATGAGCCATGAATTCAAAATCCTACTTATATTTTTTTCCCATCATCATTGATCCCACATAATCCAATAACAAAAGTAAATGACATTTTTTTTTTTTCAAAGTTATATCCTTCTATCTTTTTTTTTTTAGCTTTTTGTAGTACTTAGAAAATATTCCAAGTACAGATTATTGGTGAATAAAATAAATATCCAATTTTTTTTTATTTTTCCCTTTATTGTGTTTGTTTGCTGTGTTAGGTTTTTTTTTTTTTTTTTGGTATTTATTTGAATGTGCCTCTTGCCTGATAATGGAAATGATAATCCAAGTACAAATGAGCCATGAATCTATAATGCTATTAACGTTTTTTTTTTTCCCCTCATCACTCATGCCGCATAATAATGCAATAACAAATTAACAAAATTAAATAATAAAAACACATTTAAAAAGAAAAAAACTATATATTCTCATTCCCTTTTTCTTTCTTTTTGCTTTTTTAGTGTTTGTTTTTTGCAGTTATTTATAATAGCAAATTAAGATACATAAAAAATCAAAACATTTTTTCAAACTTATATATTACTATATACAGTATATTATTTTTATTATTATTATTACCGTATCTTCTTTCCATTCTTTTTTTTTTTTTTGCAGATTTATTATTATTTATTTATTGGTATGTTTAAGGCAAAAAGCAAACAAACTGTCAAGAACAGCACATGGAAAAATGAAAGAGAAAGGACACTATATTTTTTTCCTTTTTTGTGTGTATTTTATTATCACATATTAACAACCACCAAGTAGCAATAAAATACACACAAAAAAAACAAAAAACTTTTGTATACTGTCCCAATAAAAAGTTTCTATTTTTATGCCTTTTTTCCTTAAATATCTAAAGAAAAACTCACATAACAATACCATATCCAAAACAAGACGCAAATGAAACATTCAAAACGAACACAAAAAAAAAAAAAAATCTGCAACCAGCCTATTTCAGTCTTAAAAGCACCTTAAAAATGAGCTTTAGGATACGTAAAAAATTGTCTAAATACAACGTAAATTTGTCATGTGTAATCTTCCTTGAACCTCGGTGTGCTTGGATATTTCTTCCAGATCTGTGCAGTAATCCAGTGTGAGACTTCCTGTAATAAAGACCGCCCACTGCTGCCCTCCCTCCTTGTATAGGATGACTGGTCTTGACTCCACCCCCTCATGCAGTTTTCTGCAGGCAGCCTGTAGTGGGTGGAGCCTGCTGGGTCCCTCCCACTGCTCTGCTCTCTCCTTGTGCACGGTGATTGGTCTTGTCTTCACCCCCCCCCCCTATAGTTTTCTGCAAGCATCCTGTTGTGGGTGGAGCCTGCTGGGTCCCTCCCACTGCTCTGCTCTCTCCTTGTGCACGGTGATTGGTCTTGTCTTCACCCCCCCCCTATAGTTTTCTGCAAGCATCCTGTTGTGGGTGGAGCCTGCTGGGTCCCTCCCACAGCTCTGCTCTCTCCTTGTGCACGGTGATTGGTCTTGTCTTCACCCCCCCCCTATAGTTTTCTGCAGGCGGCCTGTAGTGGGTGGAGCCTGGTGGGTCCCTCCCACAGGCAGAAGAATTTTTTTTTTGTCTGTTCTAAATGTTTGTTTGCCTTTTTGTTTTGGATATTTTATTGGTATCTGTTTTTTGTTTTTTTTTTTGTTTATTTTCTGTATAAGTAGGACAAAAGTTGCAAAAATAGAAACTTTTTATTAAGACAGTGTGTTTTTTTTTTTGTTTTTTTATCTTATTGCTATTTAGTAGTTGTTAACATGTAACAATAAAATACACATATAAGGTGGGGGAAATCGTGTTCACTGTCTCAGGTTTTTTTTTTTTTTTTTCCCCAGTTGTTATTCTTAAGCATTTCTTCCCTATATTCCTCAAGCCTTACGTTTAAAAATATAAAAATAAAAAATAATAATACATTTTTTAGATTGTAAGCTCTTATGATCAGGGTCCTCTGATTCCTCTTGTATCAAATTGTAATGTAACTGTAATGTCTGCCCTCATGTTGTAAAGCACTTCGCAAAATATAAATCCTGTATTATAATAATAATAATAATAATAAAACAAAAAAGTAAATACATAAAACAAGGAAAATAGGATATGTCATTTTGAAAAAAAAATGTTTTGGTTATTTTTTATACAACTGAACTCTAGGCAGATATAAAAGAGACAAAATAATGCACTTCTGTATTTAATACGTCACTAACTAACTAACTAACTAACTAACTAACTAACTAACTAACTAACCTTGTATTGGTAATGCAAGCAGTGTAAGTACCTGATTTTGACCTGATATCACCCCTTTGCTGCCCCTGCACAGCAGGGCTGGAGGGTGAGAAAAAGAAGCAGCACAAGGAGCCAATTGGTTCATGTGATAAGAAGCACGGTGATAGGAGGAGAGAGCAGAGTGACAGGGAGATGACCTCATCGCTGTACTGCTTCTCCTTTCACTGTCCATTCACAGGATGGATGCAGGCTCACGTCAGCCTGGGTCCAAAAGAAAGCGCAGCAAACACGTTTTTTTTTTTTTTTAATATATATTTTAATAGGCTTTTTTTTTTTTTTTGCCTGGAGTCACACTTTAAAATAAACTTGGCTTCTATGTGGTCTGACACAGATTCTAAAGCAAATAATCAAATCTGGCCGCATGTGTCACAATCCGATTGTACTTGGTTACAGTAAAAAGGTACAAAAATATTTTTTAATATATAATATCATTTATAATAATATAATTAATATAATAACTTATGTAATTTAAAAATATTTAAATGAAAAAAAAAAATCTAAAAATTGGTAGAAAAAGAGAAAGCGACCTGTTGCTAAATGCTAAAAATAAATAAATAAATAAATAAATAAATAAATAAAAATGTTCTAACATTGTGTTCCATCGTTGGCTAAAACTGAAAGAGGAAACCGGTTACGACTTTCACACATAATTCTTTTTATTTGTTATAAGGAGTTCTCTTTCTCCTGTATGTGAGAGATAACCTCAATAATCACACCGGTGGGATAATCTGATCCCCTCTAATCCCCAGTGAAGGAATTTGTTAGCTACTTCTGTATTCATTTCCAGGGACATTGAGCTAGATAGATGCATAGAAGCGATCGATGTGCGGTACCCGGGGGGATGGAGCTCATGTCAGAAGATTTCCTCTAAATGTGAACAATATCTTCTTCTATATGTCTCTAAAATGCTCAGAAAACAAAGCTGACTACCTAAACCAGTGATGGCGAACCTTGGCACCCCCAGATGTTTTGGAACTACATTTCCCATGATGCTCCACTACACCGCAGAGTGCCAGAGCATCATGGGAAATGTAGTTCTAAAACATCTGGGGTGCCAAGGTTCACCATCTCTGAGTCCTAAACCATTACAATGTGATGGTGGTTACATTGTTTCATACAACTTATCACTATTCAATAAATAAATAGCTAAATATACAGAATATATGTACATCAGCTGTGCGCCCCCCATACTGCTCTTCTGCCCCTCTCCCACCCATATCTGCCCCTTCCTGTCCTTCTCCTAACCCATTTCCACCCCTCTCTTGCCCCTCTCCCAGCCGCCTCTGCCCCCCTTTCCTGCCTTTATTCCACTTCTCTCTTGCCCCTCTCATATCCCTCTCATGCCCCTCTCCCAGTGTAAGGTACCTGGTAGTTGAGCCTGACTGGTAGAAGGAGACCTCTCTTAAGCGCTGGTTCAGGAGCCACTGGAAGTGGAACAGTGGTCTCTTGAGCACAGTGGGTAGGAGGGCCTGATGCGGTTCCAGCAGAAGCAGATGATGGTCTGGAAGAATGCCCCTCAGGGATGGCTGAGCTGCGGATGCAGGTATGCGGATGCAGGCCGGTAGACAGGCAGGTAGCTGAGAAGGCAGCGGCAGAGTGCTTGACAGGCAGGCTGGAAGCAGCGTCCCAGGACACAGGCAGAAGCAAGTCAGACAGTCCGTTTCAGCAGGAGATCAGGCAGGTATGGCAAAGGGGTGATCCAAGAGTAGTCAGGCAGGCAGAGATTCGGCAACAGATGATCAGATAAACGAGGTCAGGCAAGCCGGGTCGGATTGGAGACTGGAGAATAGTCAGACGTAGCCGGGTCACAGGTAAGTGCAAATCAAACGGGAAACAGGAACGCAGGTACAGAGCTGCAGACAAACAGCATCTGACAGAAGCACCTGTCATCCTTTTAAAGGCGCCTTGGCGCCAAACAGCGCTAGCGCGAACGGGCGCGCGCACGGGCGCGCGCGCGCACGCGCGAACGCGCACACGGGCACACGCGGGAGCGCTCCGGCGCCCCCTGGTGGGGAATTGAGCAGAATTGTCCTGGAAGAGCTTCTTGTGCACCTGTGTGCACGCATATTTGCCCGGCGGCCACTGATATGCCCCTGACATTGCCCCCTCCCAACGGGCAGCCTCCGGATGCCCAGAATACCCTTCTTTTCAGGATGAGCAGAGAAGTAAGCATGGATTAAACGTCTGGCATGGATATTACAATCAGGTTCCCATGAATTATTTTCAGGCCCATACCCCTTCCACTTAATCAAAAACTGTACTTGCCCAGCTCTCTTCCTGCAATCAAGGATGGCCTCCACTTCATATTCCTCATTGCCGTCCACCAGAACCGGTTCAGGGACCCTGGTGCCCCTGTCAGGAAAAGGGTCATCTACAGCAGGTTTCAAGAGTGACACGTGAAACACAGGGTGAATCTTGAGTGAATCAGGTAAACACAGTTCATAGGACACCTCATTAATCTTTCTTTTCACAGGGAAGGGCCCAATGAACTTAGGAGCAAGCTTCTTAGTGGGACAGGTCAATCTAATATTATCAGTAGACAGCCATACCTTGTCACCAAGCTGAAGGTTTAGGTCTCCTCTCCTTTTCTGATCAAAGAACCTCTTGTTGTCCGCTTGTGCCTTGGATATTGCTTCCCGTAAGATCTGGTTATTATGACTAAGGAACTGCACTGTGTCCTGGACCGCTGGAACTGGAGATTCTGAAAGAAAATCTGGTAAAAAAGATGCATGAAAACCATAGTTGGAAAAGAAAGGGGATTGACCGGTAGCAGAGTGGCTGGCATTGTTGTAAGCGAATTCCGCTAGGGGCAGCAGAGATACCCAATCATCTTGTACAAAAGATGTAAAACACCTTATGTACTGCTCTAGAGTCTGATTTGTTCTTTCAGTTTGCCCATTTGTTTGGGGATGGTATGCTGAGGACAGGGCTAGTTCAATTTTCAGGATCTCACAAAGTGCTCTCCAAAAACGTGATGTGAACTTCACCCCTCTGTCGGACACTATATTTGCAGGGATTCCATGTAACCTGACAATCTCCTTGATGAATACACGGGCCGTCTCCACAGCAGAAGGTGTTCCCTTTAGGGCCACGAAGTGGGCCATTTTGGATAGTCGGTCGACCACCACAAGGATCGCCGAACATCCTTCCGAGCAAGGCAGTTCTACTATAAAGTCCATCGCTATCATCCTCCAGGGCCTATCTGGTATAGGTAATGGTCTCAGTAAACCCCAAGCTCTGTTCCTGGGAGTTTTATTCTGGATGCAGACAGAACATGAGTTGACGTATGTTTTGCAGAATTCTTTTAGGTTAGGCCACCAAAAGGTGCGCTGCACCAGCTCAAGGGTCTTACGTACCCCAAAATGTCCTGCAAGTGGGTGGTCATGCAGAAGTGTCAGCACCTTGACTCGGGCACTCTCTGGTACAAAAATTTGACTTCCTCTCCACAAAAGTCCATCACGAGGTGTTAAAGAGGATCCCTGAAGGCTTGAAGGTTCTGGAGATGCTTCTCTGATCATGGACAGAAGATCTGTTTGAAGAAGGAGGAAGCTATTTGCCGGCAAGATAGTGTCAGGTACCGAAAAGTCTTTAGGGTTATCGAACATGCGCGACAGCGCGTCCGGTTTTACATTCTTGGATCCGGGCCGATAGGTAATATGGAAACAGAATCGTGTGAAAAATAGAGCCCAACGGGCCTGTCTGGGTTTTAACCTCTTGGCGGATCTTAAGTACTCAAGATTTTTGTGGTCTGTATAAATCAGTACTGGGTGAACTGCACCTTCTAGCAAGTACCTCCATTCCTCCAAAGCTGTCTTGATAGCGAGTAGCTCTCGATCCCCCACATCATAGTTCCGCTCTGCAGGTGAAAGTTTCCTGGAAAAGAACCCTACGGGGTGCATCAAGTCCTTGTTGCCTTGTCGTTGGGAAATAACAGCACCCACGGCTACTTCGGATGCATCAACCTCCAGGATAAAAGGTAAGGATGGATCCGGATGGCTGAGGATCGGAGCTGATGTAAAACGTTTCTTTAATTCCTCAAAGGCCCTCTGGGCTTCTGAGTTCCAATGGAAACGGGAGTTCTGCTTAGTCAGCTGCGTAATGGGGGATATAATAGCAGAAAACCCCCTAATGAACTTCCTATAGAAGTTTGCGAACCCAATGAAGCGTTGTACACCTTTTTTGTCCATGGGAGCAGGCCACTCTAACACAGCAGATACCTTCTGAGGGTCCATTTTGATGCCGGTTGGAGAAATTACCAATCCCAAAAACTGGATCTCCTGCTGTTCGAATTCGCACTTCTCCGCCTTAGCATACAGTCTGTGCAAACGGAGTCGGATCAAGACTTTACGGACATGTTCCCTGTGCTGCTCAAGTGAACTGGAGAAGATTAGAATGTCATCCAGATAGACAATTAAAAAGATGTCCAAGAAATCTCTAAACACGTCATTGACCAGATGCTGGAACGTGGCGGGGGCATTGCATAGACCAAATGGCATGACGAGGTATTCGTAGTGTCCGAAACGGGTTCTGAAAGCCGTTTTCCACTCGTCCCCGGCCCGAATGCGGACCAGATTGTAGGCCCCTCTCAGATCCAGTTTGGTAAAGATGGTAGCAGATCTCAGCTTCTGGAACAGTTCAGGTATCAGTGGCAGTGGGTAACGGTTCTTGACTGTAATGTTGTTTAACTCCCGATAGTCCACACAGGGGCGAAGAGACTGATCCTTCTTAGAAACAAAAAAAATTCCGGCACCAGCTGGTGAAGTGGAAGGTCGGATAAAGCCCTTTTCAAGATTTTCGTTTAAATAAATCTTAAGTGCCTCTTGCTCTTTTTCAGACAGCGGAAAAATACGCCCGAAAGGAATTTCAGCCCCAGGAAGCAGCTCAATTGGGCAGTCATAGGGACGATGGGGAGGCAAGGTGTCTGCCCCCTTCTTGCTGAACACATCCGCAAATTCCCGATAGACCTCTGGTACATCTTGGGGTAGGTCTGGATCAATGTCCATACAAAGTAAGGTAGCGGCAGGATTAGAGGCTTCTGGTAGACAATGTCTTTGGCAGTAGGGTGACTGGAACTTGATCTCGCCCGTGACCCAGTCAACCAGAGGGTTGTGGGCCTGAAGCCAGGGCATGCCCAAGATGATTGGAAATAATGGAGATGAAATGACATCCAGGGTTAGGATCTCTTGATGCTGGGATGAGCAGGTGGCAGGCAGCGGGAAGGTTTCCTGAGAGACTTGTCCAGATTTTATATGGGAACCATCGGCCAAGAAAACTGAGAGTCTATGTGTTTTGTTTTTTAAAGGCAGATTCTGTTGGGTGGCAAAAGCAGAGTCCACAAAGCAACTACATGCCCCGGAGTCAACAATGGCGTTGACCTGGATTGTTCTTCCCTGGAGCTGCAATGAGAGGGGAAGGACAAGTTGAGTTGTATTGGCGGTTAAAGCAGATAAACAGGTTGGAGTAGAAGAAAAGCACTTACGAGTCTTTACAGGACAGTGGTTCACATAGTGGCCCGTCCCACCACAGTAGAGACAGAGGTTTAACTGGCGTCTGCGTGCCCGTTCCTCCGGGGTCAGGGTAGCCCGCATAAGTCCTAGCTGCATCGGTTCAGGAGCCTCGGTTGTTTGGGTGACTGGACTCGGGTAGGCAGAAGGTAGGTATCGGGAGGCAGGAACCGGAACTCTTGGAGTCATCCACATAGGGCGTGTTGGTTGGGAAGAGCGTTCAGACCGGCGCTCACGAAGGCGTCGGTCAATCTGGATGGTAATGGTGATGAGTTCCTCAAGGGTATCAGGCATCCCTACTCGAGCAAGCTCATCCTTCAGACCCTCAGACAGCCCCATGCGGAACTGATGACGCAGGGCTGCGTTGTTCCATTGAGTGTCCGCGCTCCAGCGTCGAAAGTCTGTTACATAGTCCTCGGCCGGCCTACGGCCTTGCTGGAGCGCGAACAAAGCTGCCTCAGCGGTGGCAGTCCATTGAGGATCTTCATAGAGCTGGGCCATGGCTTCAAAGAAGGCGGGCAGGGACTGGACCTGTGCAGCGTTGGTTTCAAGCAGGCGGTGAGCCCAGGTCAAGGGTTCCCTCTGAAGGAGGGATATAACAAATCCCACCTTGGTGGCCTCCAGGGAAAAAGTCCGTGGCTGTAGGGCAAAATAGAGCTGGCAAGTGCTGCGGAAGGCCACAAATTTTGTTCGATCACCAGAAAACTTTTCGGGGGTAGGCACTCTTGGTTCAGGTGGAAGCATTACCACAGAGGGCGGTGCAGCGGCCTGTACTGGAGCGGCTGCAGCAGGAGCCATATTACTGGGCCCACTGAGGTTCAATACTTGGCCCTCCAGTCTGTTGTAACTGTCCTGTAAGGTTTGTACAGCCTGGGTAAGTGCTGCTAAGTGCGTGCAGATCTCCTTGATGGGAGAGGTCTCTCCTGCAGGCTCAGTCATGGCTGTTTGTACTGTAAGGTACCTGGTAGTTGAGCCTGACTGGTAGAAGGAGACCTCTCTTAAGCGCTGGTTCAGGAGCCACTGGAGTGGGGACAGTGGTCTCTTGAGCACAGTGGGTAGGAGGGCCTGATGCGGTTCCAGCAGAAGCAGATGATGGTCTGGAAGAATGCCCCTCAGGGATGGCTGAGCTGCGGATGCAGGTATGCGGATGCAGGCCGGTAGACAGGCAGGTAGCTGAGAAGGCAGCGGCAGGGTGCTTGACAGGCAGGCTGGAAGCAGCGTCCCAGGACACAGGCAGAAGCAAGTCAGACAGTCCGTTTCAGCAGGAGATCAGGCAGGTATGGCAAAGGGGTGATCCAAGAGTAGTCAGGCAGGCAGAGATTCGGCAACAGATGATCAGATAAACGAGGTCAGGCAAGCCGGGTCGGATTGGAGACTGGAGAATAGTCAGACGTAGCCGGGTCACAGGTAAGTGCAAATCAAACGGGAAACGGGAACGCAGGTACAGAGCTGCAGACAAACAGCATCTGACAGAAGCACCTGTCATCCTTTTAAAGGCGCCTTGGCGCCAAACAGCGCTAGCGCGAACGGGCGCGCGCACGGGCGCACGCGCGCACGCGCGAACGCGCGCACGGGCACACGCGGGAGCGCTCCGGCGCCCCCTGGTGGGGAATTGAGCAGAATTGTCCTGGAAGAGCTTCTTGTGCACCTGTGTGCACGCATATTTGCCCGGCGGCCACTGATATGCCCCTGACACCCAGCCCTCATTGCCTTCCTCTCATCCCTGTCTTGCCCCTCTCCCAGCCCTCTCTTGCCCCTCTCCCAGCCCTCACTGCCTCCCTCTCATCCCTGTCTTGCCCCTCTCCTGCCCCTATCCCACCCCTATCCTGCTCTTTTTCTGCCCCTCTCTTGCCCCTCCCTCAGCCTATTCTCTGCCCCCCTCCTGCTCCTATTTTGCCCCTTCCCTGTTTCTTTTTATTGCACCTCTTCAGCCTCTCTGCTGCCCCTATCCCGCCCTTATCCCATTTCTCTCCCACCCCTCTCAAAATCTCTCTCTTGCCTCTTTCCTGGTCCTCTCTTGCTCCTCTCCTGCTAATATTTTGCCCCTCTCCTGTTTCTTTCTTGCACCTCTCCAGCTCTTCTCCTGCCCCTATCCTGCCCTTATACCGCTCTTATCCCACTTCTCTCCCGCCCCCCTCGTATCCCTCACTGCCTCCTTGCCATCCCTATCTTGTCCCTCTCCTGTCCCTATCCCACCCCTGTCCTGCTCTTCTTCTGCCCCTCTCCCACCCCTCTCCTGCTCTTATTTTGCCCCTCTCCTGTTTCTTTCTTGCACCTCTCCAGCTCTTCTTCTGCCCCTATCCGTCCCCTTATACTGCTCTTATCCCACTATTCTCCTGCCCCTCTCGTATCCCTTTCTTGCCCCTCTCCCACCCCTCACTGCTTCCTTCCCGTCTCTATCTTGTCCCTCTCCTGTCCTTATTCTGCCCCTGTCCTGCTCTTCTTACCCTAAATTGAAATAAGTGATTTTTTTAATTAGGGTTTTTTTTAAACTATTTTTGTAAAAAAAAAATTTTTAATTTTTTAGTTCATTTTTTTATTTTATTTTTTTGTTAAAAAAACCCTGTAATTTGTTTGCCTTATTTGTGTACAATTCATGCATTATTAAATGAATTTAAAAAAAAAAACACATTAAAAATCCGCAAAAAGAAACAAAACTGTAAAAAAATATCAGAGTGCAAATATTGGTCAATATTACAAATAAGAGGGAAAAAGTATAAATACAAAGAGAACTAATAAGTAAGTTAAAGTTATTTTTAGTAAATTTCCTTAAAGCAGTTGAATGAGCAAAACTTTGCCAAAGGCCAAACCTGTAATTCTACAGCTAAATCCCTCCGATCGTCCCTAATTTCTTCTGATGATACATTTAGAAAGACTGTCTTCACTCCCCCCAGAGTCATAGTGATCCTCCGTCTTAATTTCTCCGAGAGTCATAGTTATCCTTCGTCTTCATTCCCCCAGAGTCATAGTGATCCTCCATCTTCATTTCTCAGAGAGTCATAGTTATCCTTCGTCTTCACTCCCCCAGAGTCATAGTTATCCTCCGTCTTCATTTCTCAGAAAGTCATAGTTATCCTCTGTCTTCACTGCCCCAGAGTCATAGTGATCCTCCGTCTTCACTCCCCCAGAGTCATAGTGATCCTCCGTCTTCATTTCTCCGAAAGTCATAGTTATCCTTCGTCTTCACTCCCCCCAGAGTCATAGTGATCCTCCGTCTTCACTCCCCCAGAGTCATAGTGATCCTCCGTCTTCATTTCTCCGAAAGTCATAGTTATCCTTCGTCTTCACTCCCCCCAGAGTCATAGTGATCCTCCGTCTTCACTCCCCCAGAGTCATAGTGATCCTCCGTCTTCATTTCTCAGAGAGTCACAGTTATCCTTCTTCTTCACTCCCCCAGAGTCATAGTGATCCTCCGTCTTCATTTCTCAGAGAGTCATAGTTATCCTTCGTCTTCACTCCCCCAGAGTCATAGCGATCCTCCGTCTTCATTTCTCTGAGAGTCATAGTGATCCTCGTCTTGTATGAAAAAACAAATTCTTTCTTACTATCTCTCCCTCCATCTGTATTCATAGCTATCTGTCTCTCTGTCTATCTACAGTGCCTTGAAAAAGTATTAATACCCCTTGAAATTTTCCACATTTTGTCATGTTACAATGAAAAACATAAATGTATTTTATTGGGATTTTATGTGATAGACCAACACAAAGTGGCTCATAATTGTGAAGTGGAAGGAAAATGATAAATGGTTTTGCAAATGATTTATAATTTTCCTTCCACTTCACAATTATGTTACGTTTTTTGGTTGTAACATGACAAAATGTGGAAAATTTCAAGGGGTATGAATACTTTTTCAAGGCACTATAGATAGATAGCCAGACATCTATCTATCTGTCTATCCGGCCACTTTATTAGGTCCCCCTCACTAGTAGCGGGTTGGACCCCCTTTATTAGGTCTTCCTTGCTAGTACCGGGTTGGACCCCCTTTGGCCTTCATTCTTGGTGGCATAGATACAACAAGGTGTTGGAAACGTTCCTCAGAGATTTTGCTCCATAGTGACCTGATAACATCACACAGTTGCTGCAGATTTGTTGGCTGCACATCCATGATGCCAATCTCCCATTCTCTATTGGATGAGATGTGGTGAGTGTGGAGACCATTGGAGTACAGGGACCTCATTGTCCAGTGGTGAGATGATTGGAGCTTTGTGACATGGTGCATTATCCTGCTGGAAGGAGCCATCAGAAGATGGGGACACTGTAGTCATAAAGGGATGGACATGGTCAGCAATAATACTCAGGTAGGCTGTGGAGTTTTAACGATGCTCAATTGGTACTAAGGGACCCAAAGTGTGCCAAGAAAATATCCCCCCCCCCACCATTACACCCCCACCACCAGCCTGAACCGGTGATAGAAGGAAGGATGGATCCATGCGCCAAATTCTGACCCCATAATCTGAATGTTGCAGCTGAAATCCAGACTCAAGTAACGTTTTTCCAATCTTCCATTGTCCAATTTTGGTGATCCTGTGCCAATTGTAGCCTCAGTTTCCTGTTCTTAGCTGACAGGAGGGGCACCCGGTGTGGTCTTCTGCTGCTGTAGCCCATCTGCTTCAAGGTTGGATGTGTTGTGTGTTCAGAGATGGTATTCTGCATACCTTGGATGTAACGAGTGGTTATTTGAGTTACTGTTGTCTTTCCATCACCTGGAACCAGTCTGCCCATTCTCCTCTGACCTCAACAAGGCATTTTCCTCCACACAACTTCCGCTCACTGGATATTTTCTCTTTTTCCCTCCATTCTCTGTAAACCCCAAGAGATGGTTGTGTGTGAACATCCCAGAAATACTCAGACCAGCCCGTCTGGCACCAACAACCACGCCACGTCCAAAGCCACTGAAATCCCCTTTCTTCCCCCATTCTGATGCTCGGTTTGAACTTCAGCAAGTCGTCTTCACCACGTCTAGATGCCTAAATGCATTGAGTTGCTGCCGTGTGATTGGCTGATTTAGCAATTTGTGTTACCGAGCAACTGAACAGGTGTACCTAATAAAGTGACCGGTGAGTCTATCTATCTATTGTTTTTGTTTTTTTTACCAAAAGTGCAAAATCTGGTGCAGCTCTGCAGAGAAACCAATCAGATTCCAGGTTTTATTGCCAAAGCTTAACTGAACAAGCTGAAGGTAGAAGCTGATTGGCTACCGTGCACCGCTGCACTGGATTCTGAGTGCACCAGTTTTAGTAAATTCCATCTATCTATCTATTTTTATCTATCTATCTATCTATCTATCTATCTATCTATCTATCTATCTATCTATCTATCTATCTATCTATCTATCTATCTATCTATCTATCTATCTATCTATCTATCTATCAGACTTTTCTGTTTCCCTGTGGTTATGCAGTAAATCTGGTATTAGCGGACTATGACCATAATTGGTGTCAATGGTTTAGCCATTAGCACAGCTGTTCCCACTTAGGGAAACTTGTCGGGGGCACCGGAGGACAGGGACCCGAACGTCTCAGTGGAGAGATGAGTTTTCATACGGTGGACAGTTCGGGGGACGGTTGATGAATTGGTTCTATAACCAGGGAGAGCTGCAGCAACACCAAGTGGTCGTTGGCAGGAAGTGCGTCCTGAAGTTGTGCCCGAGTTTGTCCTTAAAGGGAACGTGTCATTGTGGCTGTTTTCTAATAATCGTTTGGCAGGGATGAACAAGCTTGAGGGGCCGATTTACACTTCAAGCACTTTGTTGCGTTGCATGCGTTATGTGTTAATGTGCATTGCATTAATGAAGCCCATTTAATATGAATTCACATTGGGGGGGGGGGGTTAAAAGGGTGCTTCCAGATTCTGATAAGGCCCCCACCCACAGACCCCTCTAACCACCAGGCCATGGCTGTGGGGAAGAGGCCCTTGTACTTCCCACAACCCTGGCCCGATGTATGTAGAGGTCTGGGGGGGGCACATGCTTGCCTACTCCCTAGGGGACTCCACATCATTTTATTTTTTTGCATGATGTACCTCCTTAAACTTCATACTAGACCCTCATCAATGATCCCATGTTGATGAGGACAAGGGCCTCTTCCCCACAACCCCGGCCCAGTGTATGTGGAGGTTTGTGGGGGCCGATTCACGTCATAATCTAAAAGCCCCTTTCGAACAGATGAATGGGGCCCGGGATATGTGCAGAGTTGACTTCTCGCTGCTGATGGAGGTTCAGCTTGGCCAGCAGTCATACGCCTCCTTTTAGATCGCCGGGTTGGCTGAACACCAAACAGCCTAAGTTCGGACAGAATTCTACATCAGTCCGAAACTTGAACTTCATCCCTAGTCACATGCTTGCCCCCTCCCTGGGGGAATGCCACACCATTTATTTTTTGCATGATGTACCTCTTTAAATCACCCTAAACTTCATACAGACCCTCATCAATGATCCCATGTTGATGAGAACTAGGGCCTCTTCCCCACAACCCTGGCCCAGTGTATGTGGAGGTCTAAAGGGGGGGGGGGGGCACATGCTTGCCTACTCTCTAGAGGACTCCACACCAATTTTTTTTTTTTTGCTTTATGTACCTCCTTAAACATCATAGTGGACCCTTATAAATGATCCCATGTTAATGAGGACAAGGGCCTCCTTCCCACAACCCTGGTCCAGTGTATGTGGAGGTGTGGGGGGGGGGGGCACATGCTACCTAGGGGACACCACACCATTTTTTTTTTTTTTGCATGATGTACCTCCTTAAACTCCATACTAGACCCTTATCAATGATCCCATGTTGATGAGGACAAGAACCTCTTCCCCACAACCCTGGCAAAGTGTACGTGGAGCTCTGTGGAGGCTTGTTAGCTGACTCGCATTGTAATCTGAAAGCCCCTTTTAAACAGATGAATGGGGTCTGGGACATGTCCAAAGTTGACTTCTCGCTGCTGACGGAGGTTCAGCTTGGCCAGCAGGCAAACGCCCCCTTTTAGATTACCGGGTTGGCCGAACTCCAAACAGCCGAAGTTCAGACAGAATTCTACATCAGTCCAAACTTGAACTTCATCCCTAGCCACATGCTTGACCCCTCCCTGAGGGACTCCACACAATTTTATTTTTTTTTGCATGATGTACCTCTTTAAATCTCCGTAAACTTCATACTTCATACAGACCCTCATCAATGATCCCATGTTGATGAGAACAAGGGCCTCTTCCCCACAACTATGGCCCAGTGTATGTGGAGGTCTAAGGGGGGGGGGGCACATGCTTGCCTACTCCCTAAAGGACTCCACACCAATTTTTTTTTTGCATGATGTACCTCCTTAAACTTCATACTAGACCCTCATCAATGATCCCATGTTGATGAGGACAAGGGCCTCTTAACCACAACTCTGGCCCAGTGTATGTGGAGGTCTGTGGGGGGCTTGGGGGCAGACTTACGTCGTAATATGAAAGCCCCTTTTAAACACATGAATGGGGTCTGGGATATGTCCAGGGTTGACTTCTCGCTGCTGACGGAGGTTCAGCTTGGCCAGCAGGCAAACGCCCCCTTTTAGATCGCCGGGTTGGCCGAACTCCAAACAGCCAAAGTTCAGACAGAATTCTACATCAGTCCAAAACTTGAACTTCATCCCTAGTCACATGCTTGCCCTCTCCCTGGGGGGACTCCACACCTTTTTGTTTTGTATGATGTACCTCTTTAAGTCTCCTTAAACATTCATACTTCATACAGACCCTCATCAATGATCCCATGTTGATGAGGACAAGGGCCTCTTCCCCACAACTCTGGCCCAGTGTATGTGGGGGGCTTGGAGGGCTGTCTTGAATAGGAATCTGAAAGCCCCTGAATGGGGCCCGGGATATGTCCAAAGTTGACTTCTCGCTTCTGACGGAGGTTTAGCTTGGCCAGCAGGCAAAAACCCCATTTAGATGGCCGGTTTGCCGAACTCCAAACAAAATTCTACATCAGTCCAAACCTGAACTTCATCCCTGGTCTAGTAGACCATTCACAGTGCAATACTAAAGGAGACCTGTGCTTCTGATCAGATCGACTTGATACAATTGATTTTTTTTTTTATGGAAGTGGTTTGAAACTTGGGGTTACAGGTGTATGGAACATCGACTTAATTTTGTTTGTCGTGCGATTGGATTATAGCTCAATTTATGTGGTGGCCACCACAAGACAACTGAATCTAAAAAATAAAATGGCTTATTATTACACCACAAGCACATCACATGAATCAGAATATCGGGTTGGTAATTACGGTAATGTCCGGGTACCACACTCCCTAGATTATTTAAAAAATAGATAAAAAATAAGAGGGCATTTTGAAGTATAATTAAAAGGTAAAACATTTTTTTTTAGTTTTGGATGGAGTGGAGAGGGATTAGACCCCCTGTCAATTTTTATTGCTGTCTGTGCCCCCGTTAGGGAGATTCATGCTCTCTATTTGTCCTGTTTACCATTATCATTGAAAGTGAAAGTTAAAAAAAAGGGGGACACTAGTTCTGGTGACCTGGGGGGGGGGGGGGGCAGGGGACTCTCTTAATTTGCAGGGATTCCATCTTACTTCCTGTTTTAGCTATGGGACAGGAAGTGAAGGTAAATCTCCCTAGTTGGACACAGATGGAAAAAAAATAAATACAAATCTTTACTCTATCCATAATGAAAAGAAAACGCCTTTAGTGTTACTTTAGTTTTTTTTTTTTTTATTGTCATGAAGTCTTAAAATCACATACGAATATACATGAATAAATGAAAAGAAAGGGAGAAAAAGAAATATGATGACATGTACATAAAGCCCCAATATATAGGGATAAGTATAATAAAATATATAGCTATAATAAAAAAATATTTGGGGTTATTTTACAAAGTGATTGTTTACAAAAAGAAAGAGAAAAAATAAAAATAGCCCTCCCTTACTCTGTCCAAAATAAAAAAAAAAGCTTTGTCTTTAGGGTACTAACATATAATGGTAAGTATAATAAAACTTTTTTTTTTTTGCTTTGAAATCTTAAAATTACATAAGAACAGAAAAATAAAAAAAAAAATATTAAAATAGAAGGACATTTACATAAGGCATCAACATATAGAGGTAAGTATAATAAAATATAGGTATAATAAAAAAAGATTTTTGTTGCCATGAAACCTGCCAATCACATAAGAAAATAAATACATAAAAAAGCAATGCTAAGGAAAAGACAAAATAAACAAAATAAGAGGACATTTACATAAGACACCAACACATAGAAGTAAGTATTTTAAAATATATAGCTATAATAAAAAAAAAGATGTATAAGAGCATAAATATATATATTTTATTGCCTTGAAATCTTAAAATTACATAAGAAAGGGAAAAAATTATAACAAAAGGACATTTACATAAGGCACCAACACATAGAAGTAAGTATAATAAAATATATAGCTATAATAAAAAAAGATTTTCTGTTGCCTTGAAACCTGACAATCGCATAAGAGCATAAATAAATAAAAAAAAAAAGGAAAAGTAAAGAAAATAAAATATAAAATAAATAACAAAAAGGATATTTGCATAAGGCATCAACATATAGAGGTAAGTATAAAAAATATATATAGGTATAATAAAAAAGTATTTTTGTTGCCATGAAACCTGACAATCACATAAGAGCATAAGAGCATACATAAATAAAAAAGGAAAACTAAAGAAAAGAATAAATAATAAAAATAAGAGGACATTTACGTAAGGCACCAACACATAGAAGTAAGTATAATAAAATATATAGCTATAATAAAAAAAAGATGTACTGTTGCCATAAAACCTGACAATCACACAAGAGCATAAATAAATTTAAAAAAGGAAAAGTAAAGAAAAGAAAAGAAAAAAATATTTAAAAAAGGCATATAGAGGTAAGTATAAAATATATATATCTATATAGATATATAGATATATATCTATATATATATATATATATATATATATATATATATATATATATATTATAGGTATAATAAGAAAATGGTTTTTTTGCCATTAAACCTGACAATCACATAAGAAAACAAATACAAAAAGGAAAACTAGAGAAAAGAAAAAAAAATAATAAAAATAAGAAGGCATTTACATAAGGCACCAACACATAGAAGTAAGTATAATAATATATATTCAAGAGAGTTTAACAAGACCAGTGGCCACTCATTAGAATTAGAAGAAAAGAGGTTTAACCTTAAACTATGTAGAGGGTTCTTTACTGTAAGAGCGGCAAGGATGTGGAATTCCCTTCCACAGGCGGTGGTCTCAGCGGGGAGCATCGATAGCTTCAAGAAACTATTAGATACCGTATTTATCGACGTATAACACGCACTTTTTCCCCCTTAAAATCAGGGGAAAATCGTGGGTGCGTGTTATACGCCGATCCCCGACGATCTCCGCTGATTTTTTGCGATCGCGCCGACATACACATCCGAGTGTACAGCCTTCTCAGTGCAGCCTGCACTGAGAAGGCTTCAATGACACTGACAAGGCTGCACTGAGAAGGCTGCACTGACAAGGCTGCACTGAGAAGGCTGCACTGACAAGGCTGCACTGAGAAGGCTTCAATGACACTGACAAGGCTGCATTGATGGGCATTTAAATGTAAGTTTTTTTCCTTTAAACTTCCCTCCTAAACTTGGGGTGCGTGTTATACGCCGATAAATACGGTAATCACCTAAATGAACGCAACATACAGGGATATGTAATGTAATACTGACATATAATCACACACATAGGTTGGACTTGATGGACTTGTGTCTTTTTTCAACCTCGCCTACTATGTAACTATGTATATATAGCTATAATAAAAAGAATTGCTGTTGCCATGAAACCTGACAATCACATAGGAACATAAAAAAAAAAAAAAGAAAAGAAAAAATGAAAAGAAAAAAAAAAAAATGGAACATTTACATAAGGCACCCACATATCAAGGTAGGTATAGTAAAATATACAGTATAGGTATAATTTAAAAAAATATAGAAAAGAAAAGAAAAAAACATAAAAATAAGAGTACAGTTAAGGTATCAGCATATAGAGGTGGGTATAATAAAATATATTAAAAAAAATAAAAAATAAAAAGATTTTTGTATTGCCATGAAATTTGAAAATCACATAACAATGTATAAAAGAGATGAATTTTGTTGTATCGGTTATATAACCTCAGACTCCCTCTGTTCACCTAACTAACTATGGTACTCACACAAAGTTCTATTTCCCACATACATCATTATATGATGATACAATCTATTTCTCGCACTCAGTGCTGATTGGTGGGTGAGGATAATCAATGGTTTTATATATATAATGGTATATGTGGGAAATGTGAGTGGGATAAGTTATCTGAACAGCGGGGGAGTGCGAGGTGATAGACGGAGGGTGAAAATTGCTACTTTGCTATGACCGATGTACTCCGAAAAATGAATCTCTTTTATATAGTCTTATGCGATTTTTAAGATCTAACGATTTAACTGCGATAATAAAATCTTTTTTTTTATTTTTATTTTTTTTTATTATGCTTCCCTTTATTTGTCGGTCTTTTTCCCAACCTTTTCACTGCCATTACCATTTCTTTGCATTTTTTTGCCCACATGTTTCGAAAATCATTTTATTCCTGAAGATTAGTTAGAACCCCCCAAACATCATGTCATTTCTGAAAGCAGAGACCCCCGCAGAATAAAATAGTGGTCGTTTCGGTTTTATATGACACAGGATATTTGATCAATGGCTTATGAAATGAAAATTTTCCGTAAAGAAAAAAAAAAAAAATATATACAAAATTTAAGTTTAACCCCTTTGACGCTGACGTAACACATATATATGCCACCTCGCAAGGCTGAACTTTTTGCCATGAGGCCGCATATACAGTATCTCACAAAAGTCAGTACACCCCTCACATTTTTGTAAATCTTTTCTTCTATCTTTTCATGTGACAACACTGAAGAAATGACACTTTGCTACAATGTAAAGTAGTGAGTGTACAGCTTGTATAACAGTGTAAATTTGCTGTCCCCTCAAAATAACTCAACACACAGCCATTAATGTCTAAACCGCTGGCAACAAAAGTCAGTACACCCCTAAGTGAAAATGTCCAAATTGGGCCCAATTAACCATTTTTTGTGTGGCCACCATTATTTTCCAGCACTGCCTTAACCCTTTTGATCATGGAGGTCCCCAGAGCTTCACAGGTTGTCACTGGAGTCCTCTTCCCCTCCTCCATGATGACATCACGGAGCTGGTGGATCTTGGAGACCTTGCGCTCCTCCACTTTCTGTTTGAGGATGTCCCACAGATGATCAATAGGGTTTAGGTCTGGAGACATCCTTGGCCAGTCCATCACCTTTACCCTCAGCTTCTTTAGCAAGGCAGTGGTCATCTTGGAGGTGTGTTTGGGGTGGTTATCATGTTGGAATACTGCCCTGCGGCCCAGTCTCGGAAGGGAGGGGATCATGCTCTGCTTCAGTATGTCACAGTACATGTTGGCATTCATGGTTCCCTCAATGATCTGTAGCTCCCCAGTGCCGGCAGCACTCATGCAGCCCCAGACCATGACACTCCCACCACCATGCTTGACTGTAGACAAGACACACTTGTCTTTGTCCTCCTCACCTGGTTGCCCCCACACACGCTTGTCACCATCTGAACCAAATAAGTTTATCTTGGTCTCATCAGACCACAGGACATGGTTCCAGTAATCCATGTCCTTAGTCTGCTTGTCTACAGCAAACTGTTTGCGGTCTTTCTTGTGCATCATCTTTAGAAGAGGCTTCTTTCTGGGACGACAGCCATGCAGACCAATTTGATGCAGTGTGCAGCGTATGGTCTGAGCACTGACAGACTGACCCCCCACCCCTACAACCTCTGCAGCAATGCTGGCAGCACTCATACATCTATTTCCCAAAGACAACCTCTGGATATGATGCTGAGCACGTGACCTCAACTTCCTTGGTGGACCATGGTGAGGCCTGTTCTGAGGGGAACCTGTCCTGTTATACCGCTGTATGGTCTTGGCCACCGTGCTGCAGCTCAGTTTCAGGGTCTTGGCAATCTTCTTATAGCCTAGGCCATCTTTATGTAGAGCAACCATTCTTTTTTTTTTCAGATCCTCAGAGAGTTCTTTGCCATGAGGTGCCATGTTGAACTTCCAGTGACCAGTATGAGAGAGTGAGAGAGATAACACCAAATTTAACACACCTGCTACCCATTCACACCTGAGACCTTGTAACACTAACGAGTCACATGACACTGGGGAGGGAAAATGGCTAATTGGCCCCAATTTGGACATTTTCACTTAGGGGTGTACTCACTTTTGTTGCCAGCGGTTTAGAAATTAATGGCTGTGTGTTGAGTTATTTTGAGGGGACAGCAAATTTACACTGTTATACAAGCTGTACACTCACTACTTTACAATGTAGCAAAGTGTCATTTCTTCAGTGTTGTCACATGAAAAGATAGAAGAAAAGATTTGCAAATATGTGAGGGGTGTACTCACTTCTGTGAGATACTGTATATGTGTATCTGTCTTTAAATGGCGTCTCACTGAGTACTAATGATCGGGACTCGTGTCACTTGATCGCTGTGGTAGCTTCTGATTGGTTACTACAGTGATCAGTCACTGTGAAGCCCGCCCCTGTGTTTCTCTCTCTATGAATGGAGGAAGAAAAAGACACATGGTACCTTTCTCTCTCCTTGCAGAGAGAAAAAAAGTGAGTGTAAAAACAAATAAATAATACAAAAAAACATAAAAAAATAAATAAATACCTAGATCAAGGTTTGATCTAGGTTAGTTCCAGGGTTAGTGTTTGTGTCAAAGGTCAAGGTCAAGGGTCAGCATTAGTAAATTTTGGGCAGGTTTAAAATAAAAATAAAAATTAGAAGTGTTAGTGTCAGTGTGTTTTTATTTAGGACAAGATAAAAAAAAAAAAATGCACACTATTATTTCTGGACTGTACTGCGGGTACAAACAACAAACATACACATATGTGGTATCGCTGCGATCGTAAGGAGCAGGGGAATTTTCTTGGGGTTGTTCTTTGGTGGTAGGTTATGGAAGTAACAATTAATATACAGCTACATTTAAAAAAAAGTGCCTCTTCCCCCACAACCCTGGGCGGTTTGGGGAGTCTGCAGCAGGGGACTTATCAGAATCTGGAACCCCTTTTAACAAGATTCCTCCCACAGGTGAATGAGTATGAAGTATATTGTACCCTTACTTATTCACCAAAAAGAAATATAAACACACACACACACACACAGTTTTTTACAATTCCTTTTGAAAAAATAAAAAATGTCCCCCCCGATGAAGATCCATCCTCAATCATGATGCCCAAAAAAGAAAACAAAAAAAAAAATCTGACACTTTTTTTGGTGAATGAGTAGGAGTACAATGTACCCCTACTCATTCACATAGGGGGTATCCGAGGGCCCCCTTGTTAAAGGGGGTTTCCATAATCCGATAATCCCCCTGCCAGCAGACCCCCACAACCCTGGGCGGTGGTTGTGGGGAAGAGGCCCTTGTGCCCATCAACATGGGACAAGGTGCTTTGAGGTGGGGTGGGGGGGGGGGCAGTTATATTGGCCCTAATTCCTCAGTAGTTGTCAGCATACAAGAGAAAAATAGTAACCAGTTCAATACAACAGAAAAGTTGGGAAGAAAATCAATCGATCGATCAATCTATATTCTATCTATCTCTATTGATAGTGTTAATGTAGGATCTGTGAATACCTTGAAGTATGGGTCATGGTCATCTAGCTATATAGCGTCAGTTGGGGTATTCAGAACAAGGTGGTGGAGGGGGTTTCTCCAGGTCAAAAGTTTGCCAAAATGAACGACAAAACATGGGCTTTTTACATGTTAAAATGTTGGTAGACTAAGAAAAAGGTTTTAATTTCTTTGTGAAAGGCAGACATGGGATGGAGAACGTAGACAGAATCCAGGTCTAGCTGCATGAAGAACATTGCTGACAGAAGACCATTAAAACTGCCTAAAATGAACAATTTTCGACAGACGTTCTCATTAAAGAGAATTCCGGAATTCAGAAAATCCCATAACAATTCACATTATTAAAAAAGAATCCAAAATAACCATAATTTGGAGACAGGAAGGGATGTGAAAAGTTATAAGTCATCTGCCGTTCTTATGAAAAATGTAAACATCACATGGACCGGAGATGACAATTATTTCGCCAGAGGGGTGGGATCCAGTAAAAAGGTTTATCGTTATTCTGGGATTACAAAGAATTTGTTGTTATAAGAATGGAATGAATTAATTGCTAAGAAGGGAGCTGCGGTGATATTTTATGGCGGATTGGAACCGCACGGCGTCGGCTGTAAGGAAAAATACTCCAAATTTATTGGTTGCTTATAAGACACGGCAAGAATTTCTTCCACATTATTTATAACTTCATCAGCAATTAGGAAAACTCATGGGAAGCAGAGCAATAATATTTTATGGGTGATGGAAAGGTCTCCAACTTCGGTGTTTTTATACTAATTGGGAATGAAGAAATGTGAAATTGTATGAATGTTACCAGAGCCCAGAGCTTTTCACCATAACAGACAACGTCTCCTAAATCACTCTCCATTGTTGGCTTTCTGTTGTTTATGCATCACATCTACAGACCCTTCCCACTCCGAAACCTTCTCCTTGGTTGCAATGAGTCAGTATTAATATTTAGAAGTCTAAGATCTATTGAATTTTCTTCTCCCGAAAAAACTCTGCCCTGCTTGAGGTCTCCGCTGCTTCCTCTGTCTAATACTCCTCTCCTTAAATACTCTGCTCTGCTGGAGAATTTATTCCCATTGACCCCCAATGTAAGGAACATTCTTCTCACTGATCACCAATGTAAGGAACATTCTTCCCACTGATCACCAATGTAAGGAACATTCTTCCCACTGATCACCAATGTAAGGAACATTCTTCCCACTGATCACCAATGTAAGGAACATTCTTCTCACTGATCACCAATGTAAGGAACATTCTTCTCACTGATCACCAATGTAAGGAACATTCTTCCCACTGATCACCAATGTAAGGAACATTCTTCTCACTGATCACCAATGTAAGGAGCATACTTCTCACTGATCACCAATGTAAGGAACATTCTTCTCACTGATCACCAATGTAAGGAACATTCTTCTGACTGATCACCAATGTAAGGAACATTCTTCTCACCGATCACCAATGTAAGGAACATTCTTCTCACTGATCACCAATGTAAGGAACATTCTTCTCACTGATCACCAATGTAAGGAACATTCTTCCCACTGATCACCAATGTAAGGAACATTCTTCTCACTGATCACCAATGTAAGGGACATTCTTCTCACTGATCACCAATGTAAGGAACATTCTTCTCACTGATCACCAATGTAAGGAACATTCTTCTCACTGATCACCAATGTAAGGAACATTCTTCTCACTGATCACCAATGTAAGGAACATTCTTCTCACTGATCACCAATGTAAGGAACATTCTTCTCACTGATCACCAATGTAAGGAACATTCTTCTGACTGATCACCAATGTAAGGAACATTCTTCTCACCGATCACCAATGTAAGGAACATTCTTCTCACTGATCACCAATGTAAGGAACATTCTTCTCACTGATCACCAATGTAAGGAACATTCTTCCCACTGATCACCAATGTAAGGAACATTCTTCTCACTGATCACCAATGTAAGGGACATTCTTCTCACTGATCACCAATGTAAGGAACATTCTTCTCACTGATCACCAATGTAAGGAACATTCTTCTCACTGATCACCAATGTAAGGAACATTCTTCTCACTGATCACCAATGTAAGGAACATTCTTCTCACTGATCACCAATGTAAGGAACATTCTTCTCACTGATCACCAATGTAAAGAACATTCTTCCCACTGATCACCAATGTAAGAAACATTCTTCCCACTGATCACCAATGTAAGGAGCATTCTTCCCACTGATCACCAATGTAAGGAACATTCTTCTCACTGATCACCAATGTAAGGAACATTCTTCTCACTGATCACCAATGTAAGGAACATTCTTCTCACTGATCACCAATGTAAGGAACATTCTTCCCACTGATCACCAATGTAAGGAACATTCTTCCCACTGATCACCAATGTAAGGGACATTCTTCCCACTGACCACCAATGTAAGGAACATTCTTCTCACTGATCACCAATGTAAGGGACATTCTTCTCACTGATCACCAATGTAAGGAGCATTCTTCCCACTAACCACCAATGTAAGGAACATTCTTCTCACTGATCACCAATGTAAGGGACATTCTTCCCACTGATCACCAATATAAGGAACATTCTTCTCATTGATCCCCAATGTAAGGAACATTCTCCCCGCTGATCACCAATGTAAGGAACATTCTTCCCACTGATCACCAATGTAAGGAACATTCTCCCCGCTGATCACCAATGTAAGGAACATTCTTCTCACTGATCACCAATGTAAGGAACATTCTTCCCACTGATCACCAATGTAAGGAACATTCTTCTCACTGATCACCAATGTAAGGAACATTCTCCCCGCTGATCACCAATGTAAGGAACATTCTTCTCACTGATCACCAATGTAAGGAACATTCTTCCCACTGATCACCAATGTAAGGAACATTCTTCTCACTGATCTCCAATGTAAGGAACATTCTTCTCACTGATCACCAATGTAAGGAGCATTCTTCTCACTGATCACCAATGTAAGGAGCATCCTTCCCACTGATCACCAATGTAAGGAACATTCTTCCCACTGATCACCAATGTAAGGAACATTCTTCTCACTGACCACCAATGTAAGGAACATTCTTCCCACTGATCACCAATGTAAGGAACATTCTTCCAACTGATCACCAGCATAAGAGGCACTTTTACCACTCACCGCCAATTAAGGGAGCATTATACTAATCACCAGTGTAAGGGGATAATGTACCACCAATATGAGGGAATACTCCAGTCTTCACCGTCTTCCATACTTTATAGTTACTATTATAATGTGATACTTTTGATTATTATTATTGAAAATAAAGGTGTCATGTAGAGTAGCCCTGGGTGTCAGATATACCAAGTACACCAAATTCCTTGTTCTTTTTGTATTATTATTCTTATATTTGGAAGGGAGGGATGGAGGAAGGAAGAAAGGAAGGAGTCATGGTAGGAAGAGAAAAAGAAAGATCCCAGATGCACAACATTCATATTTTATCACTATTATTATTCGTTAGTTAGGAAATACTTTAAATACATTGTGTCAAATAGAGGAAACAAAATAAGAAAGGAAGGTGGCAGAAGGCAGGATGAAAAAAAGGATGGAAGGAGACATGGAAGAAATGAAGATGAAGGCAGGATGAAGGTGGAAGAAAGGAAAGAATTGAAGGAGGTTAGGATGGAAGGAATGAAGGATGAAAGGAAGGTAGACACGTGCGGTTCCTTTCATTCCGAATTGAAATTCGGACGAGTAACAATAGTATAGAATTTAAATGAATCAGAAATAATGAAAAAAAATTCGGACGGAATTTGAATAGTTTTCGAATATTTTTCGAATTTGAAAAGTTTTCAAATTCGAATAGTTTTAAAATTCAAAATTCTCGAATTCGAATCATTTTTGAATTTCCAAAGAGAATAAAATAGAATAGAAAATAAAGGAATAGAATAGAAAAAAAAAATAACATAAAAAAGAATAGAATATATATTCTAATAGAATATATTTCTATCCTATTCTATTGTATTTCGTTCTTTTATTTTCTATCCTATTTTGTTCTGTTTTACTCTATTATATTCTATTCTTTTATTTTCTGTTATATTCTTTGCTATTCTATTTTTTTTTCTATTCTATTCCTTTATTTTCTATTCTATTTTATTCTCTTTGGAAATTGGAAAACTATTCGAATTCGAAAACTTTTCTAATTTAAAAACTTTTCGAACCGATTCGAATATGAATAAATGAAACGAATTCCGAAAACGAATTAAATGGATTAAATGAGATTAACAAAATTTTTTTTTTAAAATAACGAATTGAAATGAAACAACGTTCTGCACGCTGATACACAATAGTCATGACTGAAGCATGAAATACGGACTTATCCTATTATTATTATTAATATTATTATTATTAGTATTATTAGTATTATAAGAAAGGAAGGAAGGAGACATGGAAGAAATGAAGAGGAAGGCAGGATGAAGGTGGAAGAAAGGAAAGAACTGAAGGAGGTTAGGATGGAAGGAATGAAGGATGAAAGGAAGGTAGACACGTGCAGTTCGTTTCATTCTGAATTGAAATTCGGACAAGTTACAATAGTACTGAATTTAAATGAATCCGAAATAACGAAAAAAAAAAAAAATTGTACGAAGTTCAAATTCGAATAGTTTTCGAATACTTTTCGAATTCAAATAGCTTTCAAATTTGAATAGTTTTTAAATTCAAAGTTTTCGAATTCTAATCATTTTTGAATTTCCAAAGATAATAAAATAGAATAGAAAATAAAGGAGTAGAATAGAAAAAAAATAATAGCATAGAAAAGAATAGATTATATATTCTAATAGAATACATTTCTATTCTATTCCATTGTATTCCGTTTTTTTTAATTTTCTATCCTATTTTGTTCTGTTTTACTCTATTCTATTCTATTTTTTTTTTCTATTCTATTCCTTTTATTTTCTATTCTATTTTATTCTCTTTTGAAATTGGAAAACCATTTGAAACTTTTCTAATTCAAAAATGATTCGAATCGATTTGAATGCGAATAAATGAAACAAATTCCGAAAACAAATTAAACAGGTTAGATGAATTTAAGGAAATTTTTTTTAAAATAACGAATTGAAATGAAACGTTCTGCACACTGATACACAATAGTCATGACTGAAGCTTGAAATACAGACTTATCTTATTATTATTAATATTATTACTATTATTATAAAAAAGGAAGGAAGGAGCACAACATTCAGATTTTATTTGTATTATTCATTAGGAAATGCTTTAAATACATTGTGTCAAATAGAGGGGAAGGAAAAGCCTTGCGCACTTTTTTTTTTTCAGCACGCTCGCCCCCCCGTGGAATGCCATTTTTTTTCTGCCTGTGCACATCTTTTACGAATATAAACCTCCTTATTAATCGACGGGAGAGTCCTCCGATCTCCGCGAGGCGAGCAACGATTAATTAAGTCCCGGCGCCCTCATTGCTTATTGAACAAAGACATCAGAAGTTAAACCTTCTCAGCACTCAACGAGGTTGTAAAACATGATTTCCGGATCTTCTAAACATTTCACAGCAAGACTGATGAACAGGAACAGGCGCCCCAGCGCCAGGTCGGTCGGTAGCGCTTAATAAAGTCAAATAATATTGGTCTAAATTAATGTTTTCTCTGAAGGTTTTCTGACCTTCCAAATGACATTTTCTGCAGCTCGTGTTTCAGGAAATTCGAAGGTATCTTCCGGCGTTATGTCAGAACGTTTCACGGATATAGAAGCGGTGGGCAGGGAGCGGTCTACGCAGGGCCGGTCCCAGGCGGGTGCACGGGGTGCAGTGCACCCAGGCGCCAGAGAGGTGGGGGCGCTGAAGCGCCAGAGTGCTCCCCTCCCTCCTCCTTCTCCCTTCCGTGCTTCTGGATAGCTCTGTCCGCAGGTCACCGCCGCGGAGCGGCCGCTGTGCTTTTCACTGCTAGAGCCCGTCCCCCCTCCCTCCTCCTCCTGTCAGAGGAGTGAGAGCAGCCGCCGGAGATCGGAGCGGCTGGTCTCTGTGTTGAGAGAGACCAGCCGCGCACTGACTTCGCTGGGGGGAGTAGGGGGGGCGGCCCGTGCCTGCAGCCTGACACAGGTTCTCTCCTCTGTCTCTCACTCCCGCCTAAGCTGCTGCCTGTCTCGATCTGTTCTTCACCCGGGCGGCGCGGCTTCACACTGTCCTCTCTAGCTGCCGCACGGGTGTTATGTGTCTGTACTGATAGAGGGAGGTTTGTCCCTGGGGCGATCTGTACTAATGGGGGTTGTCCTGGGGGTCTGTACTAATGGGGGGTTGTCCTGGGGGTCTGTACTAATGGGGGGCTGTCCTGGGGGGTCTATAGTAATGGGGGGACTGTCCTGGGGGGTCTGTACTAATGGGGGGGTTGTCCTGGGGGGGTCTGTACTAATGGGGGGTTGTCCTGTGGGTCTGTACTAATGGGGGGTTGTTCTGGGGGTCTGTACTAATGGGGGGGCTGTCCTGGGGGGTCTATACTAATGGGGGGGCTGTCCTGGGGGGTCTGTACTAATGGGGGGTTGTCCTGGGGGGTCTGTACTAATGGGGGGGTTGTCCTGGGGGTCTGTACTAATGGGGGGTTGTCCTGGGGGTCTGTACTAATGGGGGGTTGTCCTGGGGGTCTGTACTAATGGGGGGTTGTCCTGGGGGTCTGTACTAATGGGGGGTTGTCCTGGGGGTCTGTACTAATGGGGGGGCTGTCCTGGGGGGTCTATACTAATGGGGGGGCTGTCCTGGGGGGTCTGTACTAATGGGGGGTTGTCCTGGGGGGTCTGTACTAATGGGGGGGTTGTCCTGGGGGTCTGTACTAATGGGGGGTTGTCCTGGGGGTCTGTACTAATGGGGGGTTGTCCTGGGGGTCTGTACTAATGGGGGGTTGTCCTGGGGGTCTGTACTAATGGGGGGTTGTCCTGGGGGTCTGTACTAATGGGGGGGCTGTCCTGGGGGGTCTGTACTAATGGGGGGGCTGTCCTGGGGGGTCTGTATTAATGGGGGGGTTGTCCTGGGGGGTCTGTACTAATGGGGGGGGGCTGTCCTGGGGGGTCTGTACTAATGGGAAGGTTGTCCTGGGGGGTCTGTACTAATGGGGGGTTGTCCTGGGGGTCTGTACCAATGGGGGGGTTGTCCTGGGGGGTCTGTACTAATGGAGGGGTTGTCCTGGGGGGTCTGTACTAATGGGGGGTTGTCCTGGGGGGTCTGTACTAATGGGGGGGTTGTCCTGGGGGTCTGTACTAATGGGGGGGTTGTCCTGGGGGTCTGTACTAATGGGGGGGGTTGTCCTGGGGGTCTGTACTAATCGGGGGTTGTCCTGGGGGTCTGTACTAATGGGGGGGTTGTCCTGGGGGGTCTGTACTAATGGAGGGGGAGTTGTCTTGGGGGGTCTGTACTAATGGAGGGATTTGTCCTGAGGGTCTGTACTAATGGAGGGGGGTGTTTGTCCTGGGGGTCTGTACTAATGGAGGGGGTGTTTGTCCTGGGGGTCTGTACTAATGGAGGGGGGTTGTCCTGGGGGGGGGTCTGTACTAATGGAGGGGGGTTGTCCTGGGGGGGGGTCTGTACTAATGGAGGGGGGTGTTTGTCCGGGAGGGTCTGTACTAATGGAGGGGGGATGTCCTGGGGGGGTTTGTACTAATGGAGGGGGGTTTGTCCTGGTGGGGGGTCTGTACTATTGGAGGGGGGTTTGTCCTGGTGGGGGGTCTGTACTAGAGGAGGGGGGGTTTGTCCTGGGGGGTCTGTACTAATGAAGGGGGGATTTGTCCTGTGGGGGTCTGTACTAGTGGAGGGAGGGGGTTTCCTGGGGGGTCTGTAGTAATGGTGGGAGTTTGTCCTGGGGGGGTCTGTACTAATGGAGGGGGGGTTTGTCCTGGGGGGTCTGTACTAATGAAGGGGGGATTTGTCCTGTGGGGGTCTGTACTAGTGGAGGGGGGTTCTCCTGGGGGGTCTGTACTAATGGAGGGGGTTTGTCCTGGGGGTCTGTACTAATAGAGGGGGGTTTGTCCTGGGGGTCTGTACTAATGGAGGGGGGTTGTCCTGGGGGGTCTGTACTAATGAAGGGGGGCTTTGTCCTGGGGGGGATCTGTACTAATGGAGGGGGGTTGTCCTGGTGGGGGTCTACTAATGGAGGGGGGTGGTTTGTCCTGGGGGGTCTATACTGAGAGAGGGGTTTATACTTAGTGGGGGGTCTGCACTAACGAAAGGGGGGTCTATACTTAGTGGAGGGGGAGTCTGTACTGAGGGGCGACTAAAGTTGGTGGAAGGAGGGTGACACCATGTTATACCGCACCTGGTGACACCAACCCTAGTGACGTCACTGCAGCTGCGGGCTCTCCTTTCGCCCCTTCCCCTCCCTCTCCCTCTCCTCCGCACGTGCACTGCTATACTAGTGAGCGGCGCTTGCCAGCACAGCCTCCCACTATGTTTCTTCCCCCGTCTTTATATCAGCCAGGGAAAAATAGAATAGAAAAAGGAGAAGAGGATTGTGGGACATGTAGTCCCGAGGACTGGCAGCCCCACTGTAACACGGAAACTGCAGCCCACACAGCATGCTCAGCTGAATGAGAGAGAGAGAGAGAGAGAGAGATACAGGAGCCTGGGAAAGCTTTCAGGGAAGTACACCCAGGACTCCAGAGGGAGAGGGCAGTGCTGAGGGAACACCATCAGAGAGGAAACCCCACTGTCCTGCGCCACCAGAGGGAAAGACACACAGCCTGGTGCCATCCCTGGCTGAGAAAGGAATGGAGTCATTGCCAGAATACAGATCTGGGTTCTACCCAGCGGAGTCACCATGGGCAATTCAGAGTGAGCTGACTCCTGATCAGAGGAACCATCGCTGGGTCAGGTAAGAGGGCCGATCGGCCATTATCTACTAACGTCCATAGGAACTGCAGTCTCTGACCATCTCCTGTATCATGTCTTCAGTCTCTGACCTTCTCTTGTATCATGTCTTCAGTCTCTGACCTTCTCTTGTATCATGTCTGCAGTCTCTGACCATCTCATGTATCATGTCTGCAGTCTCTGACCATCTCCTGTATCATGTCTGCAGTCTCTGACCATCTCTTGTATCATGTCTGCAATCTCTGACCAGCTTCTGTACCATGTCTGCAGTGTCTGACTGTCTCTTGTATCATGTCTACAGTCTCTGACCATCTATTCTATCTTGTCTGTAGTCTCTGACCATCTCCTGTATTATGTCTGCAGTCTCTGACCATCTCTTGTATCATGTCTGCAGTCTCTGACCATCTCCTGTACTATGTCTGCAGTCTCTGACTGTCTCTTGTATCATGTCTACAGTCTTTGACCATCTCCTGTACCATGTCTGCAGTCTCTGATCATCTCCTGTACTATGTCTGCAGTCTCTGATCATCTCCTGTACCATGTCTGCAGTCTCTGATCATCTCCTGTACCATGTCTACAGTCTCTGATCATCTCCTGTACCATGTCTGCAGTCTCTGATCATCTCCTGTACTATGTCTGCAGTCTCTGATCATCTCCTGTACCATGTCTGCAGTCTCTGATCATCTCCTGTACCATGTCTGCAGTCTCTGTTCATCTCCTGTACTATGTCTGCAGTCTCTGATCATCTCCTGTACTATGTCTGCAGTCTCTGATCATCTCCTGTACTATGTCTGCAGTCTCTGATAATCTCCTGTATTATGTCTGCAGTCTCTGACCATCTCCTGTACTATGTCTGCAGTCTCTCACTGTCTCTTGTATCATGTCTACAGTCTCTGATCATCTCCTGTACTATGTCTGCAGTCTCTGATAATCTCCTGTATTATGTCTGCAGTCTCTGACCATCTCCTGTACTATGTCTGCAGTCTCTGATAATCTCCTGTATCATGTCTGCAGTCTCTGACTGTCTCTTGTATCATGTCTACAGTCTCTGATCATCTCCTGTACTATGTCTGCAGTCTCTGACTGTCTCTTGTATCATTTCTACAGTCTCTGACCATCTCCTGTACTATGTCTGGAGTCACTGATCATCTCTTGTATTATGTCTGCAGTCTCTGATCATCTCCTGTACTATGTCTGCAGTCTCTGATCATCTCCTGTACCATGTCTGAAGTCTCTGATCATCTCCTGTACTATGTCTGCAGTCTCTGACCATCTATTCTATCTTGTCTGTAATCTCTGACCATCTCCTGTATTATGTCTGCAGTCTCTGACCATCTCCTGTACTATGTCTGCAGTCTCTGACTGTCTCTTGTATCATGTCTACAGTCTCTGACGGTCTCTTGTATCATGTCTGCAGTCTCTGATCATCTCCTGTAATATGTCTGCAGTCTCTGATCATCTCCTGTACCATGTCTGCAGTCTCTGACCATCTCCTGTACTATGTCTGCAGTCTCTGAACATCTCCTGTACCATGTCTGCAGTCTCTGATCATCTCCTGTACTATGTCTGCAGTCTCTGATCATCTCCTCCTGTACCATGTCTACAGTCTCTGATCATCTCCTGTACTATGTCTGCAGTCTCTGATAATCTCCTGTACCATGTCTGAAGTCTCTGATCATCTCCTGTACTATGTCTGCAGTCTCTGACCATCTATTCCATCTTGTCTGTAGTTTCTGACCATCTCCTGTATTATGTCTGCAGTCTCTGACCATCTCCTGTACTATGTCTGCAGTCTCTGACTGTCTCTTGTATCATGTCTGCAGTCTCTGGCCATCTCCTGTACTATGTCTGCAGTCTCTGACCATCTCTTGTATCATGTCTGCAGTCTCTGATCATCTCCTGTACCATGTCTGCAGTCTCTGACCATCTCCTGTACTATGTCTGCAAACTCTGATCATCTCCTGTACCATGTCTGCAGTCTCTGATCATCTCCTGTACTATGTCTGCAGTCTCTGATCATCTCCTCCTGTACCATGTCCACAGTCTCTGATCATCTCCTGTACTATGTCTGCAGTCTCTGACCATCTATTCCATCTTGTCTGTAGTCTCTGATCATCTCCTGTATTATGTCTGCAGTCTCTGACCATCTCCTGTACTATGTCTGCAGTCTCTGACTGTCTCTTTTATCATGTCTACAGTCTCTGACTGTCTCTTGTATCATGTCTGCAGTCTCTGACCATCTCCTGTACTATGTCTGCAGTCTCTGACCATCTCTTGTATCATGTCTGCAGTCTCTGATCATCTCCTGTGCCATGTCTGCAGTCTCTGACTGTCTCTTGTATCATGTCTACAGTCTCTGACCATCTCCTGTACTATGTATGCAGTCTCTGACCATCTCCTATACTATGTCTGCAGTCTCTGATCATCACCTGTACCATGTCTGCAGTCTCTGATCATCTCCTGTACCATGTCTGCAGTCTCTGATCATCTCCTGTACCATGTCTACAGTCTCTGATCATCTCCTGTACCACGTCTGCAGTCTCTGATCATCTCCTGTATCATGTCTGCAGTCTCTGATCATCTCCTGTACCATGTCTGCAGTCTCTGATCATCTCCTGTATTATGTCTGCAGTCTCTGATCATCTCCTGTACCATGTCTGCAGTCTCTGATCATCTCCTGTACTATGTCTGCAGTCTCTGATTATCTCCTGTACTATGTCTGCAGTCTCTGATCATCTCCTGTACTATGTCTGCAGTCTCTGACCATCTCTTGTATCATGTCTGCAGTCTTTGACCGTATCCTGCATTATGTCTGCAGTCTCTGATTATCTCCTGTACTATGTCTGCAGTCTCTGATCATCTCCTGTACTATGTCTGCAGTCTCTGATCATCTCCTGTACTATGTCTGCAGTCTCTGATTATCTCCTGTACTATGTCTGCAGTCTCTGATTATCTCCTGTACTATGTCTGCAGTCTCTGATCATCTCCTGTACCATGTCTGCAGTCTCTGATCATCTCCTGTACCATGTCTGCAGTCTCTGATCATCTCCTGTACTATGTCTGCAGTCTCTGATTATCTCCTGTACTATGTCTGCAGTCTCTGACCATCTCTTGTATCATGTCTGCAGTCTCTGTCCAGCTCTTGTATCATGTCTGCAGTCTCTGATCATCTCCTGTATCATGTCTGCAGTCTTTGACCGTATCCTGTATTATGTCTGGGGACTCTTTCTAACAGAAGCCCTCTCTGTGTGCATCAGAGAGACTCCCCTCCAGGTCTCATTAGTGTTCTCTCTTCCTGTATTTTCTTTATTGTTAAGAGATCATGGGAGGATTTCAGGGTAACGAAGACTTCTTAGAGGAGCAGCTCTGTATTTGAGTCGTTGCCATAGAATCGTTTGTAAAGGGGAGGAGTTGGTAAGATGACCACACCCATGTGGGGGCGCCAGAAATATTTCTGCACCCAGGCGCCGGTGACCCTAGGATCGGCCCTGGGTCTACGGCTCTCTCAGAACCTGCAGACAGAATAAATTGCTTTTCATAGAAAGCGATTTTGGCCTAGAGAAGAAGGCAGAGGTGGCAAAGTACAAAAATAAGATAGGAGTCACGGAGCCTCCAGAGGTGTTTTTTTTTAATCAGATTTTGTTTTATTGACACTGCAGAGCGAGATGTCACCTCATCAGAAATATTATTTCAGATTGATCCACATTCAGAGTCCCAGTGCATCTGTCCAATCACCCATCCTGTGTAATCAGTCCACAGCCCAACTGTGAGGCAACGGATGACTATGTCCTGCCACCAAGTATTCTAGTTTGGACCAGTTGGAAGGGGGCCAAGTCAGGGACTTCCAACCAGGGATCCCAGATATTGTCAATCTTCATTGGACTACCTCTGTGTTTGTATGTCAACTTCTCCCTCAGAAGAGTGTCATTTATGGCATTAACCCATTCTGCATATGTAGGCCGTAATACCGAGAACCATTTTCTGGCTATAAAGAGAACCCTGAGAATGGCCGTATATGTGTAGGGTTGTGTACAGTTCCTCGTCTAGCCACCCAAGCAGAAACAGCTTAGGGTCAACTGCAAATGTGAGGTTCCATATTTTATTAATAGAGTTGATCACTTCAGACCAGTACCTTTGCAGTTTCGGGCACTTCCAAAGCATGTGGATAAGGGTACCCTTGTCCACCATACAACGAGGACAAAGTGGATTGTCTCTTCTGTGCCATATGTGTAGTTTGTATGGGGTACGGTAAGTTTGGTGAATAATTGTCAGAAGCCATGAAATCAGACCGAGACAGAAGTACAGTTAAAACACTAAATCATTAAAGATGATCAAATGAGGGACATCCTAGGAATGAAGTCAATCCACAAAATCGCCAAGAAGCACCAAGAAATTAGTGCGCCTCCACCATATAAAATGCAAGATTTTTTTTTGAAGTAGGAAAAAAGACCCGCCATACAACTACTGACACAAAAGTATTCCTATGCTTGAGTTCTTCAGTGGAAAATAAACCAGCCCTTTACCTCACATAAATTAGATGACGGTGAACAGACAACAATGGCAAAAGGGTCTTCGGTATAGTGCTGTTTACACCTCACGATTACAGTTACATGTTGGGTACATAACCCATTAGCAACTAGCATGGTATGTTTGCGATTCTTAGGCCCGGATGGGATACCTCTCAAGACATAGACTTGTACTGTACTAGAATTCATAGGATATGTTTACTGTTGTCTGTACCACAACTGCTGTAAAAACTTTATAATCTTCAATAAAATATTTGAAACAAAAAAAAAAAAATGCAAGATTACCGGACAGAAAAGCTTAAGAAAGCCTGTGGCTATAACCCAGCCAAGATCCAAGACAGCCACAACAGCACTTCCAGGTGTAGTAGAGGAACAATCTACAGCACGCTTCCAGGTAAGTACTCGGGCCACAGCGGTATCAGTCAGCCACCCAAAAATGAAGAGGAACTCACATAGTGTAACCCGTAACAGTAATCAGTTTATTGAAAATATAAAATATTGCACTTACATGGTATAAGAAGTTTAAAATGTGAAAACCAAGCGAACACCCGTCCACTGCAGATAGCGCAATGACGTCAGCACCGCTATCTTTTGGTGCTTCTTGGCGTTTTTGTGGATTGACTTCACTCCTAGGATGTCACTCATTTGATCATCTTTAATCACGGACTTTTCACACATATATCTTTTATTTTTTTAATTTTTAAACGCATTCATCTGATTATTCATTCACTGACTTTTTTAATAATTAATCACTGTTTATGCCATTTTTTGTCAATGTTCATATGAGCTATATGGTGGAGTTTCATATCGGGATTTATTTTTCATATTATGACTGTATATGGTTTTCATGTTCCTTAAGCACAGCTTTACTTTTCTTATTCTTTGTTGGTGTGTATCTCACTTTCTAGCTGCAGCTCATTGTTAGCGGTTGATTTGTGTTAGCGCAGTATTCCCTATTTTCCATAGTCAAAATATAGCCAAAGTTCAGTAACCTGAATGGATAGTCAGCCAAGCCAGAAGTCAGGGATCAATGTAGTGGAACAGCAAGCAGGATCTGGAGCAAGAAGGGATGTCAGCAAAGCCAGTCTTTAAACAGGAACGCAGGAGATAGTTTCTTGTGATGTTGACCAAGGCGAAGGCAGAGATCCTCTGAACTGGACGGCTTAAGTAGGCAGGACTGACGAGCAGGATATCATCAGCAGCTGAGTAACTGTGGAGAAATAGGAGCTGGCAATTAGCCAACAGCTGATTGACCAGCTCTGAGAAGAAAGGGCTGAGCCCAGCCCTGACAATGAATGAATAGTTGCGTGAGTTTTTGGGAAGAGGAGAGTGACAACCCTGAGTACATTCTCCAGTATGGTAGACCATTCCTCATCTGATATGTGACCTATATCTTCTCCCCAGCTTGTCTTACACTTTAATGACATAGCTTTAGACACCTGAGATAGTAGGGAACCAGGCAGAATATCTCTGTCCCTTTCCGAGACGATGATGTCACTAGTCATGTGAGCACTGAGGGTCTAGTTAATTCCCACGTGAACATTATAGCTTGTGCCTAATTGGCATTCCTGAGTTGTAGATACTGGAAGAATAAGGTATTTGGTAGACAGTATTCCACTTTCAGAGACTGAATATCTCGTAAAAGGCCGCCATGGTATAGCTGTGGAATGTACATAACTCCACACCTAGACCAGGCAGAAAAGCCCTATTATTTATATAGTTTGGGAAAGTTTTAGTTATTCCAGATACGGGACCACTCAGAATATCCTGCATATTGGAAATGCTGTTTGGCCTTGTTCCATATTTTATCTATGAGTACCATAGTGGGATTGTCGGACATTGTTCCGAGCTCTCCCGCTTCTATGCATTCCACAAGGCCACCACCCGAAAGTAGTGTACGTACAATGTTTCTTGTGGGATCAGAGGACTCGGTGTGCTACCACCCCATCAGGGGCTGCAACTGAGCCACTATGAAGTAATAGTATGGGTTCGGAACTGCCAGTCCACCCGAGTCCTTTGCTTCTTGTAACGTTCCAAGCCTGATACGAGGCACCTGTTTTCTCCATATCAAGGAGCGGAATATGGTATTACATTTTTTTGAACACATGAAGAGGAATCCAAATGGGTGCATTGTGGAGGGCATACAAGTGTTGTGGACTCCCAATCATTTTTATCAAGTTACAGCAGCCTACTCCCGAAAGGGGTACCATATTTATCTGAGTATAACACGCACTTTTCCCCCCTCAAAATAGGGGGGAAATTGTGTGTGCGTGTTATATGCCGATATAGGGCTGCCTCGGAAGGGAAAGAGGGAACGAGCGCGGGCGAAATACAGAGCCGCGATCTCCTTTGTACTCGGCTCGGCTTGCAGTCACGCCCAGTCCCACCCCCTGGACGGCTCCTAGCGTTGACGTCCCGACATTGGACCGGGGTTATGTCCATCATAAGAGCTGAGCCAAGGGGCGGGACTGGGCGTGACTGCGAACTGAGCCGAGTACACTGGAGATCCGGCTCGGTCTTTTCTGGCAATGACAAGGCTGCAGATGGGCACGGATTAGTCTGCAATTATGAACAAGGCTGCAGATGGGCACTGATAAGGCTGCAATGATGGGCAAGGCTGCAGATGGGCATTGATTAGGCTGTATTGATGGGAAAGGCTGCAATGATGGGCAAGGCTGTAGACTCCAGAGGTGTTTAGGGTTTCCTGGAGAGATGGACTCCCTTAAGCAGACACCTGCATGGAAGACTTGTACGGTTTGGTTCTTAAAGGGAACTTTAAATATAAAAGTGGACTAAATGTTGACCTCTGTTTTTTTTTTTTAAATCAGTTTTATAACCCTTTTCACCTCTGTGAAAGGAACTTCGGTTTGTTTTTTTCTTCTTTAAAAAGTTTTATTTATTTTTTTTTGTAAATATTGTAGCTATTGACTTTTAAAAATCAGGTACTTACCTGTGCCTGGGGTCCAGCACTGTCTTCCTGCAGCGAGTTCTTCATACCGCTCCGGGTCCCCGGTGCCGCTATGTTGGATCTAGGAGTTTGCTGTGGTTTCCTGAGAAACCACAGCCAGCTCCCCATTGCACATGCGGAAGCTCGCCCGGTGCTTTGTGAATGGTGCTCCTGGAACACGTGACGAGGGGGTGGGGTAAGGCCATCGGTGAGGATTGTGGGAGTGGGTTACCGATATAAAATTGGTATTCCCTCCCCCAAAAAAAACCTGTAACCCAGTCACATGTTGGCAGGTGCCGTCTACTTTCTCTGCTGCAGTGCTGCTGTGGAATAGCGCCACCTGCAGTGGAGAAAGTAGACCGGATTACAGAAGTGGGAGCAGGTACCAAAAAAAAAAAAAATTGTTATTTCCTCCCCACTCCCCCCCCCCCCCAGTTATATGTAGGCAGGTGCGGTCTATGGCACTATTCCGCAATGGCACTGCAGTTGGAGAGGAAGTCAAGAGGAACGTGGTTCCTCTATGGGTTCCTGGGTCACTGGGAAAGCAATTGATTGGATGCTGCCGACCCATGTGAATCTAGCAGCCATCTTGGGGACAGTATAACCTATTTAAGGCCCTGGCTCCCAGGCTTGGTGCGAGTGGGTTGTGTAGGGACAGGTACCTAGCCTGGTAGGTAGTAGGTAGAATCAGCAGCAGGGAAAGATTCCTGATGAGGAAGGAAAGCGTTGGGCTTGTAACCTCTCTGGGCATCTTCCTGTTTGGGCACGAGGCAGCCAGGTCACCCTCTACCCCTCACAACAGGAGCTGTCAGTTCGGCTGAAACCTCCTCTCTACACGCTAGTGGATCTTTTAGTGTTCCTGGTTGGGTTGTCTCTCTGCTTGGTTTATTGTGAACTGTCTTTGCATTAATTCAACACAAGTTACTTTCATCGCGCTTGGACTGTGCGTGTTATTGTTGTTGCACCGCGCTGTACCCCACCTACATACAGGCTGGGGGGGAGGGAGCAAACCAGCAGGACTTTACTTTTTGAGTAAAGTTGTACTTTAAAGTTTTTCAAAAAATGTGTGTATCAGTACTGCTTGAACTGAAAAGAGGGGGGCACCTTGAAAGCTTGTCCTGAAAATGTAAATGTTAGTGCAAATAAAAAAAAAGTATTAAGGACAGTGCTTTTTTTTCTTTTTTTTCTTTTTTTTTTTTTGGAACAATGAACCATTTCTGTGTCACAGTAACAAGTGATCGTTTTAGTTGTCTGTAAGAGGGGCAATCTTCCCAACGATTGACCATGTAAGAGTATCGATCTTCCACTGACCACTAATATAAGGGATCTTTCTCCCACTGGCCACCAATGTATGGAACCACAAGCAACTACCAATTTAAGAGTAAGTGCTTGCTGCCTGAGCAACCAGTCATCAGTCTTGTAAACTGTTGTGTGTGGTGAGGTGTGCATAGCATGTGTAATTGCCTGAGTGTGGTGGGAGCATGGAGTGAGTAGAAGATGCACTGTATGACCAAAAACACGTTGACGCCTGAACATCACATTTTATGAGCTTCCCATTCAAAAACATGGCCATGGGGCCATGGATATGGAGTTCTCCTCCTCCATTTGCAGCTATATCATCATCCACTCTTCTATGAGGGCTTTCCACAAGATTTTAGAGAGTGTCTGGGAATTTGAGCCCATTTGTGAGGTCAGGTACTGATGTTGGATGGGAAGACCTGGCTCACCATCGGTGTTCCATTTCATCCCAAAGGCGTTCAGTAGGGTTGAGGTCAGGGGTCTGTGCAGGAAAGTCATTTTCCTCCACACTAAACTGGTCACTTCAGGTCTTTATGGAGCTGGCTTTGTACACAGGGGCACAGTCATGCTTTAACAGAAAAGGGTCATCACCAAACTGTTGTCAATAGGTTTAGCTGTTGGATATGCTATTCCAAAACCATAGCCATTAATATGGAGTTGCCCTCCATTCCAAAACCATGGCCATTAACCACTTGCTACCAGTCCTATAGCCAGTGCCCTCCATTTCAAAACCATGGACATTAATATGGAGTTGCCTTCCATTCCAAAACCATAGCCATTAATATGGAGTTGACCTCAATTTCAAAACCATAGCCATTAATATGGAGTTGCCCTCCATTCCAAAACCATGGCCATTAATATGGAATTGACCTCAATTTCAAAACCATGGCCATTAATATGGAGTTGCCCTCCATTCTGAAACCATGGCCATTAATCTGGAGTTGACTTCTATTCCAAAACCATGGCCATTAATATGGAGTTGGTCGCCTTTTGCGGCTTAATATCCTCCACTCTTCTTGGAAGGCTTTCCACAAGGTTTTGTAAAGTGTCTGTGGGAATGTATCCCCATTTTTTAGGTCAGGTAAGTTCATCCCAAAGGTGTTCAGTAAGGTTGAGGTCATGGCTCTGTGCAGGACACTCAATTTCTTCCACACCAAACTGGTCAAACCATTTTTTTAGGGAGCTGGATTTGTACACAGGGGTACAGTCATGCTGGAACAGGAAAGGGTCTTCACCAAACTGTTACCACAAGGTTGAGCCGTTGAACATCCAATTACAAAGCCATGGCCATTGATACAGAGTTGCCCTCTATTCCAAAACCATGGCCACTTATATAGAGTCGCCCTTCATTTCAAAACCATGGCCATTAATATAGAGTTGGTCGCCATTTGTGGCTTAAGGTCCTTCACCCTTCTGGAAGGTCCTTCACCCTTCTGGAAGGTCCTTCACCCTTCTGGGAAGGCTTTCCACGAGGTTTTAGAGTGTGTCTATATGGAGCTAGCTTTGTAAGCTGGAGCACAGTCATGCTGGAAAAGGGTCTTGACCAAACAGCCACCATAAGGTTGGAAGAGCACAATTGTCTACAATGTATTTGTATTATATATTATTAACAGAAACCTTTATTGGAAACACCCGAACTCCATTATTTGGAGGGAGGTACACATACTTTTGTCTATATAGTATAAGTACACTCTACTTATGATTTATAGCAGGGGTAGGCAACCTGGGCACTCCAGCTGTTTTGAAACTACAAATCCCATTATGCCTCTGCCTCTTGGAGTCATGCCTGTGATGGTCAGGGTCTTTCAATGTCTCATGGGACTTGTAGTTTCACCACAGCTGGAGGGCCGAGGTTGCTTACGACTGATCTATAGAATTGGGTAGACTCCCACCCTTTGTTCAGTATGAGCAAGCTAACAGATTCACTTTAACCGCATACCGACCAGCGCACGACGATGTACGTCGGCACAATGGCACGGCTGGGCAAATGGGCGTACAGGTACGTCCCCTTTAAGAGGCAGGATTGTGGGCGCGCCCGCCACGTGCTACGTGACCGTGGGTCCCGTGGACTCGATGTCCCCTGGTGTCCCGCAATCGTGTCACGGAGCGGCAGAATGGGTAAACAAGGCATTTCCTCATTCTGCCTAGTGACATGACAGAGATCTACTGCTCCCTCTCATCGGGAGCAGTGATCTCTGTCATGTCAGTGGTAGCCCATCCCCCCCCCACAGTTAAAATCACTCCCTAGAACACAGTTAACCCCTTGATCGCCCCCTTCCCTGCCAGTGTCATTTACACAGTAATCAGTGCATTTTTATAGCACTGATCTCTGTATAAATGACAATGGTCCTAAAATAGTGTCAAAAGTGTCCGATGTGTCCGCCATAATGTCACAGTCACAATAAAAATCGCAGATCGCCGCCATTACTAATAAAAAAAGAAATAATAACAAAAATGCCATAACACTATCCCCTATTTTGTAGACGCTATAACTTTTGCGCAAACCAATCAACATACGCTTATTGCTCTATTTGTGGGGAAAAAAAGGACGTCAATTTTGTTTGGATGCAACGTCACACGACCGCGCAATTGTCAGTTAAAGCGACGCAGTGCCGAATCGCAAAAAGTGCTCTGGTCAGGAAGGGGGGTAAATTCTTCCGGGGCTGAAGCGGTTAAATATACTTTTTCCCTTTTGGAAAAGTAGGGCACGTTGTATCTGGTGTTCCCCGAGTACATAACAGCCATTGTGTCAGAAGTTCTTTTCTTTACTGAAAATATTGTTTTACTCTTTCTATCCTCCAGCCTGTAGCTTCAGCTCAGATATGCCGGGAGCTTTTCCTTCTGTGCGATGTTTCAGCTACTGTGAGAACCAGCATCATAAAATAAAATAAATAATAGAATTGTCAGTGAAGAATAAGCAGGAAACAAGCCAGCACTATCTTACAATTGTATAAAGAAGACTATAAATACTTTGGATAAGGTGTTAAAAAATGATACATCACTAAATATACAGTATATGTCCCGAATGTTGTCATTTGGGTAAACAGAGCCCTATCTCAGACGGCCTGCAATACACATGGGGAGGAGGCGGGGGAGCAAAGATTTTCAGCTGGGGGCAAGTAGCAGAAGGCAGGCGGAAGCAAAAAAAAGAGTAAAAAAAAAAAAAAGGATGTGCTCATCAGAGAAATCTTTAATCCACCAATATTGCAAACATCCTATTGCAGCTTTGCATCAATCTCGAGGGTGAAGATTTTTTATTTTTTCCATAGTGCAGTGTGCAAAACTAAACACGGGGTGCAATATAAAAAGTGAGTAACGCAAAAATATTGCAGAGGGTGTAACACATGGTCCACCTCTGAAGAGAAAGGACCCAGGCCCTGATCCTCCAGGGTTCAAGACGGTGACTGGGGTACTCCTGGTCCACCTGGCCGAAACCAGGCAGACTTAACGAAACCTGCCGAGGCAAGTTCCACCCAAATGCTAGGCAGGGCTCTCCTGAAGGGGGACCTCATGAGAGGGGGAGAAACTCGCCATAAAGCCATATGCACTCCCCCCCCAACAAGTTTTTTAGGGCAAGTCTGAGGACAAAGGACAGAAGAGTTCCAAGAAGGAGATATGGGATTTTAAGTATAGCTTATGAGCAATATCTATGTACTACTTCACAACCACATACGGTTTTGTAAAAAGAGACATCTTTTATTGCGTACAAAATGTAAAACCCACTAAAACTGCAACCCCCTATACAGTATATTAAGGGAAACTAACTTAATCTAGACAGATCACCTCTATCAGTCTACGCGTTTCACTGAGTTGCCGCTTTGGAAAACACCAGAGACTGTGGTGAATGTACAGTATATATGGTCAGCACTGTATGAATACCAATAATAAATAAATAACATTGTACTGCCTATCTCATCTGTATCGTCATACCGACACCTTGAATCCGTTACGTTTGTTTCTTGTGCCCCTTATCACTCTAAAATCAAAATAAAATGAAAGTTTTGAACAAGGAAATCGACCTGATTGCACTGCCCTGAGCCAATGAAAAGCCGCGTATGATGAAAATTCCCAATTTAACGCACCATTAAGCGGCGTCTCTCTTCCTCCAGTAAATATTTGGAATCAGATTGAAATGTTATTAAACATTGTTCAGTAATACATCTTGCCCATTTCCTAATAAACTAGAAGAGAGTCTTCCCATCCCCGGAGGCCCGCCATGATGATTCCACACAAGACGCTTTCATCGAGTAAACCAAATGAGGTTGTAAAAATTGGCAGCGGCGGTTTGAATTTCCCAGCGCCGGTTCTATGCAGGCGCTGAAAAGGCTGCAATAAGGGTTTTATGGTGGAGTTTTCTGTTACTTGGATCCCTCACTCAGCCCCTGGGTTGTGTATTGCAGATGGTAACACCATCCATGGGCTGCCATTAAACCCTTTCCCTGCCAGAGACCTTTTTGCATTTTTTTTTAAACACTTGTTTAAAAAAATCATTTTTGGGCTGAAGATTACATAATCCCACCCCAAAATATTCCACATTTTCTGAAAGCAGACACTCTAGGGCAGCAGTCCCCAATTTTCCTGACACCAGGGACTGGCCGTTCGGCAGTCTACCCTTCAATGGACCTGGGGGGATGGGGTGTTACGTTGTTGTTTATTTATGTGGTAGTTGCCGCCGGTCGCAGGTTTTTTTGCAGCTTATCACCTGGGGGGGGGGGGGAATATGCAGATTATCACCCGGGGGGGTCTTTTTCTTTCTTCATCTTTTTTCTTTTGTCTTCTTCTTCTTCCTCCTCCTTCTCCTACTTTTTCTCTATTCTTCTGTCTTCTTCTTCCTCCTTTTTCTTTATTCCTCTTCTTTGTTCATCTTTTGTTTTCTTCTTCTTCCTTCATCTTTCTTCTTTGTCCTTTCTTCTTTCTTCTTCTTCCATCTTTTCTCCTTCTTTCTTCTTTTTTCTTTCATCATCTTCTTCTTCTTTCCTCCTTCTCCTTCTCCTCCTCCTTCTTTTTCTCTTCTTTCTACTTTCTTCTTCCTTCTTCTTCCTTCTTCTTCTTTCTTCTTCATTCTTCTTCTTCTTTCTTCTTCTGTCTTCTTCTTCCTCATCCTCCTCCCCTCTTTTTGTTCTTTCTTTTTCTTATTTTTCTTCTTCTTCTTTTCTTTCTTCTTCCTTCTTTTTCTTTCTTCTTCCTTCTTTTTCTTTATTTCTTTCTTCTTCCTTCTTTTTCTTTCTTCTTCTTCCTCATCCTTCCTCATCCTCCTCCCTCCTTCTTCTTCTTCTTCTTCTTCTTCTTCTTCTTTTTTCTCTTTCTTCTTTTTCTTTCTTCTTCTTCCTTCTTCTACCTCATCCTCCTCCCTCCTTCTTCTTCTTTCTTCTTCTTCCTTCTTTTTCTATCTTCTTCTTCCTTCTTCTTCATCATCCTCCCTCCTTCCTTCTTCTTTGTTCTTTCTTCTTTCTTCTTCTACTTCCAAGTACTTTACCAAGACTCGTGGCATTAAAATTAGAAGAAAAAAGGTTTAATCTTAAACTACGTAGAGGGTTCTTTACTGTAAGAGCGGCAAGGATGTGGAATTCCCTTCCACAGGCGGTGGTCTCAGCGGGGAGCATTGATAGCTTCAAGAAACTATTAGATAAGCACCTGAATGACCACAACATACAGGGATATACAATGTAATACTGACACATAATCACACACATAGGTTGGACTTGATGGACTTGTGTCTTTTTTCAACCTCACCTACTATGTAACTATGTAACTTCCTTCATGTTTTGTTGACGGTATTTAGGGACAACTATGTACTTTGTGTTTTAAGTTTCCTTATTCGGCGATCTTATTAGGTTTTCAGCATATATGTTATTTTTATTTTGACTTATATTTATATATACCATTATCCTATATTTGTATTTGTTACAATATATTGACGACGTAATAGTATTGAAAGATTTAGATATGTTTTATTATTATTTTGTTTGGAAAAACAAATAAAATCAGCCTGAGGCAAAAATAAAGTTTTTATATTGGGATCTCGTACATTTATACTAATACTCATACATTCTAGGAGTGGCATGTATCTGGGTTTCAAACAGCCAGACCGGTATTCCACCACCCTTCCTCCTCCATTTGCTTCCTCTAGATGGACAGTTTTGTCATGGATTTGACCATTTTTGTCCCTTCAAACCATCATGTATCTTTTAAAACAATTTTACATTTCCCTTAATTGAAATAATGAAGAAGAGACAAGTGTTTTTTCACGAAGACCGCCACCCCTGTATTGAATCACATTGTAAATGAACTGCAGTAGACATTAGCGGCTCCCCCTTATGCTGCCTCTACGAGACTGCTAATGGCCAATTCATCCCACACAGCGGTTACCATAATAAACGCAAAGCAGGAAACCTCCCAAACAATCTGCCACAATTTCAGTCCAATTACCGGAAAGGCCGAGCGGACCGGGGCTGCAGATTAGTTTCCTCATCTACCTGATCAAGAAGAAGCTGCCAATAATAAAAACCTAATTTGGTTTTATTGCTTCGGTGCTTGTACTAAACATGACTAGATTACGACTTTGTAGCCCATGCTGTGATTATAGGATTAAATCTGAGTATTGCTATTGAGGGGGATGGGGGAGGCGGGGGCGGGGTCAAAGTCTAGTCCATGCATCATATAAGAATCATTTGGACATCCAAACAGAACACCATTCAACAGTTTTTACCTTTGTTTTTAGACAGCATGGAACAGATTTTCATATGCTACATGGACTCTACCCCTAGGACAATGGTCTCCAAACTGCGGCCTTTTGCTTGTTTTTTATTCAACCCTTGGGGCAATATTCCTCTGACTGACACAAGACAATATTACTCCCACTTAACAACCCATATTCCCATCGCACATGTTCCTGGATAAAGCTCTAAACGTTTTAGGTGCTGCAGCAACCATTAGCTGGAGACTGGACTGAGAAAGCCACAATTAGAATATTTGCCAGCACACCACGGATCGCCAAGTATTGTCCATACTATTTTTTATTGAAGCATGATCACATCACAAAACAGGTAGTGCAACGTTTCCGAGTCACGCAGGACCCCTTCGTCAGGCATGTGATGACTATTCCTCCCACTGACACCAACAATGGGGTGCTATTTTTCCTACTGACACCAATATTGGGGAACTATTTCAACCCCTAATACCAAAGATTGGGCCCTATTCCTCCCACTGACACCAACAATGGGACCCTATTACCTCCACTGACACCGACAATGGGGCACTATTTCTCCCACTAATACCAAAGATTGGGGCCTATTCCTCCCGCTGACACCAACAATAGGGGACCCCCCCCCTCCTTAATACCACAGATGGAGCATTATTCCTTCCTCTGTCTTTTCAAGGACAGTTTCTACTCCCACTGGCCACAGTCTGAACCCCCTAAAGTCTGAAGGACAGTTAGCTGGCCCTTTAGAAAGTTTGCAAACGCCTCCCATAGGATGACATCTTTCCAAATTTCTGCTCCGGATTAGGGATGAATGAAACTGAGAGAATTGGGTGGAAATTGAGAGATTTTGTTAAAATTTGGCCCTTGTGGTGAACAGAATTGGAGTCAGCAGGAAAACCAAACTTAAGGTGGTTTGTGGTGGATTTTCGATGGTAGAATAGGCTCTAACTAGTGACCAGGCAAATGCCCCAGATTTGGATTCGGGGTAAGTTCATAAACTTACCAAAAGTTTGGGTGCCGAACCCCATTAAAATCAGTAGGAGCCGAATGATAAAAGGTAATGGCCATTTTCTGGGCTAATAGGCATAGGGATTGCCAAAAAAAATGACATGGAGTGGGCATTGCCTGGGGAAACATGTACCAAAGCTTGGACAAAAAAAACAATTTTCATGCAATGTTTGGTGGGAAGCAGAAATTTTATTAATGCTTAAAGTGAAACAACTAAAATTGCGAATTGCGTTTAAATACAATGGATATCAAAGGAAAACCTCAAAACTTATATCCGATCCTTAGCATTTGCAGCCTGGCAGACCAAGAAAGGGGGGTGAGGGTGAGCATGCTGGCCTCCCTTCTGAACCATACCAGGCCAAATGCCCTCAACATGGGTGCCAATGCCACATGGTTCCAATGATCTTTTTAGGTGTCTGTAAGGGTGGCATTCTCCCCACTGACCACCAATGTAAGGAACATTCCTCCCACTGATCACCAATGTAAGGAATATTCTTCTCACTGATCACCAATGTAAGGAACATTCTTCTCACTGATCACCAATGTAAGGAACATTCTTCTCACTGATCACCAATGTAAGGAACATTCTTCTCACTGATCACCAATGTAAGGAACATTCTTCCCACTGATCACCAATGTAAGGAACATTCTTCTCACTGATCACCAATGTAAGGAACATTCTTCTCACTGATCACCAATGTAAGGAACATTCTTCCCACTGATCACCAATGTAAGGAACATTCTTCCCACTGATCACCAATGTAAGGAACATTCTTCCCACTGATCACCAATGTAAGGAACATTCTTCTCACTGATCGCCAATGTAAGGAACATTCTTCCCACTGATCACCAATGTAAGGAACATTCTTCCCACTGATCGCCAATGTAAGGAACATTCTTCCCACTGATCACCAATGTAAGGAACATTCTTCTCACTGATCACCAATGTAAGGAACATTCTTCCCACTGATCACCAATGTAAGGAACATTCTTCTCACTGATCACCAATGTAAGGAACATTCTTCCCACTGATCACCAATGTAAGGAACATTCTTCCCACTGATCGCCAATGTAAGGAACATTCTTCCCACTGATCACCAATGTAAGGAACATTCTTCCCACTGATCACCAATGTAAGGAACATTCTTCTCACTGATCACCAATGTAAGGAACATTCTTCTCACTGATCACCAATGTAAGGAACATTCTTCTCACTGATCACCAATGTAAGGAACATTCTTCCCAATTTTTCTTTATTAAAAGTCTTGCAATCAATAAGCATAAAATCACTATATATAATATACATAAATATATACATATTTACATAAATGAAAATAAATATAGCAAATCTGCTCTCAAACAAAAAATGACTTTACAGCAAAAACAAAACTCATCATGAACATGTCATTATTGGGGATAATCTCACTACAACTCACACCAATACACCAGACATCCAAACTGTGAGGTCAAGAAACAAACCCGCACCCATTATGCATGAAGCCCTTCTTCAAAAAGAAGATACTAACCAACAAAAGCTAAGGGAGTGAAAGAAACAGAAAAAGAAAAGGAGCACCTCACCCAGAGATGGGCAGTTCACCAAAGGCAGGTCTGATATTCCTCCACGCCTTTTTCCAGACCGCCCGAGGCTCCCTGCCCCTCTCAAGACCCCGAATTTTCCCAACCTCACCCAGAATATCGTGCACCACCACCTCAACAGAGAGGACTTTTTTCCGCAGGGTAATCTGGCACCGTGCATTCCATGTGAAGTAACGGACAACTATACTAACTAAAAACAGTGTATCCAAATCAAAATCCCAGCAAGTCGGGAATGCCCCGTAGACCCACTCCGCATAACTCATGCGATAGAAAAAGGGGATACCTAGAGCCCTCCCCACCCTTTTATACACCTCTATGTTAAAGGGACACTGCAGCAAAAAGTGGTCCATAGACTCCACTTTACCAACACACTCCGCTCTAGGACAATCCCGATCATCCACAGGGCGATGCTTCAAGTTCCCTCTGACATAGAGCCTTCCATGGAAAGCGAGCCAGGCTTGATCCCTAAACTTCAAGGGGATTCTTTCTAAATTGATTAAACGCAACCCCTCCCTCATTACAGAGCCTGGGCAATCCCTTAAGGCCAGTGACACACTGAAAGCAGAGCTCAAAATCCTCTTCTCCAGAAGCTTCCTGGGGAGGGACTTGATATCCTCCACTGTCACCTGCCACTGCCGAAGTATTTTCAGACACGGGGCAACATAAGCCGGGAGCTTGCCATGTCGGACTCTCAGACTTTTCACTGGCCCGCCATCTTCCCAGCATCGCAAAAAAGGCCTAAAACAAGACTGAAAAATGCCCACCCATCCCGGCGGGTTCTCTGCTAGCATGTTACCAAGATTGTACTTTAAAAAGAGCAGAGAAAAGAAAACTATTGGGTTGACCATTCCTAGGCCACCCTCCCGCCTAGACAGGTAAGTTACATTGCGTTTGATCAGGTTCAGCCTACTTCCCCATAACAGTTGGAAAAAACAGCTGTACACCCTTGCATAGAGAGATGCTGGCAAGATACAGACGAAGCTGACATATAAAAAGATTGGGACCAGGTACGTTTTGATGAAGTCAACCCTCTCCCTCAAGGAAAGCTTCCATTTCTTCCAGCTTGCTACTTTGGCATTGGCACACACCAACCTGCTTTCCCAATTTCGATGACCATAGTCACCAGGACCAAATTTGATGCCCAACACTTTAATTTCCTGCTGGGGCTCTGGGAAGGCATCCGGAAGTTCGAAGCTTTCACCCTCCTCACCCATCCAGAAAACTTCACTCTTTTCATGGTTGACTTTAGAACCAGAAGCCTCCGTGTACTGCTCTATCATAGAGACCACCTCCTGCGCCTCCTCTGTCCCAGAGACAATAACAGACACATCATCGGCATAGGCCACGACCTTCAGAGGCGGCACACCAGCAATGCCCAAAGGCACCCCGCACAAAGATCCACTCTCTAGCCTTCTTATGAAGGGGTCGATTGCGAATACATATAACAGGGGGCTCAGAGGACATCCCTGGCGCACACCAGAGCCAACCTCAAAAGGCTGTCCAACCCAACCATTAACCAGTGGGAAGCTCTCAGCCCCTCTATATAATGTCTTCAGCCAATCTATAAACCTCCCCTGCAGGCCGTATCTACCAAGTAGCAAATACAGGTACTCGTGATTGACTCTATCAAAAGCCTTCGCCTGATCCAATGCCAGCAAGTACTTTCTCCATCCAGCAGCCCTGCATCGTTCCAAAGCCTCCCGGACAGCTAAAACCGCTGAAAAGGTACTTCTACCTTGGACTGAGCAGTGCTGATGACTGGACAGCAAATCGCCTGCTACTGACGACAAGCGCCAAAAAAGAATCTTCGCCAGGATCTTTCTATCAACATTAAGAAGACTGATGGGGCGCCAGTTCTCAATCATTGAGGGGTCTTTACCTTTTGACAGAAGAATCACAGCGGATTGCCTCATGGAGGGAGGGAGCGAACCCTCTTCTAGACAGCTGTTATAAACCTCTGCTAAAAAGGGAGCCAGAATGGACTTAAAACACTTGTAGAATTCAGCTGTCAACCCATCTGGCCCAGGCGATTTTTTGGTAGCCAGCTTCTCTATAGCATGAACTACCTCATCCACTGAAATTGGTTCTGTCAAATCCATCAAAGGCAATGTACCATTTCCCAATCCTGGAGTAGAATCCAGAAAGCTTTCCATCCTGTCCCGACAAAGGTCCTTTCTTCCCAGAAGGTCTGCGTAATATGACCTGAAGATCTCCAGGATCCCTGATCTGGACTTCACCAGGGAACCCATACTATCCCTCAGGCCTATGACCGTCTTAACTGCTATGCCTTGCTTACAATTCTGGTAAGGATCAGGCGAGTGATATTTTCCATAATCCCTCTCCAGAACCAAGGAGGCATGCCGGTCGTATTGACACTTCCTAAGAAGAAACTTCACCTCAGAGATCTCCCCTGGATCTCCTCTATACGAGACAAGACGATCAAGCTTCCTCCGCAAATGCTGGTAGGCAATGTACATACCAAGCTGCTTCTTCTTACTTATGGCCTTGAAAAGTCCAATTGTCCTTTGTTTCACAAGCTCCCACCACTCTGACTTACTGCTGCAAAAGTCCAGAATAGAAACCTGTGCCTGAAAAAAATCCTCAAAGGATTGTCTTACCTCTACATCTTCCAGGAGAGCCGAATTCAGTTTCCAGGTACCCCTTCCCCTGGGTGGAGTGTCCGAGGCATTCAGAGTCACAGACAGCATACAGTGGTCAGAGAACTCCACCGCCCTCAACTCAGGAGCCGAGAAAGCAGAGTTCTCCTTTAAAAAAAACCTATCTATCCTACTCTGACTATTCCCTCTCTGAAATGTGAATCCCCTGCTGCCAGGGCAGTGCTTAATATGCACATCTACCAGGCCTGCTTGTCTCACCATATCTCTAAGAAAAACGCTATCGTAACCCAGCCTGTCTATGGAGCCTCTCCTGTCTTCAGGCCTAATTATGGTGTTAAAATCACCTCCAAAGACAACCTGCTGGGACGTAAAAAGGAAGGGCTTGATCTCTGTGAGGAGGCATTTCCTGCCCCATTTTGACTGCGGTCCATAGATATTGATCAGCCGCAGGTCCTGCCCCCTAACAGAGACGTCCAAGACCATGCATCTCCCCATTTCTACCTCAATTACCCGCCGGCATGTTACCATATCGGTTTTAAAAAGTACCGCAACTCCGCTGCAGGGCTCAGCCGCAAGAGACCAAAAGGAGGGACCGCATCTCCACTCCCTTTTTGCTAGATGGACATCGGCCAAAGTATTGAGCCAGGTCTCTTGCAAAAATAAAATCTCGGCATCAAACTCGCTGAGCAAAAATAAGGCAATATCACGAGCTCTTGCAGATTTAATGCTGGCGACATTAATGGTCGCCACCTTTATCGGAGTGGGAACTGCCATCAGGATGATTGGGGTAGTCGTTTCTTAACCTTTGCCACACTCTCATCACCAGAAACAGCTCTCTTCAGACTACGTGACTCCCCCTCATCCATGGATGATAAAGAGAAAGATATATCAGACATCTCATCACCTGACAAAACTGAAAAGGTATTACCAAGAGGAACCCCTCCTGGGTCCGACCCTGAGGAAGAAATGACCACTTTACTTGTCTTCCTCTTCTTCTTCTTTTTCTTCCTCCTAAACTTCTCCCACCCCTCATCATCCGAATCCCCCTCAACAGAGGGTGAGACATGGGATATGGACACCCTTCTATCAGCCCCACCCCCATCCAGCACCCCCACATTCCCCTGACCACGTTTGTGCCGCTGAGGGACAGGGACTGGAGGCCAAGTGGGAAGATCCGCCAAACCTGCCCCCCCAGCAGCTTCTGCCAGTCTGGAGGATCTACGTACAGTAGGATTAGGGACCACCACATGGGGGACAGACTCAGGGACCACATTACTGGGGGAAACAGAATCTGAAACAACAGATGTAACAGACACAGGAGGGACAGACTCAGGGACCACATTACTAGGGGAAACAGAATCCGAAACAACAGATGTAACAGACACAGGAGGGACAGACTCAGGGACCACATTACTAGGTGAAACAGAATCCGAAACAACAGATGTAACAGACACAGGAGGGACAGACTCAGGGACCACATTACTAGGTGAAACAGAATCCGAAACAACAGATGTAACAGACACAGGAGGGACAGACTCAGGGACCACATTACTAGGGGAAACAGAATCTGGAACAGATATAACAGAAACAGGAGGGGCAATAACATTTTTAGCGGCCTCATCCTCCTTATCAAGTCTCTGCAACTCAGCCTCCAATCCTGGCAAGTTATGTAATGCCTCCGGGCACTGACTAAGGATGACCCAGCTTTTGGCACAAATTGCACCGAATTTCAGTACAATCCCTAGCCAAATGGTCCAGATCCTGGCATAGTGAGCATTTCTTACGGGTACAGGTAGATGCAAAATGGCCTTTGTCTCCACATTTATTACAGACTTTAGGCTGACCCTGGTAAAAAATAGCCTATCTCTCCCCAGAAAAGCTGAACAGGGAAGGTGTTGAACTACATTTCCAAGCACCCCCAATTTTAGTGACACTGTCCAGGCCCCTGTCCATATTCCATGCTCATCAAGGACCTTCCGCAGTGGAGCGAGGACCTCACCATATCGGCGTAGCCATACTATTAAATCAGCCTCTGGTATGGATTCGTTACGCACCAGGATCGTCACCGACTTTATCAGAGGCTGCCTGGAAATCACCTTTGGCACCAAACCACTCCACTGCGGAAGGCCCTTGCACCTACTATACCTCTCCCAAAATAAATCCAGACCCTCAGGCTTTACAAAGGACAAATCAAATTCATAACTCCCCACTGGGCAAATCAAAGCAAATATATCTGATGCTTTAAACCCCATTTCTAAAACCAACTCAGCCACCCTCCCCCTTACTGGTGGGGTCCCCTCCCCCTCCCACTTCAATTGAACCACATTCCTCCTCCTGTACCCACCAACCATCCCACCACCAAGCCCCCCCAAATTGTGACCACTAAAATTCCCTCCACCCTCCTTGGTGCGACTCCCCAGAACAGACGCATAACTGCCCACATTTCTCCCAGCAGAAGAAACATTTGTGTGTTTTGAACCGTCTGTCACATTTCTAGCAGATATCGATTGTACAGATTTGGTCTGCACAATCGCTAAGTCTTTCCTCTGCTGAGCAGGGAGAGCAATGTCATTTTTATTTTTCCCAGCAGTATTAACCCCTTCACCACCACCCACCACATTCATAGTTTTATCATTACTGTCATTCTTAATACTTGCTGGTATATTCACAGTTCCTGTAGTCTTCCCAACAGTGTCCTTTCCCACTGCTGTGCTGGTGGAATCTTCAGCTGGCCTGTTCTCTTCCATCAGGACAGGACTTTCTGCAGGCTGGTCTGACACACCCATGGCTTCCACTGCACATGGTGCAATGTGCTGATCCCCTCCCCCATCATCATCATCAATCAGCTCTGCTGGAACATAGGGAGGTTCAGGTGAGGAAATCTCTTTGCTGGTGTCAGCCATACTGTGTGAAACACATGCAGCAAACTTGGTAGAGGAACTACAAATGCAGGAGTAGAAACATCCATGTTCAGGGTGTTTGGTGCAGGTCCATCTTCATTCCCTGGTTTATTTTTCCTCTCATCCTCAGGGATTTCTGATGGATCATCAGAAATGGCAAACTTGTCTGCTCTCAAGGGTGACTCCATCTGCTGGATGAAGGTCAGGGTGCCATGCTCACTCTCAACCCCCTGGCTGGTTGCCGCTGGCGATTCCAAGGCCTTACATGGGGGGAGAGGTGCAGAGGCAGATGGACCCGGGTCATCCATAACCTGAGGCTGCTGATCCATGCAACTTACTGACAACTGGCTGGCAAATCTCTTCTCATTGTCAAATTTTTCTTTAAAAGCTCCACTTCTGGCTTTTAATTTCTCCAACAATAAAGTTTGCTGCTTTACTTTTTCCTCTTAATTCCTGTAACTCAGGCTTCATGGCTGTGCGATTTCTACTCCAGGCCTGGAAGTATTTGGCTTTAAAGTTTTTATGTTCAGCTTTCAAAACTTGAAGTTTCTCTTCAGCCCTTCCAATTTCCCTAAAACGATCAACAATCTTCTGTCTGAAGATACTCGCATCCATACCAGGGCCTGGACCCACAGTCAGATCCTCCACCTCCTCCTCACCACTAGGCCCCATATCATCAGGGGGATCCCTCCCAGGGCCTCCCCCAGGATCAGGCATTGTTCCTGGGCCAAACTAGCAGGCAAGGCCCAGGCTTGAAAAAAGGCTGGTTCTCAGAGAGCTCCTTGGGTGTGTCCTCCTCCTCCTTCCCACTGATCACCAATGTAAGGAACATTCTTCCCACTGATCACCAATGTAAGGAATATTCTTCCCACTGATCACTAATGTAAGGAACATTCTTCCCACTGATCACCAATGTAAGGAACATTCTTCCCACTGATCACCAATTTAAGGAACATTCTTCTCACTGATCACCAATGTAAGGAACATTCTTCTCACTGATCACCAATGTAAGGAACATTCTTCTCACTGATCACCAATGTAAGGAACATTCTTCCCACTGATCACCAATGTAAGGAATATTCTTCCCACTGATCACCAATGTAAGGAACATTCTTCCCACTGATCACCAATGTAAGGAACATTCTTCCCACTGATCACCAATTTAAGGAACATTCTTCTCACTGATCACCAATGTAAGGAACATTCTTCTCACTGATCACCAATGTAAGGAACATTCTTCTCACTGATCACCAATGTAAGGAACATTCTTCCCACTGATCACCAATGTAAGGAACATTCTTCTCACTGATCACCAATGTAAGGAACATTCTTCTCACTGATCACCAAAGTAAGGATCATTCTCACTGATCACCAATGTAAGGAACATTCTTCTCACTGATCACCAATGTAAGGAACATTCTTCTCACTGATCACCAATGTAAGGAACATTCTTCTCACTGATCACCAATGTAAGGAACATTCTTCCCACTGATCACCAATGTAAGGAACATTCTTCCCACTGATCACCAATGTAAGGAACATTCTTCTCACTGATCACCAATGTAAATAATATTCTTCCCACTGATCACCAATGTAAGGAACATTCTTCTCACTGATCACTAATGTAAGGAACATTCTTCCCACTGATCACCAATGTAAGGAGCATTCTTCCCACTGATCACTAATGTAAGGAACATTCTTCTCACTGATCACTAATGTAAGGAACATTCTTCTCACTGACTACCAATGTAAGGGACATTCTTCCCACTGATCACCAATGTAAGGAACATTCTTCTCACTGATCACTAATGTAAGGAACATTCTTCTCACTGACTACCAATGTAAGGAGCATTCTTCTCACTGACTACCAATGTAAGGAGCATTCTTCTCACTGATCACCAATGTAAGGAGCATTCTTCCCACTGATCACCCAAAAAAAGGGGTAAAGCAGGGGCTCCTGCAGGGGGTCTCTTGAGACCTAAACATTATTTTAGGGGTTCCTGTGTGGAAAGAATATTTGAGAAGAGTTGCTCTATGTTTTGTTTGCACTGCCCTCTGGTGATTCCATAGCAGGATATAATATATGATCTTAAAATATGGGCCTGGAAACATAAATCCAAAAATGCGTACTTGCTTATATTTACTGTATATTAAAAGCATAACTAGGTAACCTCCCCTGACCTATGATCTCACCATTCTTTGCCTCCTTTTCTCTGCAGATGGAGGTTGTCGCTCGGAATGGGACGGGATACTGTGTTGGCCGGAAGGAGAGCTGGGAAGTTTGGTGTCCACGCCTTGCCCGAAATATATCTACGACTTCAACCACAAAGGTAAAATATAACATCTGAAATATAACATCTGAAGCAATGACGGCTAAGGATTATTACACAGTTGGGCAATTTGTAACATTGCAATATATATTTTTTTCCCCCAGCAATCTTTAAAATAAGCTTCCCAAATGGTTGGCATTAGCCAGATCATGATAATAGTGACTCGCAAGGGGAGGTAGTTAAATAGAACCTGAGCCACTATAGACATGAGCTACAGTCCTCATACCCAGAAAATGTGTCTTAAGAATTGCTACTAATGATAGGCTCACAGGCACACATAAACCTCAGCACAAAGGCTCAATTAAAAAATAAATAATAAATAAATAAACTACAATTTCATATACAGTCAGGTCCTTAAATATTGGGACATCAACACAATTCTAATCTTTTTGGCTCTATGCACCACCACAGTGGATTTGAAATTAAACAAACAAGATGTGTTTTAACTGCAGACCCTTGTGAAGGGCGTTTTCTTCACCAGGGAAAGAATTCTTCGGTCATCCACCACAGTTGTTTTCCGTGGTCTTCCGGGTCTTTTGGTGTTGCTGAGCTCAGCGGTGCGTTCTTTCTTTTTAAGGATGTTCCAAACAGTTGATTTGGCCACACCTAATGTTTTTGCTATCTCTCTGATGGGTTTGTTTTGTTTTTTCAGCCTAATGATGGCTTGCTTCACCGACAGTGACAGCTCTTTGGATCTCATATTGAGAGTTGACAGCAACAGATTCCAAATGCAAATAGCACACTTGAAATGCACTCTGGACCTTTTATCTGCTCCTTGTAAATGGGATAATGACCTGGCCATGGAACAGCTGAGCAGCCAGTTGTCCCATTACTTTTGGTCCCTTAAAAAGTGGGAGGCACATATACAAACTGTTTTAATTCCTACACCGTTCACCTGATTTGGATGTAAATAACCTCAAATTTAAGCTGAAAGTCTGCAGTTAAAGCACATCTTGTTCGTTTCATTTCAAATCCATTGTGGTGGTGTATAGAGCCAAAAAGATTAGAATTGTGTCGATGTCCCAATATTTATGGACCTGACTGTACTTCATTAAAATATTTGGGGAGGACATAGCAGCCCTTGTGACACGAAGCACTGGTCAAAGGAATGCGAGGTTCAGCACAGCGAACAGACTGCAGCAGGCAATACTATGTAATGCACAGCACCACATACAAAGTCTAGCAGTTAGGACTGTGAGAGCCTCACCTCCTGTTCCCAGATTTCTTCCTTATAAAAAACTCTCATGATACCAGCTAAAATTGCTGCTCAGACTGTGATGGAAGCAGCTGGACTGGAGAAAAGACTGAATGGATTGGATTGCAGCCTCTGCTACCTGCAGCCATGAGAGTCATTGACTAGTGAAGGAAGTTGTTTTATCCAGACACAGAAATCAGGAACAGGTCAGTTATGTACAGATGAGAGCCCCCCTAGATCAGTGATCCCCAAATTGCAGCTCAGGGGCCAGATGTGGCCCTTTGTTTGTCTTTATTCGGACGTTAGGGCACTAATCCTCCCACTGACACCATTAATAAGGCACTATTCCTCCAAATGACACCAATGATGGGGCACTATTCCTCTCACTGACACCAATGATGGGGCACTATTCCTCTCACTGACACCAATGATGGGGCACTATTCCTCTCACTGACACCAATGATGGGGCACTATTCCTCTCACTGACACCAATGATGGGGCACTATTCCCCCCCACTGACACCAACGTTGGGTTACTATTCCTTTCACTGATGCCAATGATGGTCTACTGATCTACTGACACCAATAATGAAGTACGATTCCTCCCACTGATGCCAATAATAGGACACTATTACTTCTACTGACACCAACAATGAAGCACTATATCCGCCCCTGGTATCAACCTTGGGGCACTATTCCTCCCACTAATACCAAATATATGGCATTGTTTGCGCCCACTGTTTTGCCTCCCAAGGTCTGAAGGATAGTAAACTGGCCCCTGGGTTAGAAAGTTTGGCTACCTCTGTCCTAGACATAGACATGCGCAGTGGGTGTGCCAGGTGTGCCTGGGCACACCCTAATCACTACATGTGGTACTGATTCCCCCTACTGCCCGGACTTCCTCCTGTGTTGCGCCCCCTACCTGCAGTGCTGCTTGCTTCTTTCCTCCCCCCCCCCCCCCCCCCGCTGAGGGGGATGTTTCAGGATGGAGAGCAGAGGAAGGGGGCTATGTCATTTTCCAGCACCTTCCTTTTCTAAATGAACACGGTGAACACGCTCACTCACTGTGTCCATTCCTAACTGAGACATAGTAAATGGTGTTTACTATGCTTCAATTTGTAAATGAACAGGAGGCCGCTCAGCACAGAGCACTTCCCATTCATTCTCTGTCCAGTGCAGCTGAGGCTGCAGAGAAATGAATGTGTGTTCGAGATCTGGGGTGCACACCCTAATGCAATAGGTCGAGCACAACACCTATGGTCCTAGATGAACAATTGCAGAAACAGAAAAGGTTAATTTCTCTCTCTTGGGAGGAATTTTCAGTTACTTTTTACACATCATTCATATCTGTGATATCGTATTCTCTACTCTGAAGGCCGCTTGTTCAACCAGCCTTCCTTATGACAATACATTTATGTTCATCATTGCCGGTGTTGTATACTTACAATATTTAACTCGGCAATTCTCTGACTGCTCACCGGCGTGCCGCGTAGATAGAACTTTACACTTCATAAAGCTCATTGTTCATGAATCCGGGATGCTGGAGGAGGAAGATATGGATTCTCTGATACGACATAACCAGAGATTGTGAAACCACTTTGTTCTCTGTTATTGTCAATTGCTACAAGAAATGTGATGTGTATTGAAGAGCGCTATGATTATACAATTTGATGTCACTCCAGGACTTTTATGTACATGTAGCTTTATTGTAGAGCGCTGAACGTAACATATAGAGGCTGTGATAATAAAACTGAGCTTTATTGTGGAATAAGAGTTGATGAATGAATAGACGTCCATTCACTCTGCATAGTATACATCTACTCATTCCCCCAAAGGATTTACACACAAAGAAACCTACTTATTTTATTTATATATTTACCATTTACTATTATACATTGTATTTCTTTTTATACATTTCTATATCAATGACACTTGTTATACAGTGCTGTGCAGGGAATATAGAATCATTTACATCTCTACGCTCAAGGAGCTTACACTCTAATGCCCCCCCCCCACTGCCGCACACTATACATTTATTACTATACATTTATATAGCTCTGACTTATACCGCAGTGCTGTACAGAGATTACTGAGCCAGTCACATCAGTCTCTGCACCATAGGAGCTTCTCCGCCAGGTGGTGCTGTTCTGCAGGGTGCTGTTGGCTCACTCTGCTGTGATCTCAGCTGAGAGAAGCAGCAAGCCTGGGGCCTCTCATGCAGGCTTTTCCCAGGCACGCATGGACCATGTTTGGGAAGATGAAGGTGGAGACACTCCAGAGGCACTGAGTACTACTCAATGTGCTCAAGCTGCAATGGATCTTGGGCCTGTCCTTATGCAAGGGGAGTCCTTACCAGTTTTCCAGGATAGAGTGGTGAACAGACTTTGCCGCATTGCTAAGGAGGAACAGAAACTTGCTGTTATGAAAGAAGATCTCAGGAAAAAGAAATCCCTGCATAGTAAGTCTGGAAACAGTAAGAGGGAAGTCTCCAAACTGAAGTCTCTGAAGGAGGCATTGAAAAAGCAGGAGAAGCTGGTTTCTCATCTGGAAAACAGAGGTGTGTTCAGAGAAAAGTGTAGGAATGAGGAGAGATTCCAACAGATGAAGGAAAGTGTCTGTGCTAGTACCAGCCAGAGGTTGGATACCAGAGCAACGGTGACAGTATGGATGGGGGGTAAGGAAGTGACTTCACATGGTGGCCCCAGTACTACCCCTGTCTCAGAATCTGTCGTGTCTGAGTCAGTATCTGCCCCCCTCCCTCCCCAGCAGCCTGGTTCATCTCAGGAGGGGGTTTGAGGAAAATGGCGGATTGCTCCAGGCCATAACAGAAATAGAATCTCCCTTGAGTGGCACCGACTCATCAGATGAAGATCTTGGTAAGTGTTTGCTGAAAATCTCTTTCAGTGTGTATTGGACTTTCCTGAGATTGCACCTGCCAACAGATCCTTGCACTTTGCAGGGAATGCACGACGAGATGGCGTGTATCCAGATGGAGAAGTTTCTGCTGGCTGCGAGGAGTCCCACATGAACACTAACAGTGCAGAGCAGGAATGTCGCATGAACATTAAAACTGCAGAGCAGGAATGTCACATGAATATTGAAACTGCAGAGCAGGAGCGCCGTATGAATGCTGAAACCAGATTTTAGAGGTTCCTATGCAGCCAGTTAATATTTCTATGCAGCCAGTTAATGTGTCATCTGTCTCAGTTAGGAATTATGCTAAGGCTGTGTTGGGATAAAGTCATGCTGCTGGTGGAGGAAGGGAGCCAGTTGTGCGACTTTCACCTAACCTTCTTCCATTAAACACAGGAATGTGGTACAGCTCAGGTGGGAAGGAGGAGGTATTCCACCTATCAGGAGGCTGGTTGTGAATAAGATTCTAGCCATGGGATTTAAGGTGGGGGATATTTATGCTCTTATCAGTCTGGCTGGTTCCTCTGAATATGATTTGTCATTTGTGGGTCCAGAAGCGCTGGATCTGTTTTGGGAGCGGTTTGAGCATGTATATGGGGGCCAGCCGGACTGGAAGGGGCTTGTCCCTAAGGTAATCTCACGTCAGCCCTTGATAAAAAAATTTGACTATCCTGACAAGGAATGAGTCTATACCCCCCCGAGGATTTATGGATGTGGATGAGGAGGTTTGGTTTGGTGAAACTTTGTGCCCGCTAAAAAAGATTGTGGATTATAGAGGAATCTGGACGGGTGGGTGGTCGTGTCAATGAGGTTGAGTGTGTGTGGGAATGTGGTCCAGCATTTGCCCTCCTCTGCCTTTATTGCTAGACATAGGATTACCGTCTTCTACCCTGGTCAACCTAAGGTGTACCCTAAATGTGGAATCAAGGGACATTTCTCCTCTTAATGTCCAGAACAGAAGTGCTCTTTGTGCCAGGAACTGGGGCATCTGGCCAGGGACTGTAACATCATTAAATGTAACCTATGTGATAAGGTTGGTCACCCTTATAGCCGGTGCCCTGAGGCTTTGCACAATAAGCCAGAGCTAGTGGAGGAATTCTTCTGTCTGGATAGAGCAGAGTCTGGGTTGGCGGAGGTTGTACCAGGGGATCCTAGTGTCTCTGTCCCATCAGAATCTGTGTCTGTGAGGCCCTCTGTGGTGTCAGTGTCCCCCTAGTCTGTGGTCTCCCAGTCAGTGTCAGAAAGTGTGGTTGTCAAGTCTTTGTCTGCACCTATTGTTTCTCCTAGTGTAGTGAAGGCAGTGGAGGAGGATGCTAGACCAGAATGTATGGTGGTGTCAACCCCTCCTCCTCGGTGTGGCAGAAGTGCGGCTGGAGGTCAGCGGACGCCGAGGGGTGGAGGGAGGGATGGATTGGATGATGGTGGGGGGGGGAGGTGGGAAGGTAATGAGGGTGGCTGGTGCAGAATGCAAGGTGAATGATGTGGAAGTCGGGGTGAATGATGGGGGGGTTAAATGGGGGGTTTTGGAATCGCATCCTGATTTCGATTAAATCTCATAAGGTTTCTTAGCCTTGAATGTGTTTAAGTCGAGGTTCGGGGTTTGTAGTCTCTTTTTTTGTTGTCATTAAAATATGTTTCTTTCTATGTTATCTTGTCAGGAAACGGTTTTCTTTACTTAATGTAAGCACGCTTGTTTTTGTTTAGTAGTTGTTTATTATTGTGTAAATATGTTTTTATTAAAAAGCTGTATGTTTGTATGATTTTTTAATAAAAAAAAAAAATTACACCCTAATGTCCCCCCCCCCCCACAGTCGCACGCTATTATTATTATACATTTACAGTGCTTTGAAAAAAGTATTCATACCCCTTGAAATTTTCCACATTTTACAACCAAAAATGTAAATGTATTTTATTGGGATTTTATGTGATAGACCAACACAAAGTGGCACATAATTGTGAAGTGGAAGGAAAATGATAAATGGTCTTCAATTTCTTTTTACAAATAAATATCTGAAAAGTGTGGGGGGCATTTGTATTCACCCCCCTTTACTCTGATACTACTAACTAAGATCTAGTGGAACCAATTGCCTTCAGAAGTCACCTAATTAGTAAATAAAGTCCACCTGTGTGTAATTTAATCTCAGTATAAATACAGCTGTTCTGTGAAGCCCTCAGAAGTTTGTTAGAGAACCTTAGTGAACAAACAGCCTCACGAAGGCCAAGGAACACACCAGACAGGTCAGGGATAAAGTTGTGAAGAAGTATAAAGCAGGGTTAGGTTATAGGAAAATCTCCCAAGCTTTGAACATCTCGCAGAGCTCTGTTCAATCCATCATCGGAAAATGGAAAGAGTATGGCACAACTGCAAACCTACCAAGACATTACCGTCCACCTAAACTGACCGGCCAGTCAAGGAGAGCATTCATCAGAGAAGAGCCAAGAGGTCCATGGTAACTCTGGAGGAGCTGCAGAGATCCACAGCTCAGGTGGGAGAATCTGTCCACAGGACAACTATTAGTCGTGTTCTCCACAAATCTCGTCTTTATGGAAGAGTGACAAGAAGAAAGACATGGTGAAAGAAAGTCATAAGAAGTCCTGTTTGTAGTTTGCGAGAAGCCATGTGGAGGACACAGCAAACATGTGGAAGAAGGTGATCTGGTCAGATGAGACCAAAATTCAACTTTTTGTCCTAAAAGCAAAACGCTATGTGTGGGGGAAAACTAACACTGCACATCACCCTGAACACACCATCCCCACCGTGAAACATGGTGGTGGCAGCATCATGTTGTGGGGATGCTTTTCTTCAGGGACAGGGAAGCTGGTCAGAGTTGATGGGAAGATGGATGGAGACAAATACAGGGCAATCTTAGAAGAAAACCTGTTAAGTGGGGTACACACTATAAGAAAATCGGGCGAACGATCATCCGACTTTCCTCATTGTTTTACGACAAATTGGAACCGATGAACGAAAATTTGTATAAGAATTCTCGTACGACAAAGGCTTTTTTTGTTGTTTATTGTTTCTGACCATGCGCAGTCTCTCTTTTCTGATTTTGCTCGTATGAAAATCGTGCGAAAACGGTACACATTAAACGAAAATTGTCCGTTCTGGTTCCGTACAAGAAAAGTTTTGGAGTTTGTCCTTTTGGGAAATATGGTATGAAAATTCGGAATCATAGTTACATAGTAGATGAGGTTGAAAAAAGACACAAGTCCATCAAGTCCAACCTGTGTGTGTGAATCAGCTGTCGGAAGTTGTGTACACACTATACAAAAATTGGACGAAAATGTTGGCCCAATTTTCTTATAGTGTGTATGAGCCTTTAGAGTCTGACTTTGGAGTCTACAAAAGACTTGAGACTGGGGCGGAGGTTCACCTTCCAGCAGGACAACGACCCGAAACATACAGCCAGAGCTACAATGGAATGGTTTAGATCAAAGCATCTTCATGTGTTAGAATGGCCCAGTCACAGTCCAGACCTAAATCACATTGAGAATCTATGGCAAGACTTGAAAATTGCTGTTCACAGACGCTCTCCATCCAATCTGACAGAGCTTGAGATATTTTGCAAAGAAGAATGGGCAAAAATGTTCCTCTCTAGATGTGCAAAGCTGGTAGAGACATCCTCAAAAAGACTTGCAGGTGTAATTGCAGTGAAAGGCGGTTCTACAAAGTATTGACTCAGGGGGGCGCCATACAAATGCCCCCCGACACTTTTCACATATTTATTTGTAAAAACCATCACATAAAAGTCTATCACATAAAATCCCAATAAAATACATTTGCGTTTTTGGTTGTAACATGACAAAATGTGGAAAATTTCAAGGGGTATGAATACTTTTTCAAGGCACTGTGTTAAATTTTTGCTTTAGCCCAAAGCTCCACTTTAAAGCCTCTCTCCCGGTCCAAAGTTAACTTTCATATTAAACAAATTTCTCACATTCTCCGACAGGTCAAGCGCATCGCCGCTGTGACATGAACGGGAGCTGGGAGCTGGTGCCAGGCAACAACCGTACGTGGGCGAACTACACCGAGTGTGCGAAATTCCTCTCCAACGAGACCAGAGAACGGGTACGTAGATGATTTATCCTTCTCTTTCATCTTCAGATCATGTGCTGTCTATCATATTCAAGATAATTCTCTGATTTCATCTCGATTTAAGTTCTGCTGGCCAAAGTAGCGTCAGATACCACGTCCAGAGAAGTAGTTACTGCTTTTTTAACCACTTGATAACCGGGCACTTATACCCCCCCTTCCTGCCCAGGCCAATTTTCAGCTTCCAGCGCTGTCGCACTTTGAATGACAATTGCGCGGTCATGTAACACTGTGACATTTTTATCATTTTTTTCACACAAATAGAGCTTTCTTTCGGTGGTATTTAATTTCCACTGGGGTTTTTATTTTTTGCTAAAAAAAAGAAAATTTAGAAAAAAAAAACAGTTTTCATAGCTTGTTATAAAATTTTGCAAACAGGTATTTTTTCTCCTTCATTGATGTGCGTGGATGAGGCTGCATTGATAGGCACCAATAAGGCAGCACTGATGGACACTGATGGGCACTAATCAGGAGGCACTGATGTGGCAGCACTGATAGGTGGCACTGATTGTCAACACTAGTAGGCACTGATAGGTGGCACTGGTGGGCACTAATAGGTGGCACTAGAGGGCATTGGTAGGTGGCACTGGATGGCACTGCTTAGCAGTAATTATGGGCAAAGGTGGGTGGCACTGGTGGGCACTAGTAGGTGGCACTGGTGGGCACTGCTTAGCAGTACTTATGGGCAACGGTAGGTGGCACTGGTAGCTGGCACTGGTGGGCACTGATGAGGCGGCAGTGGCTCTCCGCATGTGGGACCGATGTCCCTCTAACAGAAGCCGGTTCTCGGCTTTTTTTTTTCTCCTCACGCTATCAGCATTCTGAAGTAGAGCATGATCCCCTATCTTCGGAGATTGGGCCCCAGGGCAGTATTCCAACATGATAACGACCCCAAACACACCTCCAAGACAACCACTGCCTTGCTAAAGAAGCTGAGGGTAAAGGTGATGGACTGGCCAAGCATGTCTCCAGACCTAAACCCTATTGATCATCTGTGGGACATCCTCAAACGGAAGGTGGAGGAGCGCAAGGTCTCTAACATCCACCAGCTCTGTGATGTCATCATGGAGGAGGGGAAGAGGACTCCAGTGGTAACCTGTGAAGCTCTGGTGATCTCCATGCCCAAGAGGGTTAAGGCAGTGCTGGAAAATAATGGTGGCCACACAAAATATTAACACTTTGGGCCCAATTTGGACATTTTCACTTAGGGGTGTACTCACTTTTGTTGCCAGCGGTTTAGACATTAATGGCTGTGTGTTGAGTTATTTTGAGGGGACAGCAAATTTACACTGTTATACAAGCTGTACACTCACTACTTTACATTGTAGCAAAGTGTCATTTCTTCAGTGTTGTCACATGAAAAGATAGAAGAAAAGATTTACAAAAATGTGAGGGGTGTACTTACTTTTGTGAGATATTGTGTATATATATAATGTTTAGGGGTTAGAACAAATTTTTTAGCAAAAAATGCTTATTTAAACTTTTAAACAAAAAGTGTCAGAAAAGGTCTGGTCTTCAAGTAATATATAAATGTCATTTGGGTACAGTGTCGCATGACCATGCAATTACCAGTTGGTCATGAAGGGGGGTAAAACCTTCCACAGGTCAAGTGGTTAAAATTACTATGGAGTTTTACAAAGAGCGGCAGTTACAGTGGCTTGAAAAAATATTCACACCCCTTGAAATGTTCCACATTTTGTCATGTTACAACCAAAAACATAAATGTATTTTTTGGGGATTTTATGTGATAGACCAACACAAAGGGGCTCATAATTGTGAAGTGGAAGGAAAATGATAAATGATACAAATAAATATGTGGGGGGGGTATTTGTATGGCGCCCCCCGGAGGCAATACTTTGTAGAACCCCCTTTCTCTGCAATTACAGCTGCAAGTCTTTTTGGGGGTGTCTCTACCAGCTTTGCACATCTAGAGAGGACATTTCTGCCCATTCTTCTTCTTTGCAGAATATCTCAAGCTCTATCAGATTTGATGGAGGTCGTGAACAGCAATTTTCAAGTCTTGCCACAGATTCTCAATGTGATTTAGGTCTGGACTGTGACTGGGCCATTCTAACACATGAATATGCTTTGATCTAAACCATTCCATTGTAGCTCTGGCTGTATGTTTCGGGTCGTTGTCCTGCTGGAAGGTGAACCTCCGCCCCAGTCTCAAGTCTTTTGCAGATTCTAACAGGTTCTCTTCTAAGATTGTCCTGTATTTGTCTCCATCCATCTTCCCATCAACTCTGACCAGCTTCCCTGTCCCTGCTGAAGAAAACCATCCCCACCACATGAAGCTGCCACCACCATGTTTCACGGTGGGGATGGTGTGTTCAGGGTGATGTGCAGTGTTAGTTTTCCCCCCACACATAGCGTTTTGCTTTTAGGCCAAAAAGTTCAATTTTGGTCTCATCTGACCAGAGCACCTTCTGCCACATGTTTGCTGTGTCCCCCACATGGCTTCTCACAAACTACAAACAGGACTTCTTATGACTTTCTTTCACCAATGTCTTTCTTCTTGTCACTCTTCCATAAAGGGCAGATTTGTGGAGAACACGACTAATAGTTGTCCTGTGGACAGATTCTCCCACCTGAGCTGTGGATCTCTGCAGCTCCTCCAGAGTTACCATGGACCTCTTGGCTCTTCTCTGATGAATGCTCTCCTTGCCCCGGCCGGTCAGTTTAGGTGGACGGCCATGTCTTGGTAGGTTTGCAGTTGTGCCATACTCTTTCCATTTTCCGATGATGGATTGAACAGAGCTCCGTGAGATGATCAAAGCTTGAGAGATTTTTTTATAACCTAACCCTGCTTTATACTTCTCCACAACTTTATCCCTGACCTGTCTGGTGTGTTCCTTGGCCTTCATGATGCTGTTTGTTCACCAAGGTTCTCTAACAAACCTCTGAGGGCTTCACAGAACAGCTGTATTTATACTGAGATTAAATAACACACAGGTGGACTCTATTTACTAATTAGGTTACTTCTGAAGGCAATTGGTTCCACTAGATTTTAGTTAGGGGTATCAGAGTAAAGGGGGCTGAATACAAATGCCCCCCCCCCCCCCACACACACACTTTTCACATATTTATTTTTATCATTTATCATTTTCCTTCCACTTCACAATTATGATCCCCTTTGTGTTGGTCTATCACATAAAACCCCAATAAAATACATTTACGTTTTTTGGTTGTAACATGACAAAACATGGAACATTTCAAGGGGTATGAATACTTTTTCACTGTAAATAAAAAGTGACTCCGGATGTTTGATGATTCCTTTCTATCTGGTTGTGATTGCTTTATATATGGAGGGGGAATCCTCTGTGGCTGCCGTCATCCTGTATCCCAGCCCCCCCCCCTCCCCCCAGGAACAATGGCGCTCCTATACAGCGCTATGAAAACCAATGCGATAAGAGGAATATTTTCATCTGGTTTCCAGTACAACATTCGCCCCCGGCCAATTAAAATGCGGGATCGAGAGGCGAACTGATGATTATAATTACACGCTTGTTACACAAATATCACATGTAACGACCCGCCGACAACCAACGCCGATCACTTCCCGCAAATATTCCGCCTAATTATACTGGAAATTGATCTTCGCTGTCAGTGTGGCGACCACAACGCAACTCCGCAGTCATAATATTAATCGCTCCTCCTGTGAGCACCGAACGTATCATTACCATAAGAGAGGCACAGATTATAATCATTATCAAATGTGTGCTGACAATTACCCATTCCATCGAACTGACCCGGGAAGGCGGCAATTTTATGTACAAAAGGCTGTGATATGTTACTCTGTTTCCCCGAAAATAAGACCTAGCGTGATTGTCGGTGATGGCTGCAATATAAGCCCTACCCCCCAAATAAGCCCTACCCCGTTTCCCCGAAAATAAGCCCTACCCTGAAAATAAGACCTACAAGGACTTTAACTAGGGCTTATTTGGGGGGGTAGGGCTTATATTGCAGCCATCACCGACAATCACGCTAGGTCTTATTTTCGGGGAAACAGGGTAAGGCTCCTGAATTATACTGGGGGAGGAAATGACCCCTCCTCCTTCTACAAAGTTACAATGCACAGTCTGATCACTGGGGGAGGGGAGACTGAGGAAATGCCTCCTCCTTCTTCTACAAGGTTACAATGCACAGTCTGATCACTGGGGGAGGGGAGACTGAGGAAATGCCTCCTCCTCCTTCTACAAGGTTACAATGTACAGTCTGATCACTGGGGGAGGGGAGACTGAGGAAATGACTCCTCCTCCTTCTACAAAGTTACAATGTACAGTCTGATCACTGGGGGGAGGGGAGACTGAGGAAATGCTTCCTCCTCCTTCTACAAAGTTACAATGCACAGTCTGATCACTGGGGGAGGGGACACAGAGGAGGATCAGTCTATATACATTCTCATAGACTTGAGGTTCCAGTTCAGTTGTAGCGCTGACCAATTTTTTTTTTGTACTGAGATGACCTGGGCTCAGAGAAAGTGGGATGAACCATGTTGATCATCAGACTGGGGACATCTAATGGCAGAAAAGAAGTACTGCGGTAGGGAATCTCTGGATTGAAGGCGACGATTGCAGCAAAAGCTGGTTTTGTTATTTTGTCTTTCAATGGGCTAGTCGTTTTTATTGTGTTACTTTTGGTTGGAGTTCTTCTTTAGCTTTTTTTCTTTTCGTATCTCATTTGAAGAAGAAGTCACGTGCCGGACCTGTTTTGGAATTTAGATTTGAAAGTTTTCTTTGACTTCTTTTTCCGAGGACTTGGTGAAGTGCGTTTTGCCTTCGTTTGTGTTTTCCATTTTATGCCGTATTGATTATTTTTGCCTCCTGGATTTTTTTGTGCTACTTTTAGTACTTTTGAAGCTTAACTGAACCCGTTCGCTGTGAGTCCAGCGATTGATTTTTGCGTGCGTTCGGCTATTTGTGAAGCCGGATTGATAAGCCTCGGGTTCCAAGTTGTTCTTTCCGAAAAGGGCAAAGAATTTTTCTGCGTCGCGCAGGAAGCGCCAGGAGTCGTGCCGCCTTATTGCCGATTATTACACGCTAACATTTCACGCTCTCTACCTAATCCCCTCAAAGTCGGGCACTTCAAAGCAAACCGACAAAATTCCGAGGAGGGAGAGGGGCCGCCATCGAGCGTTCTCCTGCTGGTTGAGTTTAGGCCCTCGCCGAGTTCAATCAAGGATTTTCGAGGAGCTGTAGTTAGAAGAAAAGTTGAAGGCCAAGTCAACCAAGGGCCCCCCCTGTGCAAGAACAGTTATTGGACCCCCATTGAAGTAGAAACACTCATTGACCGTGATGGATTCAGAAGAAGAAGAGGCGATACCCAAAATCTCTCTTATCGTTAATAATATCCAGATGGAGTCAGAAAGGGAACATCCCCATAGTACCGATCCAAATTCCGTGAATAGCCAATGGGAGAAGAGTGGGATTACATAGGTCCCCCCCCCTTGAACCCTTCTTTACCATTCAACCAAAACCAGTGCATAAAGCAAGATCTTAAATAGACCAACAACAATCTGCCCACAAGAGTATATAGGTTTGGCGCTCACACGCCGGTGGTAAGCAATTTTTCGCGGGCAAAGGCTGGTGTTGGCGTTTCAATCATCATGTCACCATGGTTGATATGGTGTCAAGGTGATCGAAGTGCATTGTTTCTATTGTTACATTGTAATATATAATGAAGTGATTCAACTCACCATAATGCAGAATCGGTGGGAGCCCTGGGCGTGTCACTTGCCACATCTCCTGCCACCAGATGCAGCTTTTTAACTTGCCACCGTCACCTGCCACTAGATGTGGATTGTCACTTTCCACATCACCTGCCACCATTTGCAGATTGTCACTTGCCATGTCACCTGCCACCATTTGCAGAACATCACTTCTCACATCACCTGCCACCATTTGCAGATTGTCACTTGCCACGTCACTTTCCACCATATGCAGATTATCACTTGCCACCATTTTCAGATTGTCACTTGCCACCATTTGCAGACTGCCACTTGCCACGTCACCTGCCACCTGATGCATCATGTCACTTGCCACCGTCGCCTGTCACCAGATGCAGCTTTTTAACTTGCCACCGTCACCTGCCACTAGATGTGGATTGTCACTTTCCACATCACCTGCCACCATTTGCAGATCGCCACATCACCTGCCACCATTTGCAGATTGTCACTTCCCACGTCACTTGCCACCATTTGCAGATTGTCACTTCCTACGTCACTTGTCACCATTTGCAGATTGTCACTTGCCACGTCAGTTGCCACGTCACCTGCCACCATTTGCAGAATGTCTCTTGTCACGTCACCTGCCACCATTTGCAGATTGTCACTTGCCATGTCACCTGCCACTATTTTCAGATTGTCACTTGCCACATCACTTGCCACCATGTGCAGATTGTCACTTGCCACGTCACTTGCCACCATGTGCAGATTGTCACTTGCCACGTCACTTGCCACCATTTGCAGACTGTCACTTGCCACGTCACCTGCCACCTGATGCATCATGTCACTTGCCACGTCACCTGCCACCTGATGCATTATGCCACTGTCACCAGATGCAGCTTTTTAACTTGCCACCGTCACCTGCCACTAGATGTGGATTGTCACTTTCCACATCACCTGCCACCATTAGCAGATTGTCACTTTCCACATCACCTGCCACCATTTGCAGATTGTCAGTTCTCACGTCACTTGCCACCATTTGCAGAATGTCACTTGCCACGTCACTTGCCACATCACCTGCCACTATTTGCAGATTGTCACTTGCCACGTCACCTGCCACCATTTGCAGATTGTCACTTGCCATCATTAGCAGATTGTCACTTGCCACGTCATCTGCCACTAGATGTGGGTTGTCACTTGCCAACTGATGTGGATTGTCACTTGCCATGCCTGCCAGTGCCACCAAATGTGCATTGTCTCTGCATTGGTGGCAGGCTGGCCGCACTGGTAAAATGATGTCATCTCTCTGCTCCCCAGCGCACATCGCTCTCACATTGAAGTGGCCCGGCTGTGAGGGTGGAAGAGTGGTGACGTAGAGAGGGTGGAGAGGGAGAGATGATGTCATCTCTGCTTGTCCGCCCGCTCGTCTCTCTCCTCCACCTCTAATGCCACCCGCCTGCCGCAGCCGCAACCACGGCCCGCTGGTTAGGCAGGGACGCAAGAGACTCGGGGCTATGGGCTCCAGATTCGGGGCTCCAGCCTCAATAGCCACCCCCCGGCGAAGCCTATGGTCCTCACACCTCTCCTGCAGCTGCGGCACCCCCCTTCTCTCCACCCCCACCTTGTCTCAGCAGTCAGCAGCAGAGAGGAGGACAGAACTCCTCCTCCAGATACTGCGCTCCTTCGTGCAGCCACGAACAGGCTCGTCTCTACCCCCTCGCCCCCCCCCCCCCCATATCACCAGTCAGCAGCAGAGAGGAGAATTTGGCTAACTCTTAGAGGTTTCTATGATGGGATTAGCCTTGTGTCAGCTTTAGCTTGTTATATAACCATTGTGTGATGTTTTGGGTCCTATTTGGTTTTATTGTTCATGTGGTGACTGACCTACTTCTGAAGTGTATAAAATCCTGTTTTTTTCGTTCAATAAACAGCCATTTCTTTTTTCATCTACCTCAACATTTTGTCTGTGTACGAAGCTTGGGCTAAAGGGGCTGCTATTAGCTGTCGGTGTGCTGGAAGGGTTTGGAGAGCAGGAGGCACTGTTTGGGAGGGGGAGACGCACATAAGTGGGGTGGCAATCGTTCCATCACACACCCCCCCAGGGATTGTCAGGGTCCCCATAAATATTCAGACTGCTTATCTGCCTCTCCTTCCACCGTGAATCCCGAATATTCTAGAATGCAGGGGAGATAATCAGACCAGCAGCTTGTGAAACAACGAGCAGGCCAAAACAATCAACCCCTGCTCCACTGCCTACAGAGCCAGACTAGATTTCCCTAGCACCCTATACCCTAACTAGGAGGGTGCCCACATATAAAATATCAGTTTGTAAACTTGCAAACCTAAAGCCCAACTCCAGATCGCCGCCTCTGACAACCAATGAGGACAACCAGTGGCGAAAAAAAAATACTGTGAAAGTGCCAAAAGGAAGCAACTATTGCAACAAGAGTTGCGTTTTTTATTTGAAACAATGAGCAGGCCAAAACAATCAAGCACTGCTCCACTGCCTACAGAGCCAGACTAAATTTCCCTAGCATCCTATACCCTTTAAAAAAAAAATGTAATTGATAAAAAAAAAAAGATAGTTCTCTTTTAAATATCATCATACAATAAAAATTGAAAGCCTCTTCTCTTGTCTTTCAAAAATTCTCTTGCACATGAATACAGCCGCCAATATAACTTATTCTATCTTTATCTTTCAAAAAAGGATCGATCAAATAACACATAAAGACAACCAGAGAGGCACCAAAGACACCCTCGCAAGATATGTACTACGGCTTTAATTACCCTTTAAATACGTTGCTTTGTTTGCAGGCGGCAGTTCCTTCCTGTTGACAAATAACCTCGGCATGCTCTTGAAACCTGAGCGCTACCGTCTTCCACAATAAACGGCGTGCGTTCTCCGGCGCTGTTTCTATACCCCTCTTTATGATTTCCACGCCACGAACAGCTTGTCAGTTGTTTGTATAAAGCATGATTAATTACAATGCTTGTGGGATGATGCCACATTAATATATAGGAAGCAGCGAATGACACCTGACCTTACATGGTCCCCTTGGGTATTGTCAAAAGATCGCAATGCGCAGATTTATGCACACCTACGAAACACTGTCATTTTTTTAAAAAATAAGCGCACAAAATTATTCTGTACATAATGAATATTGTATATTTTTTATGTAAGTGAGCGTAGGAGGAAATGAAACATTTTATAGCACGCTGAGGCCAACAGAAGTGTCTTTTACGCCCTTCACCGTCTCGAGTTTTGTTACTTATGATTGTTTAATAAGAACTGCAGCTATCACCATCCTTCACCATGTCTTTAATATGTCAAAGGTCACATCAGCTGCTTTTGAAACATTTTCTGTTTTGAAGACACTACTCATTGTCTGGTTTTATCAAAAAAGTAACCATTGACTCCTGTGGAGACCTGTTGTGGCACCCCCTGGCAGGTGATATGGGCTCACTTGAGATGTGGAGTCTGATGGTCTTTACCAGAGCTCCGAAAGGTGGAGATGGGCTAGAAACCCTAGTGATCCCGTTTTTTTCAAGCTGTCATCATGTCATAAGCCTCTGGATCATCCCACCACAAGGTTAGCTGAAACAGGACAGCTATGGAGTAGAAGTCCTGGAGGGGGTGGAAATCGTAGCTCAGACAGCTGGTCTTCACCAAAGCTTCTAAAGGTGGAGATAGGCTAGAAACCCTAGTGATCCCGTTTTTTTCAAGCTGTCATCATGTCATAAGCCTCTGGATCATCCCACCACAAGGTTAGCTGAAACAGGACAGCTATGGAGTAGAAGTCCTGGAGGGGGTGGAAATCGTAGCTCAGACAGCTGGTCTTCACCAAAGCTTCTAAAGGTGGAGATGGGCTAGAAACCCTAGTGGTCCCGTGCCAACTATCCTCTGATCGTTCTGCTCCACTTTCACTCATGCCTGGACTCCTCTCTTACCAGTCCTCACTTCCATCCACACCAGCTCTCCTCTCATCATTCTCCTAAACTTCTCCCGATGTTTCCACTACTCTTTCACTATTCTGCTCTATCCATACAAGCTTTCCTCTGATCCATCCATGCCTGCTCTCCTCTCTTACTAGTCTTCAATTGCAGTCTTATCACCTATCCTCTGAGCAACCAGATTCACTTCATCCATGCTTGCTGTCCTCTTTCACCATTTTTTGCTTTCATCCATGTTCACTTTTATCTGGTCATTATCCTCCACTTTCTTCTACATGTCCATCCATTCTAACCACCTTTTCTTCTGATCATTCTGCTCCACTTCATCCATTCTCCCTCTGCTCTTTCACCATTTTTCACCTTCATCCATGCCCACTCTCATGTGATCATTCTCTTCTACTTCCATCCGTGCTTGCTCCTCTTCTCTCTTACCCTTCTTCTCTTCTATCCATACCAGCTCTGCTCTAATAATTTTCCTCCACTTCCATTCAAGTCCACTCTCCTCCCTCACCATTCTTTAGTGCCATCCTTACCAGCTTTCCTCAGTTCATTCTGCTCCACTTCCATCCATGCTTGCTCTCCTCGCTTTCCCTTCTTCTCTTCCATCCATACCAGCTCACCTCTGATTATTCCACTTAACTTCCATACATGCCTGGCCTTTTCTCTCACCAATTTTCTCTTCCATTTATACCAGTTCTCTTCTGATCATTCTCCTCCACTTCATCCATACCCACTCTCCTCTCATTGCCCTCCTTTTCCACCGATGTCTAGTCTCATCTCTTACCATCCCACTGCTCCATCAATGCCCACCATCATCTGACTATTCACTTCTATTTCCATCTATGCTTGCTCCTCTCTCGTATCCTTCTCTTCTATCCATACCAGCTCTCCTCTGATCATTCTCCTCCACTTATATCCATGTCCACTCTCCTCTCTCACCATTCTTTAGTGTCATTCTTACCACCGTTCCTCTATCATTCTGCTGCATCTCCATCCATGTGTTCTCTCCTCTTCCACCATTTTTCGCTTTTATCCATGCCCACTCTCATCTGACCATTCTTCTCCACTTCTGTTCATTCTTGCTCTCCTCTCTTACCCTTCATCTACTCCATCCATACCAGCTCTCCTCTGCTCATTCTCCTCCACTTCCACCCATGCTCACTCTCCACTCTATCACCATTCTTCAATTCCATCCTTACCACCTTTCCTCTGATCATCCTGCTCCACTTCCATCCATGCTCGCTCTCCTCTTTCATCATTTTTCGCTTTGTTCCTTGCCCACTCTCATCTGATCATTCTTCTCCATTTCCATCTATGCCTGATCTCTTCTCTCACCATTCTTCTAATCCATCCATATCAGCTCTCCTTTGATCATTCTACTCCACTTCCATCCATGCCTGCCCTTCTCTCTCTCCATTCTTTGATTCCATCCATACCAGTTCTCCTCTGATCATTCTCCTTTACTTCCATCCATACCCACTCTCCTCCTTCACCATTCTTCTCCTCCATCCATAACTGCTCTTTTCTCCATGTCCTCCTCTTCCATCTATGTGTGTTCCCTTCTCTTACCATCCTTCTGGTCCATTTATGCCCACTGTCCTCTGATCATTCTCCTACAGTTCTCTTTCACTATTCTCTATCCATACCAGCTTTTCTCTGATCAATCTCTTCCACTTCCATCCATGGCTGCTCTTCTCTCTCACTATTCTTCAATTGTAGTTTTATCACCTTTCCTCTGATCATTCTGCTCCACCTACATCCATGCTCGCTCTCCTCTTTCACCATTTTTTGCTTTCATCCATGCCCTCTCTTATCTGATCATTCTCCTCCACTTTCTCCTCCATGCCCATCCATGCTTGCTCTCCTCTCACAAATTCTTCAATTGAATTCTTACCACCTTTCCTCTGATCATACTGCTACACTTCCTCCATGCTCCCTCTTCTCTTTTATCATTTTTCACCTTCATCCATGTCCACTCTTATGTGACCATTCTCTTCTAATTCCATCTATGCTTGCTCTTCTCTCTTATCCTTCTCTTCTGTCTGTACCAGCTCTCCTCCACTTCCATCCATGTCCACTCTTCTGCCTCACCATTCTTGAGTGCCAGTTTTAGCACTTTTCCTCTGGTTATTCTGCTCCACCTCCATCCATGCTTGCTCTCCTCTTTCACCATTTTTCGCTTTCATCCATGCCCACTCTCATCTGATCATTCTTTTCCACTTCTGTTGCTTCTTGCTTTCCTCTCTTACCCTTCTTCTACTCCATCCATCCCAGCTCTCCTCTGCTCATTGTCCTCCACGTCCATCCATGTCAGAACTCCTCTCTCGCCATTCTTTTATTTTCACCCATACCTGCTCTCCTCCCCATTCTTTTCCTCTTCCACCCATGTCCACTCTCCTGTGTTCATTCTCCACTTGCCTGCCACCCATGCCCGCTCTCCTGTCTCGTCATTCTACACTTCCATGTGAGTACACAAAAAAAAACAACTATATTATTGCACATCAACACAATAATTGAACAACACACAAAAAAAAAAAAAAATAGCCTGTTCATAGACAGATGCACATTTTCTACTCCATTTCATCTGCCTTTATATTTGTTGGATTTCTGAGAAGGCTTTGCCTGTCCATTGTTTAGTGAAATTGGTTATTCACTTTGGTAAGTCATCCATGGATGTGTATTGGTGTTGAGGGTATAAAATAAAAACAGGCGGTGAAAAAAAGATAAATTCTAAGAAATTGTAAAAAATGTAAACTTTGCTTGAATCCCCTACATAAAATAAACACGAAGAACGATGGGGTTAAGGTTACTTTACTGCCATGCAAGTATTTTACTCTAAAAATAGTCGTAGAACTTATGAAATCTCTATTCAGACAGCGATATTCGTGTTTTGTTTCCTTCTCCCACCAGAGCTTCAATTCTGGAATGTTTGTAGGCCAAAGCACCCTCTAGGGAGTCGCGCCGATGTGAAGTGAGTTTCGGTCAAGGTCAACCTGCCCTAATAGAAAATAAACTTCCTCTTTTACGACTTTGGAAACATCTCAAATGTTTTCATTTATCACGCTGCCGTATATTCCCAGCGGGAGACAGTTTCTAAATATTGTGTAACTCGCTCCTTTACTTATGATACAGCATTTCTCCTTTTCGGTACGTTTTTATTAAAGTGTCTGAAGAACCTACCAAAATGAAGGTTGAAATGGCCCAGATAGGAAAAAATTAACAAAATAACACTTTCGGGGTTATTTAACCCCTTCCTGCCGAGTGTACGCAGATGTGCGTACTCGGCTTTCCGGGGTTATACCGGGATGATGCCCGCAGCTGCAGGCATCATCCCAGTATCATTGTTTAGAGCGGGCGATCGGCTATCCGAGTATAACAACCGATGCGGCTAAAAGCCGCTCGGCTTTTATACCGGAAGAGCAAGAGGGGACGTCCCCCCCTCCCGCCGCCTCCCGCCTTACCGGGCCTCCCCTTCAATCCTCTGGCGGCTGGGGGCGGGCTGGAAAGAAGCCGTGGGCAGCTCCGTTCCAGCCTCCTAATTGTAAACACGGAAGCGACGTCATGACGTCACTTCCCGTTTACTCGGCTGTCAATGGCGCCGGTTTTAAAAAAATACACAGTATTCAGAATCGCAGTTTTCAGCGATCTGAATACTTTGAAGTGCTAAGGAGGGATTTGTGGTCTTTTAGACCCCCGATCCCTCCATAAAGAGTACCTGTCACCGCCTATTACTGTCACAAGGGATATTTACATTCCTTGTGACAGCAATAAAAGTCATCCAAAATTTTTTTTTTTTTTAAACACAATTTATAAATATAAAAAAAAGAAAAAAAAGTTTTAAAGCGCCCCTGTCCCCGCAAAGAAAACGCATACGGAAGTTGCGCCCGCATATGTAAACGGTTTTCAAACCACACATGTGAGATATCGCCGCGATCGTCAGAGCGAGAGCAATAATTCTAGCACTAGACCTCCTCTGTAACTCTAACCTGGTAACCGTAAAAAAATTTTAAGCGTTGCCTATGGAAATTCTTTGGTACCGTAGTTTGTCGCCATTCCACGAGTGCGTGCAATTATAAAACGTGACATGTTTGGTATCTATTTACTCGGCATAACATCATCTTTCACATTATACAAAAACATTTGGGTAACTTTACTGTTTGGATTTTTTAAAATTCATGAAAATGTCCCTTTTCTCAAAAATTTGCGTTTAAAACACCGCTACACAAACACCGTGTGATATAAAATATTGCAACAATCACCATTTTATTCTCTAGATTCTCTGCTAAAAAATATATATAATGTTTGGGGGCTCTAAGTAATTTTCTAGCAAAAAATACAGATTTTAACTTGTAAATACCAAATTTCAAAAATAGGCTTAGTCATGAAAGGGTTAATAAACCAGTGCTGGGAGCAAAGTGTTAAGAGCCAAGTGCGGTCATGATAGCACCCGATCAGTATCCATCTTGACATCAGCTGTTTAAGTTCTGATTGGTTGCTATGAGTTACTGCACTTAGCGGAGCTTACTGAATACAAATGATGCCGTGTTCACTTCTGGAAGGTTTGGTAACAGCTTAATGTGATTTCCAGACTAAATATTCATGTGAGGGCAGCTGGTGGGGCTACCGGGCCACTGTCAAGTCCGTGTTAAAGTGTGTGAGAGGACAATTAAATTAAAGGTTTTCTTTAAAGTTAATTTAGACCACATGTTTAGCATGTAGTACTTGTTTGTTTTTTGGTAAATTCTTTTGAAAATTGCAATGCTTATATGTTTCAAACTGATGTTTTATGCATATACTGTATATACAGTGCAAAGCCATGTCATGGTGAGGTTTTGGTGGCACCTAGGGTTCTCATCCATACAAGGTGAGGGGTTCCAAGATGCATGTCTCACAGGGAAGAAAGAGGGTTATCAGTATTCTCTGGGATTTCTAAAACATGGTTGGGGTCTTGGAGACCGGAGGCATTGTAGAGTATTGGATGGGATGAAACCTTTAGCCCTCGACCCATGGTTTGAGGGCATTCAACATCCTGATTGTGCAAGTGTTTATAGGCTTTTTAGTATGGTTACTTATGATAGCTCAGGGCTCAACCTGGGAGACAGGATGGCTCCACCCAGGAGAGTGCAAGTCAGTGTAGTAAGCAACTGCAAGACGGTGTGAACAAAATTTGAGTTTGAGAATGGTCTGGAGGAAACAAACAAGGAAGAGCCTAGGTCTGAAGCCTGAGCAGCGGCACAGCAAGTAGAAGTCAGGAAAGATGATGAATAACCCCTGTGAGGGTAAATGTGTTTTTAGAACATTAATAAATGTTGTCCTGGAACCCGGAGGCTTTGTGGAGTATTGGGTTGGGTAGGGCATCCAGCCCTGGACCCATGATTTGCATCCAGCATCCTGATTGTGCATATACAGTCCTTTTAGTTTGATGCTAACTAGAGCATAGGGTAGAAGTCAGGAGAGATGCTGAACAACCTCTGTGGGGGTAAACGTGTTTTTAGAACTTTAAAGTGGGCAATAAAGCCCTCAAGATATTGCAAGTGCAGCTGTCCCTCCCCGGCTCTCCACTGAGAACATTAGCACTCAGCGACTGCTAATGGCTCAGTTCCCAGGTCTGCTCTGAGCACAGAGCGGTGACTGTCAGTCAACCAGATCTCTGCTCTGCCCCTCCAGTGCTGACTGGATCTCTGGACTGAGGAGGGTGGGGGGGGAGCAGCTGTGTCAGCCTCTCAGTGGCAGACTGCCGGTCAGGCGTCTGTGTAGATCCTGACATTATTGTCTGAATCCCTGCAGAGCCTGGACCGGCTCTATGACGTCAGCCAACAGTGGACTTTAGCCTGCTGACGGCTGAACCTGGGTCACAGGAGCGCTGAACTAAGGAGAAGTATGGTCAAAAGAGCTTTGGCTGTACTTCTCCTCTAAATTCATGACAAAGGATTCTCAGAGCACTATGTATATAGTGCAAAGTCATGTCACGTGAGGATTCAGTGGCACCTAGGGTTTTCATCCATACAGGAAGGACTCCAGGATACATGTCTCACAGGGTAGAAACTGGATTATCAGTGACCTCTGAAATCTGTAAAACACGCGTGAGGTCCTGTAGCCTGGAGACTTTGTAGAGTTTTGGGTTGGGTGGGTTGGTTTCTGGAGACTGGAGACTTTGTAGAGTATTGGGTGGGTTGGTTGGTTTCTGGAGCCCGGAAGCTTTGAAGAATGTTGGGTGGGTTGGGTTTCTGGAGACCGGAGGTAAGGATTCAGTGGCACTTAAGGTTTTCATCCATACAAAGTGAGGGGTTCCAGGATGCACGTTTTGCAGGGAAGGAAACTGGATTATCAGTATCCTCTGAAACTTGCAAAACACGCGTGGGGTCCTGGAACCCGGAGGCTTTGTAGAGTATTGGGTTGGCTGGGTTGGGTTCTGGAGACCGAAGGCTTTGCAGAGTAATGGATGGGATGAAGCCCTTGAAACATGGTTTGAAGCTAAATCTGGGTCACAGGAGTGCAGAACTAAGTGCACTCCTGTGATCCACAGGAGAAGTATGGCCAAAAGAGCTATGGCCGTACCTCTCCTTTTAAATTCATGACAAAGGATTTCCAGAGCACTATGGGTTATTTTGAAGACACATCTCAGCAACATTGTGGTGGGTTGTTCTGACAAAATAGTGCAGGTGCGCTGAGGTTCAAAATGAAAGGGCTGCTTTATTGCAATGCACACGCAAAGTTTGAATGGTTCCTAAATCGTAACAGTAAGTTAACCCTGCCCCTACCTTCTCAAGCACCAATTATACCATTTCACTGAGCAGATCAGCCATCTGTGGCAAATTATCTCATGCTCATCATGGATTTGCCCAATTCTTTGCAAGCCTAATTCTGCGAAACCGATTCGCTCATTGCTACTGAACAGAAAACAATCAGAAATGCTATCTTCATTGCAAAAATTACCTCCAAGTCTGCATTTCAATAATACCATAAAGGTGTCATTTCTGAACATACTCTTCTATCTTTTCTTTAATAAGAGATTTTGTGGCAGTTGCAGTCAATGACCCACACACCTCCACACACCTCCTACCCGATATATCTGTTTTATTTTTATGCCCTTGAAGGATCTGAGGCCGACTTACTGAGCGGTATGAGGTACCGTGACACCCACTCTAACAAGCTCGGAGAACATGGCGGTAATGAGCCTGCCACTCCAAGTGACATTTTCTCTCTCTCTCTCTGTCTTCTAGGAAGTTTTTGATCGACTTCACCTAATTTACACTGTCGGGTATTCCATGTCTCTGGGATCGTTAACCATCGCAGTGCTCATTTTAGGATACTTCAGGTAAGTTTCTGTGTTTGTTGCTTTATTTGTTTATTTATCTTTCTTTGGCTTCTATGATCTCAGAAGAATTTATAAAGTAATCACCGTGCTACTATCTATATAACAAGGAATGCTGGCAATATAATTATGTGCATAAATGTGTGAAAGGCTTGCAGCTATTCACTGTTGTGTGTTCCTACACCTTCTCAAGCACAGAAAAATAAAAAATTAAACGCTGAGCTACTGTACCTTTCAAATATGTGATTCACAAATAATGGTGGAACCCCCTAGTGTATAACGAACTCATTATGCATCTTAATTTCAGCAGCTAAAAACACATGATTATGATTCATAAAATCCATAATAAATGAATATTATACTGATCCAAAGCTTCTCCTTGAGGAAGTCATGTGACTGGTGACGAAACGCATCTTGGAGTCTATGACATCATCACGCTGGACAGGATGTGATGACCTACATCTTGGTATAGTGTATAGCTCAGGGGAAGGCAACCTTTCAAGTTGAGATCTATCTGGACAACATGGAGGAAATTAAAGATCCCTGGGGAAAGGGGGGAGGGGGGGTTGGGGCGGTGAAGGGAGGGGCACTAGGCGGTGCCCTTTTAGAAAAAAAAGCAAACTATCAAGCTCCCAATAAAAAGACGGCATAAGGAACACATAGTGTGTCACAGTAGTATCCTTTGCTCCCTTCACATCACTACTCACAGTAGTGTCCTCTGCCCCCCCCCCCCCCCCCCATAGCAGTGCCCTCTGTCCCCTTCAAATCACCCTCCCAATGTAGTGTCCTTTGCTTTGCCCCCTCTACAGCAGTGTTTTTTACCCCCGGGGACACACGGTGAGCCGCTTTATCATCATTTTGGAGTCCCTTTGTCGTAAGTGCGATCTTTCTGGTGGACTTTCTAATAGCGGTACTTCTAGAAAACTAACATGGATGACGTGAGGCAATACAAAATTTCCTGTTGTTACAAATGATCCCTATTCGGTAGTGAAATCCTTTTTTTATAATACCTACACTGAAAAGAAAATTCTCCAGAGCGTACCTATACAGCAAATGTACCACATCCGGCGTATATCGCAATTTCCAATTGCTACTGAACTGTGAATTTCCCAGAATGAGAACTGCACGGTGAATGTTTCATTGGATTCCAAGTGTGGACTTCAATCATCTTAAGTGGAAAGGTTAGGGACAAGCTGATAAAGACGTAGGAGGTCAGTAATGGAACATAATGCCTTAGTTGATTCCCTGAACCGTGAAAGGTACATCTAGTACTTAGCCAATGCATCTAATTACAGATGTGAACAAAAAAATATTCCATCCATCCCTACAGCATTGTTTCATCGCTGTTTAGAATGCAGCTTCATACAAAGTTGACAACAAAGTTGATACTTCAGTAAAAGTTTAGGTATTGTCAGAAACCATGAAATCAGACCGAGACAGGGTCACTGGGAAAGGAGAAGGTACTATCTGGTAAGGGTACATTGGGAAAGATAGTTAAAAGAAGTCTGTGTAATCCCCAGCAACCATTGCAAACATATTGCACCCTTAAAAACAACCACAAATGCGTCATGGACATGCACACGTGAAGATGCTAGGGAGTTGCTATTTCCTGATTTGCAGCCATAGATTAATAGTGAAACGGGTTTTGAACACCTCAACTTACCCCACAACCATGCTGAGGAAGAGGCTATCCACAACCTCAGAGAGAAGGTGGCATTAAAACCTTCCTTCAAAGAGATGAAGTCAGTGGAGGGTCCCAAGATAGCACCCTGCACATGCAGCCCAGATCAAGTACTATCAGAGCCCATGAGATGACAAGATGTCATGGTCAGGCTCAGAGAAAAGTAGCAGTTGAGAGGCTCCCACTGACCTGTAGGATGAGTTCTCAAGCAGGTCACCCTTGCGTGTTCACCCGAGGTGCGGGATCTAAGCTCTAGAACTCCTGATGGTGTGGATGGGTCTTGCTGCATACTAGTACCATGTTGCGGTTCTCAGAATCGCCTCACTAGGAGGTGAGCAAGCTGGGGTCCAGTGGAAGGGGTAGCAGGTAGAGATTAAGCAGAAGCATAGTCAGTAAACAAGCCAAAGGTCAGTAACAAGTGGTTGAAAGCTCATTAGCTGGTAAGATGTAATGGCCAAGGGTTAAACTCAAAGACCAGTTGCTATAGCAGTAGAGAGACTCCCAACAACCAGTAGGATGAATACACAAGCAGATCACCCAGGCAGATGACACGGGCTCACCAAAGTGCAGAGGTCTAAGCACCAGAGCTCCTGATGGTTGAAATGGGTTTTACTGCATGTTAGTACCAGGTCGCAGTCCTCAGGATCGCCCCACCAGGAGGTGAACAAGCCTGGGTCCAGTAGCAGAAATAGCAGGTAGGAATCAAGCAGAAGCGTAGTCAGTAAACAAGCCAATGGTTGGTAACAAATGGTTGCAGGTTGGGATCAAGTATCAAGATAGTGGAGGAACAAGCCAAAGAATGGTGTTGGAGCTCAGGACAACTGCAGGTACGAAAAGGAGCAAGACAATGGCTGGAAATAATGTGAAATACAGGAAGTGCGGAGACGTGGCTTAAATCAGGAAGTTCGAGGGAGAAGCAAAGATTTCAACGTTCATCGGAAACAAGAGACAAGGCAAGATTGGCGTAAGATATCAGACAAGGAGCTGTCCAGCATCTCAGATAGCACACACCCAGACACCACAGAAGGCGCAGGTTCAGATCTGGAGCCCGACACAAGATGCCCACACAACAAACACTGAGACCTTTACTAATCTCCATGACATTTAGGGCTCATGGGTGAAGGATGATGACACAGGCAATGAGTAGTGGGATTTATAGAAAACTGCAGTCAGATGAAGGAAAACTTCAAACAAGTTCAATAGCTCTGGTGAGGCAACTCCCAAACTGCAATTTTGACCTCGATGGGCACCCAACAGTATCTCAAACCATAAAAATACAGCCAGACCAAATCAGATAAAAGAGTCCAACACATCCAAGTTTTATCCTGCGTTGTGCCCTAATGAAGGGTAGTGCTTTTGCCCCCTGAAAGGTGTTGACTGTTTTATATGACTTTTTTTTATCAACAATTAAAATGATCTTGGAACTCTTTAATCTGATTTTGGCCTAGAGCTGCTTTTTGTAATTTTGAGCTAATATTGACCATCAAAGCTTGACACATCAAGATATGATTATTGATAACCTGTCATGTCAGTTAGATGACAAAAAAAACATGCTTATTGCACTTTCTAACTTACTCTAATGCATTTTGCCAAGATGGTGAAATTTTGCCAAATGCCTAAATTTTTGTCCCTAATTTTCGGAAATTGAGAACTCAGTTCCGCTCACTCTTAATGGTCGAGTGTTGTGGGCCCTATCATCATAAGTTTTTCATAGGTTTGCCTTTGTTACTGATATCAAAGTAGCCATTGGCTGCAGTGTTGGAAGCAGGAGCCACCAGACAGTAAATCACAACTCTTATGTGTTGCGTAGTTTGAAAAGCGTGGATGTCATTTCCCCCACAGGATGTCTACTAAAATTATCATCCCAGTGATCTTGAATTTCTGACTAAACGGCAACTCTGTTAGCAAACTCGTTGACTGCTCGGGATTTTTTTGCTGGTTTTCTGTAGTACTCTATTTGCAAGTCAGAATATCTCTCCAGCAGACTTTAAAGTGATGCAAATCACACGAGCTGCGGGGGACGGCGCGGTGACAAGTGATATCAATGCTTTCGGAGTGTTCAAGCAAACAGTGTTTAATGCCGTAGCACAACGTGGTAGTCTACAGCCCGCACGGCTATCTTAATATGCTAAGTCAAATTAAGGACACAACGACTTTTTACTTCAGGCCAATGCATGCCATCATCAAAGCCTGGACCTCGCCGCCCCACGCTTCACATTTTCTTTTTCTTTTCTACGCACGTTGGTTTACAACTTAACATCAGCATCTAATCACATTGTACCCTACAGACAAGTTGCTTAATTGGCCAATTAGCACAACTGGTGTTTTATGGCCTTGGCTTGGCTTAATGACCAGGACAAAGCCATCACCTCTTTGTTTTGTGCAACGCTGTGGGAGGAAAAAAATAACATAAAAAGTGCTAAAAAACATACAAAAAACATTGATTTTCTAGGTGCTATGTGTTGCAGCAAACTAGTGTTTTAAGAAAAAAAAAATCCCAAAGAATATGCTTTGTATTTTACAGTAATTCATTTATGCTCGAACCTTAGTCCTTGAATGAAAACACATTAGAAACATATCAACATGCCCCCTGCTTTTCCAGTTTGCTTCTCTGTATAGTGAACTAGTTCAGTCACACTGTCAGGACCTGGGCCTGAACCTATGACCTCCGTGATGTCGCTTCTTGCTGAGCAACCTGGGATGCTGGACAGCTCCCTGGACAATTCCTTGAACGCTCTTGCCTTACCTTGTTTCTCTTGAACCTTGAACCCTTTGCTCCTCCCATGAACGTCCTAGTTTAGCCATGCCTTTGCAGTCACACTGTCAGGACCTGGGTCTGAACCTGGGACCTCTACTGTATCTAGTGAGGTCTCTTCTTGCTGAGCAACCTGAGATGCTGGACAGCTCCCTGGACAATTCCTTGAACGCTCTTGCCTTGAACCTTGTTTCTCTTGAACCTTGAACCCTTTGCTCCTCCCATGAACATCCAAGTTTAGCCATGCCTTTGCAGTCACACTGTCAGGACCTGTATCTGAACCTGGGACCTCTACTGTCTCTAGTGAAGTCTCTTCTTGCTGAGCAACCTGGGATGCTGGACGACTCCCTGGACAATTCCTTGAATGATCTTGCCTCGAACCTTGTTTCTCTTGAACCTTGAACCCTTTGCTCCTCCCATCAACTTCCTAGTTTAGCCATGCCTTTTGCAGTCACACTGTCAGGACCCAGGTCTGAACCTGCAACCCCTACTGTCTCTTGTGATGTCTCTTCTTGTTGAGTCACCTGAGATGCCAGGACAGCTCTCTGGACAATTCCTTGAACAATCGTGCCTTGTTTCTCTTGAGCCTTGAACCCTTTGCTCCTCCCATGAACGTGCTAGTTTAGCCATGCCTTTGCACTTCCTGTTTGCCATATTGTTGTGCTCTCTCCTGACAATATCTCTTGTCACTGCTGCTGCCGTCCATTTTCTGCTACCACTCACTACTGACCTTTGGCTTGTTCCTCGACTATGCTTCTGATTGATCCCAACCTGCGACCATTTGGTACTGACCTTTGGCTTGTTTACTGACTACATTTCTATATCTCCTACTGGACCCTGGCTTGCTCACCTCCTGTTGGGGTAACCCTGAGGACCGCGACTAGTACTAACACGCAGCAAACCCCATCTCCACCATCAGGAGCTCTGGTGAATACTGGTTAATGCTTAGGCTCCGCACATCAGGTGAGCCCATGTCATTCCCCGGGGTGACTTAGTTGTATACTTATCCTGCTAGTTGATGGGAACCTCTCTACTGCTATAGCTACTAGTCCCTGAACCTGGCCCCTGACCATGACACACTGGCTTCCCTGGATCCCAGGTACGCGCGCTCATCAGACTTAAAGCATAAGGAATTACAGCCACCTGCAGTTCAAATATCCTCCTAAAGAAGCAGGGCACCTTGTGAAACGCGTCAAGGCTTGATTTTATCTTCACTCATGAATGGGATTATCACAATATGTAACGTTGCTATAACTGAACTGTATATAATCCTGGAGTGGCGTGTGCAGCAATCATTGTGGCTATCCTATATTTGAGGATTGGGCTCTCACCTCCGGTTTGGGACTACTATACCATGTGACATATTTAAGACTTTTTTCATGTCCATGTGTTTCTAATGTGTGGTAATGCTCTAATTTAAAAACTAAGGTTCATAAATAAATGCTGTAAAATACAAAGTATATATTTGTATATTTTTTTAGGAAACACTTGTTTGTTACAATACATATCATGTAGAAAGTCTCATTTTTCATGTGCTTTTATCGATTGATTCTGGGGATGTGGTGCCATTAAAACATTGGTCAGGAACCCTTCCTAGATTATAAAATAGTAAGAGTGCTTTATAGATGCATTTTTTTTTTTTGCGTGTTTTAGAAGCATGATTTAAAAAATTGTGTTGTTTTTTTTTTTTTTTTTATCCAGGAGACTGCATTGTACCAGAAATTATATCCACATGCACCTCTTTGTGTCCTTCATGCTGAGAGCCATCAGCATCTTTGTGAAAGACACCGTCTTGTATTCCGGGTACGTTCTGGAGGAGATGGAACGCTTCTCTGAAGAAGACTTGAAATCGATCACCCACGCTCCTCCAGTAGACAAGTCGCAGTTTGTGAGTGATGGCCTATATAGGCACCAAAAAAGATTGTTTCTTTCCAGGCTTTTTTTTTTTTCCTGATAAAAAATGATGAAGTGCTAAGTTTTAATCTTCTATGCCTTACTTTTCTGCTTTTAAGATGAAAGAGACGCAACCGTCAAAGTTCAAAAACGTAGTAACAAAATAAAAACCCATCAGGAGACTATTCATGTTCATAGCGGAAGTGTTTATTGAGTTGCGGAGAATGATATGACAGATAAGGGGCTGAAATGACAGAAGCTCCATCAAGTACAATTTTTGGTGGCCTAATTTTATAAATACAGTATCTCACAAAAGTCAGTACACCCCTCACATTTTTGTAAATATTTTATTCTATCTTTTCATGTGACAACACTGAAGAAATGACACTTTGCTACAATGTAAAGTAGTGAGTGTACAGCTTGTATAACAGTGTAAATTTGCTGTCCCCTCAAAATAACTCAACACACAGCCATTAATGTCTAAACCGCTGGCAACAAAAATGAGTACACCCCTAAGTGAAAATGTCCAAATTGGGCCCAAAGTGTCAATATTTTGCATGGCCACCAATATTTTCCAGCACTGCCTTAACCCTCTTGGGCATGGAGTTCACCAGAGCTTCACAGGTTGTCACTGGAGTCCTCTTCCCCTCCTCCATGACGACATCACAGAGCTGGTGGATGTTAGAGACCTTGCGCTCCTCCACCTTCCATTTGAGCTTCACAGGGCTGGAGACATGCTTGGCCAGTCCATCACCTTTAACCTCAGCTTCTTTAGCAAGGCAGGGGTCAACTTGGAGGTTTGGGGTCATTATAATGTTGGAATACTGCCTTGTGGCCCAGTCTCCGAAGGGAGGGGATCATGCTCTGCTTCAGTATGTCACAGTACATGTTGGCATTCATGGTCCCCTCAATGATCTGTAGCTCCCCAGTCCCAGCAGCACCCATGCAGCCCCAGACCATGACACTCCCACCACCATGCTTGACTGTAGGCAAGACACACTTGTCTTTGTACTCCTCACCTGGTTTCCGCGACACGCGCTTGAAACCATCTGAACCAAATACGTTTATCTTGGTCTCATCAGACCACAAGGCATGGTTCCAGTAATCCATGTCCTTAGTCTGCTTGTCTTCAGCAAACTTTTTCCAGGCTTTCTTGTGCATCATCTTTAGAAGAGGCTTCCTTCTGGGATGACAGCCATGCAGACCAATTGATGCAGTGTGCGGTGTATGGTCTGAGCACTGACAGGCTGACCCCCCTCCCCTACAACCTCTGCAGCAATGCTGGCAGCACTGATACGTCTATTTCCCAAAGACAACCTCTGAATATGATGCTGAGCACGTGCGCTCAACCTCTTTGGTGGACCATGGCGAGGCCTGTTCTGAGTGGAACCTGTCCTGTTAAACCGCTGTATGGTCTTGGCCACCGTGCTGCAGCTCAGTTTCAGGGTCTTGGCAATCTTCTTATAGCCTAGACCATCTTTATGTAGAGCAACAATTCTTTTCTTCAGCTCCTCAGACAGTTCTTTGCCATGAACTTCAAGTGACCAGTATGAGAGAGTGAGAGCGATAACACCAAATTTAACACACCTGCTCCCCATTCACACCTGAGACCTTGTAACACTAACCAGTCACATGACACCGGGGGAGGGAAAATGGTTAATTGGGCCCAATTTGGACATTTTCACTTAGGGGTGTACTCACTTTTGTAGCCAGCAGTTTAGACATTATTTCCTGTGTGTTGAGTTATTTTGAGGGGACAGTAAATTTACACTGTTATACAAGCTGTACACTCACTACTTTACATTGTAGCAAAGTGTCATTTCTTCAGTGTTGTCACATGAAAAGATAAATAATAAAAGATTTACAAAAATGTGAGGGGTGTACTCAGTTTTGTGAGATACTGTATATGGAATGGCCTAAGAAATAGGAAGAAATTTCCACAAACAACTCCAAATTAATGGCCATGGTTTTGAAATGGGGGGCAACTCCATATTAAAGATCATTGTTTCTGAATAGGAGGCAACACAAACATTTATGGCCATGGTAATTGAACAGAGGATATCTCCATATTAATGGCTGTGGTTTTGGAATGGAGGTCAAATCCATATTAATGGCCATGGTTTCGGAATGGGGGGCAACTCCATATTAATGGCTATGGTTTTTGAATGGGCGGCAACTACAAATAATGACCATGGTTTTGAAATGGGGGGCAACTCCATGTTAAAGATCATTGCTTCGGAATAGGAGGCAACACCATATCAATGGCCATGGTAAGTGAACGGAGGGCAACTCCATAATGTTGGCCATGGTTATGGAATGGGGGCAACTCCATATGAATGACCATTGTTTTGAAAGAGGGGGGGGGCAACTCCATATTATTGGCCATGGTTTTGGAATGGGTGGCGACTCTACAATAATGGCCATGGTTTTGGAATGGAGGTCAAATCCATATTGATGACCATGGTTTTGAAATAGCCAACAAATCCATATTAAAGATCATTGTTTTGAAATGGAGGGCAACTCCATATTAATGGCTATGGTTTTGGAATGGGGGGCAAATCTATATTCATGGCCATGGTTTTGGAATGGGGGGCAACTCCTTATTAATGGCCATGGTTTTGCATTGGAAGTTAAATCCATATTAATAGCCATGATTTTGGAATGGGCAGCAACTCCAAAATAATTGGCATGGTTCTGGAATGTGGACAGCTCCATACTAATCACCATAGTTTTGAAATGGGGGGCAACTCCATATTAATGATCATGGTATTGAAACAGTGGGCAGTCCCAAATAATGGCCATGGTTTTGTAATGGGGCAGTTCCATATTAATAGCCATGGTTTTGGAATGGGTGCAGCTCGATATTAATGGCTATAGTTTTGGAATAGGGGAGAAGACCCATGGTCTTGGAATGGGCGAGAATGCAATATTAATGTATATAGTTTTGGAATGGAAGGTCCAACAAGCTCCTATAGGTGTGATCAGGTCAGATTTCCCAAACCTTTGGTCCTATAGTGTGGCTGTGCGCCCCTCTGTACACCTGTATAGTAGGGGCAGCGGGGCGGCATGTAGAGGAACCGATCCCCTCCATTTTCCTCCTGCAGTCTCTGATAGGTGGAGGGGATCGGTTCCTCTACATACCACCCCTCCTATCCACCTCCTGCTGTGATCAGGCTCCTGTGTGATCTCTTGCCTCCCCTCATCCCCTGATTCGCTGTCGGGTTCCCTCCTCCCTCTCCCGTCGGCTGCTAGGGGGGATCTGCCAGGATGGAGACTGTGGAACAGCCGGTAAATGTGTCATTTACCGGCCCCTTCCTTGTCTTAATGAATAGGGTCAGTGATCTGTACCGATCGCTGACTCTGTTCATTCATACCTGAGGCATAGTAAACTGTGTTTTATAAATGAACAGGAAGTCCCTGTACAAAGCTATTCTTGTCTATATTTATTCAGTGCAGCTGAGGCTTCAGAGAAGAAGATTGAGGGTTGTGTCCTCAGTCTCCTTTCTCTGTCTCAAAGGTGAAACATCAGAGGTCTGTTTAAACCCCCAATAGCCCTCCAACGGCTTAATTGTAAAAAAATAAATAAATAATAAAATGGCAAAAAATAATAAAAAAGAAAATGAAAAACTATTGACAACAGTGGCGGAACTACCAAGGTCACACTTGCGACCGGGTCCCGGCATTCCGCCAGGGTCAGGGGGGCCCTTTATGGTTTTTTGCACCAGTGCCCTGAAGAAGAATTGTAAATTTGAACCCCTTTAGACAGGATGTGTACAGATTCATTCTCCCCTCCAGTGCGGTAATAATACTCAGTTACTGTTTTTGCTTAGAAAATAGCCATAGACATAGTCATAGCCATAGTCTCCTCTCACTTAGCTCTGTACATTGATTTATTTCATTTTACATAGAAAAAAAAAAGAGTGGTCCATCACATCTGCTCCAGTTTTATAAACTTATACATGCTTTTCTTTTTATAGCATAGACCTATGTTTGTTTCAAGCATGTCTGAATTTCCTTCCTGTTGACTGGCTCCCTACCTCTGTTGGAAGTCTATTCCAACCATCTACTACTCGTTCTGTAAAATAATACTTTCTGCGGTTAGTTTTCTCTGCTACATAATAACGGTTCCTTTATTCATCTCCCTCAGGTGGGCTGTAAGGTGGCTGTCACTTTCTTCCTATACTTCCTGGCCACAAACTACTACTGGATCCTCGTGGAGGGACTCTACCTGCATTGCCTCATATTTATGGCTTTTTTCTCCGATAAGAAATATCTCTGGGGATTCACACTTTTTGGTTGGGGTGAGTTATTATTTTTTTAAAAAGGGAAGCTTTGGGATAGAAATGTGGAAGGTTGTGTGGTTTTAATGGTAAAAATATTATGTATACACTTATCGGCCATAACTTCATGGCCACCCACCATAATCACCTAATATTGAATAGGTCAACCTTTTGCTGCCAAACAAGCCCTGACCCATGGAGGCATGGACTCCAAAAGACCTGAGGCTATGCTGTGGTGACTGCCTGGCACCAAGCCATAAGTAGCAGGTCACTGCCTTTGCCGGTTTGTCTTCTTTCTGGTGCCATCTCTTCCCCAGGTAAGTGACGCATCCACATGATGTAAAAAAAAATGTGATTTCGTCAGACCAGGCCACCTTCTTCCATTGCTCTGTGGTCCAGTTCTGATATTCACATCACAATTGTCGGCACTTTTGGCTGAGGACACAGGTCAGCAAGGGATCCCTGACCGGTCTGCGACTATGCAGCCCCATACACAACAAACTGTGATGCTCTGTGTGTTCTGACACCTTTCTATCAGAACCAGCATTACTTTTTCAGCTATTTGAGCTCCAGTAGCTCTTGGATCAGACTGCACAGGCCAGCTTTCCCTCCCCACCTCCATCAATGAGCCTTCCCTCCCCACCTCCATCAATAAGCCTTCCCCCCACCCCCATCAATGAGCCTTCCCACCCCACCTCCATCAATGAGCCTTCCCCCCACCCCCATCAATGAGCCTTCCCTCCTCACCTCCATCAATGAGCCTTCCCTCCCCACCTCCATCAATGAGTCTTCCCTCCCTACCTCCATTAATGAGCCTTCCCTCCCCACCTCCATCAATGAGCCTTCCCTCCCCACCACCATCAATGAGCCTTCCCTCCCCACCTCCATCAATGAGTCTTCCCTCCCTACCTCCATTAATGAGCCTTCCCTCCCCACCTCCATCAATGATCCTTCCCTCCCCACCTCCATCAATGAGCCCCCCATCCATCAATGAGCCTTCCCTCCCCACGTCCACCAATGAGCCCTCCCTCACCACCCCCATCAATCAGCCTTCCCTCCCTACCTTCATCAATGAGCCCCCCCATCCATCAATGAGCCTTCTATCCCCACCTCCATCAATGAGCCTTCCCTCCCCACCTCAATCAATGAGCCTTCCCTCCCCACCTCAGTCAATGAACCTTCCCTCCCCACCTCCATCAATGACCCTTCCCTCCTCCCCTCCATCAATGAGCCTTCCCTCCCCACCTCCATCAATGAGCCTTCCCTCCCCACCTCTATCAATGAGCCCCACCCCCAGCAATGAGCCTTCCCTCCCCATCGCCATCAGTGAGCCTCCCCCCCACCCCCCATCAATGAGCCTTCCCTCCCCACCTCCATCAATTAGCCTTGGCTGCCCATGACCCTATCTCCGGTTTTCCTTCCTTGGACAACTTGTGGTCAGTACTGAACACTACAGGCCGGGAACATCCCACAAGAGCTGCAGTATTGGAGGCGCTCTGACCCAGTCATCTAGACCAGTGTTTCTCAACTCCAGTCCTCAAGGCACCCCAACAGGTCATGTTTTCAGGATTTTCCCACAGCTGTGGTAATTGCTAAGGCAGTGAAACTGATCTAATCACCTGTGCATAATAATGGAAAGCCTGAAAACATGACCTGTTGGGGCACCTTGAGGACTGGAGTTGAGAAACACTGGTCTAGACATTACAATTTTCTTCTTGTCAAAGCCGCTCAAATGCTTACACTTGCCCATTTTTTCTGCTTTCAACAAATAAACTTCAGGGACAACATGTTTACTTGCTGATGCCATTGTAATGAGATAATCAATGTTAATTACTTGGTCATAATGTTATGGCTGATTGATGTATATACAGTGCCTTGAAAAAGTATTCATTGAACTTTTCCATATGTTAAAACTAAAAACTAAAATGTATTTTATTGGTATTTTATGTGATAGACCGACATAAAGTGGCACATAATTGTGAAGTGAAAGGAAAATTATAAATGTTTTTTAAAACTTTTTACAATAAATATGTGAAAAGTGTGGGGGGCATTTGTATTCAGCCCCCTTTACTCTGATACCCCTAACTAAAATCTAGTGGAACCAATTGCCTTCAGAATTCACCTAATTAGTAAATAGAGTCCACCTGTGTGTAATTTCATCTCAGTATTAATACAGCTGTTCTGTGAAGCCCTCAGAGGTTTGTTGGAGAACCTCAGTGAACAAACAGCTTCATGAAAGTCAAGGAACACACCAGACAGGTCAGGGATATGGTTGTGGAGAAGTATAAAGCAGGGTTAGGTTATAAAAAAAATATCCCTTATAGCTTTGAACATCTCACGGAGCTCTGTTCAATCCATCATTGGAAAATGGAAAGAGCATGGCACAACTGCAAACCTACCAAGACATGGCCGTCCACCTAAACTGACCGGCCGGGCAAGGAGAGCATTCATCAGAGAAGAGCCAAGAGGTCCATGGTAACTCTGGAGGAGCTGCAGAGATCCACAGCTCAGGTGGGAGAATCTGTCCACAGGACAACTATTAGTCGTGTTCTCCACAAATCTGACCTTTATGGAAGAGTGACAAGAAGAAAGACATTGGTGAAAGAAGTTTGCAGTTTGTGAGAAGCCATGTGGGGGACACAACAAACATGTGGAAGAAGGTGCTCTGGTCACATGAGACCAAAATTCAACTTTTTGGCCTAAAAACAAAACGCTATGTGTGGCGGAAAACTAACACTGCACATCACCCTGAACACACCATCCCCACCGTGAAACATGGTGGTGGCAGCATCATGTGGTGGGGATGCTTTTCTTCAGCAGGGACAGGGAAGCTGGTCAGAGTTGATGGGAAGATAGATGGCGCCAAATACAGGACAATCATAGAAGAAAACCTGTTAGACTCTGCAAAAGACTTGAGACTGGGGCGGAGGTTCACCTTCCAGTAGGACAACGACCCGAAACATACAGCCAGAGCTACAATGCCACCCCCTCCACACACACACACACACACACACACATCGTTCCCGTTTCCTGTCCCCCTCACATTACTGCCCTTAGCTCCAATTACTGTCCTCAGCCCTCGCTGATACTGTCCTCAGCTTCCCCCCTCACATTACTATCCTCATCCCCCACTTCATATGCCCCTTCCTGTGCTACTTTACACAGACAGGGTGGAGGGCCCGGAGGCACAGCAGGTCTGGACAGAGGGTGGAGGCTGTAAGCTAGTGCTTGGTTGCTAGGATTGCCCTGCATCCTAACAACCAATCACCTGTTTGTTAACTCGGCAGCCCCTGCCCTCCATCCAGAGCTGTCCTTCATCCTGCGGCCGGCTCTGAGAATGGCAGCGATAGCTGTGACGGCTCTGGGCAGAACGGCTCCTAAATGGTGGGACCCTGGTGGTCCAGATGGGACATTGACTCGGTCCAGAAGCGGACTTAGTCCTGAGCACTTCCTGGTTGGGAGGAGACTCCTCTTGGCTTGACAAAGAGGCAGAAGAGCCTTGAAACATGTAGCCATGCACCCAGGATGTCTCCCAGCATCTGATATCATCCCTTGGGTTCTTCTGGAGTCTCCTCCTGACCAGGAAATGCTCTGAGCTTCCTATGCACTACCCAGCTGGTGGCAGTACTACACAGTCCCTGGACTGGATGCCCCTGCTACAGGGTTTCCTGGATGTCCTGATTTCTTATGCTCTACATGCCTCTGCAAATTTACTTCTTGTAAGTTGCCAATTAATTTTTCATCATACAATAAATGGTTGAATGCTGGCACGCTCTGCTTTGTGTGTTTATTGACCTATGCTTGTCAATACCTGTTACCGACAAATCAAAACACATACAACATGCATTTTGATACAATGCCCTTGACTTCTATAAACCTCCAAAAACACAGAAAAAAAATGGCCATTTTTCAAAAAGAACTGCAATGCAGAGATGGGTACAGACGCTTTTTTTGTTATGGGAATGTTGGGCGCAAGCGTTTTAGCGTGCTGCAATGCGTGCATTAAAATGCATCCGTGTAAATGGGCACTAAATGAAAGTTGTTGCTTTCTTTGTCCCCACTGGGAAAAGATAAACAAAAAAAAAAAATCCCACATGAAATATCTCTAGACACGGACGTTATAATTTCTGATCTCCCGGACGCTCTCTATACATATCTTTACTTATCAGCGATTGTTATTCTCCATTTTCTCTGTATGACAGGTGCCTGGTTACTTGCCTGAATGCGTCTTGGTTATCTTCCACGGCATGTCACGAAACGAGGAATTTGATAACTGCGGCGGATATGGCGTCCTTTTCCCCCTGTAGATACGTGATAATGAGATGTGCAGCTAAAGAAAAAAGAAAAAAAGTTTTCACGTTGGCGTTAGGCCACCCGCTGGCCCTCCCTGGAAGCCGGTCAGACGTTGTCAGCCTTGTAATACATGCAGTTTGGTTTAAATTGAGACGCGTGTGACAAGGCCGGTCTCGTACAGAGGCGCGTGAATCCTGTTTAGCTGCCCCTTGGTGGGAACAATACGGGAAGCGGGACGCGGCCGGGGATGGAGGTCTCGTTAGTCATGACAGGTGGACGTGTAATTGGGAGCCAGGAATGTGTCACCTGTCTTATTTTGTGATGAACATGATGTCATCATGGCGTGATGGCTGCCGGCTCTGATAGCGACATAATAAGGCTCATCGCTCCCCCATTAGATGTTGTTTCTCTTCTTCTTGGAAGGGTTGTCAGAGGGCTCATCACTCGTGTAACACGGATGGATGAACTTTCCTTGAAATACTATCTGGAAATTACATGGAGAGCTCATCCGATACCTAGATCTCATCTTCTCTATGAATTTTTTTTTTTTTTTCAGGTAGCAATTGGCTGTCTTGTAAAAATGTAAAAATGATCTGGGCAGCTTTACAGCCTTTTACAGATCACTTTTACGGTTCCTGGGTTCTCACATTCCTCCAGGGAGCCTGGGAACTGAGGTAAATGGCTGGGACAGCTTCCCACAGAGGAGATGGAGGAACATCCCATCCCAGGAGATGGAGGAACTTCCCTCATCTCCTCTCCCCCATCTCTTGCTCTTCTATCCTGGCGTCCATGCCATACCAATGAGCCTGTTTTTAGCCATGAAAAGGTGAGTGGCCCATGCGTGGGGGGGCAGGGGGCTCAGGGGGCTATCTGCTGCCATAACAACGGTATTTAACGTCAAAGTGGCTAAGTATAACTGTGATGGCTGGTCCTTAAGTACCGTATATACTCGAGTGTAAGCCTGGTAAGCTCTTCTGAGCAGGGCCCTCTTAATCCTCTTGTATTTTATTGTATTATAACTGTATTGTCTCCCTTTTATATTGTAAAGCGCTGCGTAAACTGTTGGCGCTATTTCAGTCCTGTATAATAATAATAATAAGCCGAGTTTTTCAGCACATTTTTTTTGTGCTGAAAATGCCCCCCTCGGCTTATACTCGAGTCAAGCACTTTTCTGCAGCAGAAAATTTCATTTTCCAAACCGACTTTGGGGCCCAGTACCTCGGGGCCACTTGGTGCTAGGTACCCTTGGTGTGCAAACCCAGTGGAACTAGCACTACAACATATCCAAAGCTGGGGTTCCTAGCACCAAGTAGCCCCGAGATACGGGGCCCCAAAGTCGGTTCAGAAAATGTCATTCTCTGCTGCAGAAAAGTGCTTGACATTTTCCAAACTGACTTTGGGGCCCCGTATCTCGGAACCCCAGCTTTGGATATGTGGTAGTGCTATTTCCACTGGGTTTGCACACCCAATTTGGGGTTCCTAGTACCAAGTGGCCCTCGAGATATGGGGCCCCAAAGTCAGTCAACTGTGTCCATCTGCAGCAATGTCATTTCAGGACCCTTTGGTCCAGAGACCCCAAATTTTGGCTGCAGCTAGGGGGCATCTAGGAACCCTTAACTACCTAGTTTGAAGTTCGGGGTATCTATGGCTGCAAATGGGCACAGTGAGGCTGCAAATGGGCATTGTTGACCCTCTTTTCCACTTACAGTAGCTGCGGATTTCTCACCCTAGGCTTATACTCGAGTCAATAAGTTTTCCCAGTTTTTTGTGGTAAAATTAGGTGCCTCGGCTTATATTCAGGATGGCTTATACTCGAGTATATATGGTAGTTAATAAATTGTTGGTCTTACTACACTTAGAAGCGCTTTTCCTTTGTTCTTGTTTCCTGTGTGCCATAGAGTCTGCATCTGCTCCTGGATCAGCTAGTGATGGACCTTATGGACTCTCTTATATCATTTTAGCAATATATGATGGATATAAAAAGTCTACACAAACCTGTCATTTGGGTATAGTGTTGCATGAGCTTGATAAATATTCTAGGGAGAGAAAGAGGCAGACAATAACAATAATAGTAGTGTATAATAATGATAAAAAAAGTGTCAAGAAGTGCAGGGAACACCAGAACGGCAATCAAAAGAGGCCATGGACAGGGCTTGCAAAGGATGCAGTGGGTGACATGTGGGGACGTGCCAGTAAGAACAATGTAGCCATTAGACATGTGCGATTCGTTTTGTACGAATCGGAAAATCGTACGAAATTCCAAAAATTCGTGCATTTGTAAGGATCCAAAATACACATTTTTTATGCATACGAATTTTGCACGAAATACAAAACGGATAAATTTATCATAACGAACTTTCGTTATTGTTACGAAAAGTTAACGAAACTAAAAGTTAAAGTGGTGTTTCACCAAAAAAAAAAAAAATTAGATGTCAGCAGCTGCAAATACTGCAGCTGCTGACTTTTAAAATAAGGACACTTACCTGTCCCGGGGTCCAGCGATGTCGGCACCCGAGACCGAGCCGTCCCTCGATCCTCGGGTGCTGCCGCCGCCATTCACACTGAGGGAATCAGGAAGCGAAGCGTTGCCGCTTCACTGCCCGGTTCCCTACTGCGCATGCGCGAGTCGCGCTGCGCGTCTTCACTGGTCCCCGTTGTGTTGTGGGAACTGTGTATTTCCCACAACACAACGGGGGTGGGCGGGGAGTCTGCGGCTAGCTGCGGCTAGCTGTACCCGGAAGTGGGTGCAGATACCTGTATTATACAGGTATCTGCACCCCCCTCCCCCCTGAAAGGTGCCAATTGTGACACCGGAGGGGGGGAGGAATCCGATGAGCGGAAGTTCCACTTTAGGGTGGAACTCCGCTTTAAAAACCCCAGGAAAGTCAGCACAGCACAGGGATGGCGGGAGCCCCTCATAATGATAAATTCATCATAACGAACTTTCGTTATTGTTACGAAAATTTTACGAACCTAGCGAAAATTCGTAATTCGCACGAATCCGAATTGAATTTCGGACACGAATTACGAATCCATTTTGATACGAAACGGAAAGAAACAAATTTGTTGGCGGCGCACATGTCTAGTAGCCATGTATCAATATAATTGCACCAGAAATATAGGAAAGGTGCATAGCCTAAAAAGAAATAGGCAAGAAAAGAAGAAAAGCATAACTACGAGTAATAGGACAACTCACACCATAGGGAAGTGATAGTATGTAGTCAGGTGTAGAGATCCTGACAAGGCCTACCTTGATAAAAAAGTATAAGTAGCAACAAACTAGGTAGATGTTATATAGCTATAATCTTTTACTTGAGGCGGGAGCTGTGCTTAGCGGCAAACGAGCCACCTGAGTAGTATATAAATATAATATAACAGCAAGAATGGCTTACCGTATATACTCGAGTATAAGTCGTTCCGAGTATAAGTCGAGGCCCTAATTTACTACAAAAATGGGAAAAACTTATTGACCCGAGTATAAGCCTAGGGTGAGAAATGCACAGCTACTGTAAGTGGAAAAGAGGGCCAACAATGCCCATTTGCAGCCTCACTGTGCCCATTTGCAGCCATAGGTCCCCCGAACTTAAAACTCAGTAGTTAAGGGTTCCTAGATGCCCCCTAGCTGCAGCCAAAATTTGGGGTCTCTGAACCCAAAGGGTCCCAAAATGACATTGCTGCAGATGGACACAGTTGATCGAATTTGGGGCCCCATATCTCAGGGCCACTTAGTGCTAAGAACCCCAAATTTGGTGTGCAAACCCAGTGGAACGAGCACCATAAAATATCCAAAGGTTTCTATCACCAAGTGGCCGCGAGATACGGGGCCCCAAAAATGTCAAGCACTTTTCTGCAGCAGAGAATGACATTTTCTGAACCGGCATTGGGGCCCCATATCTTGGGCCACTTGGTGCTAGGAACCCCAGAACCCCTTTGGATATGTTGTGGTACTAGTTCCACTGGGTTTGCATACCAAATTTGGGGTTCCTAGCACCAAGTGGCCCTGAGATACGGGGCCCCAAATTCGGTTCAGAAAATGAAATTTTTTGCTGCAGAAAAGTGCTTGACTCGAGTATAAGTCGAGGGGGAGCACTTTCAGCACAAAAAGATGTGCTGAAAAACTTGACTTATACTCGAGTATATACGGTAATAAAACAATGGTTTTCAAAAAAGCTAAAGAACAATAAAAAGGTAGTCTCACCTGTTAATTATAGGAGGTATATACAGGGCAAGCCAAGGTCAAAAAGGTTAAACCCATATTAAACCCAAAATGATAGATATCACGAAAGGGTAATTTAAGTTGTAATAAGGCAGCACAGTGAGCAAAAAGGCTTCAGTTCCACACCATCTAAAAAGATAGGAGTAGCGCCAATAAGTCATTTGAGAATAATAGCATTAACTGTAATAGTTCGGTAAGAAGCCAAAAGTAAATACCACGCTGGATAAAGTGGTATAAAACAGAGTTTACTATGCGTCAGTTATGAATGAACAGAGAATGGACTGACCATTCAGAAAAGGAAGAGGCCGGTAAATGACACATTTACCGACCCCTTCCCCGCTCTCCATCCTGACACATCCCTCAGCAGCAGCCGGCGGGAGAGGTTAGGGGGGGAACAGCTGTAGAGGATAGGGGGGGGGCAGTAGAGAGCACAGGGGACTGTAGAGCACATGGGGGCAGCAGAAAAAATCTGGACAGGAGTGGCAGCGAAGGTGGCTGCATATGGAAAAGGCTGATCCCCTCCATTTTCCTCCTGCAGCCGCTGAATGCCTGCTTCTCCTCCTCTCCCTCCCCTCCCGCAGGCATTCATCGGTTGCAGGAGGTAAATGGAGGGTATCAGTTTTTCTACATGGAGCCCCCCCCCCCCCGCTGCCTGCTTCTCCTCCTCTCCTTCCCTCCCGCAGGGATTCAGCGGCTGCAGGAAGCAAATAGAGGGACCTCGATATGCTGCCGCTCCTCCTATCCAGGTTTACAGAGGGGCTGTACGGGCCCCCTGCAACATGGGACCGGGTGGCAATTGCGGCCCCCTACAGTTATGCCCCTGCTTGGTATGTCCTTCCATCTACAGGATGGCGAGAGGAAGGCAATGAAATGAGCCAGCATTCTTTTACAAAATGGTGCATTGCATAGTAATGTGGTGAGGATGCGGTAGCTTTTGAGGATGTTTTTGGCCAAAGCCAGTAAAGATGAACAAACCCTTTAGGTTTGGCAACCTGATGACTCAGCTCATTATAGACATAATGTAGCACCCTATAGTTTAGGCAGGGAGCTCCTCACAAGTTTACTTGCCAGGAATAGTTATCCTGGTTGATTGTTGGAGATCTATTTTAAGTTTGGCCTGGTTGAACTTTTCTCTTCTACCAGTAGGTGGCCGGGTACTTGGTGGTACTAGATATGAGAAGGGCAATGCAAGGTCAGATTATGGGTATATGGGGCATCTCCGCCAATAGGCAGGGGGTTTCTTAGATCCCTTGGCCTGCTGAGAGAACCTATATATTTGGGTTGAGTCAAGTTATCGGTGTTCTGTGCTACCTGGACGGCTGTCTGGGTGGACGTGTTTTGTATTGCCCGGGCTGCTAGGCTGGAGTTTGGGCCTATCCCGGGCACATCTGGCTTCTAGGCTGTCTGAGGGCCTATCCAGAAGCAAGAGAGCAGCGTAGGGTTGGGATTGCGGCTTGCAGTCCAACCAGAAGTGACGGTTCTGCCGGATGGAGATAGAGGGTAAGCTGTTGCCAGTATGAGACCATCCACCTAATTACCAGGGACCACAGTGAGTAACTGAAGCAAGTACCGGAGCAGTATTCTCACCAACCGGGGACGGTGAAGAATCGGGAAACTTCAGTGGGAATCAAGCCAGGGACCTAACCAGCGGAGGTGAAGGTTGCAGAGCAGCCTTGTGAGTCAAGCCAGGGTCCGAGCAGGCCAGCGGGCTGAAGCTTGATAGGTATATTGGGTGCCAAGCTAGGGACCCAGCCAGTGGAGGTGCCGCATGCAGAGGAGCCTTGTGAGTCAAGCCAGGGACCGAGCAGGCCAGTGGGGTGAATCTTGAGAAGTATCTGGACTGCCAAGCTAGGGACCCAGCAGAGAAGCGGGGGTGACGCTTGAGGAAGATACTACAGTGAAGATTGGAAGATCTTATATTCAGTGACAGTGAATCGTCTAGTCTAGTGAGAGAGACTGGAAGCTCAGTGGGCTGAAGAACCACAAGAGGTGATTGTAGTGAAAGTGAAGGAACTGTTACGTTTCTGTTAGGAACTGTTAAAGACGATTGCCATAGGAGACAGCATTCCTGCACATGCAGATGTGGCGTCTTGCTGGATGCCTTTCCCTGCATGGCTGTCCTCCTGCTGAAGTCTCAGAGTCTGCCAATTAATCTTGCAACTACCTAAGGGTGTCCTGGCCCTAACCCTCTCTCCCCCCAAAAATTTGTTCAGAGAAATAAACTTTCTTTTTCGTTCAAGAAGTGTCTTGCGCCCAATAACTTTAACTACTCTGCACCCACCATGCCTCACAACCCACCATATACACAAGGATGTCAGCTATCCCTGACCCCTGGAGGTCCTCATTAGATCAAAGGAGCCTGGGACCTTGCTACAATCTCTTGCAATCATTTGACAGCGCCAATAAAGTAATACATTTCGCTCCATTGGGAATGGTCGCCATCGCTATTTAACAAATGCCATATCATTAGAAGAGTTTTATAATATCTTTAGCAAAAAATAATAATAATTTCTGTCCCCCTTTCTTGGTTTGTGGTTCTTTCGTGTCACCCTTGGTGATGAAAATTTGGGCGATGTCTCCGGCTTGTGGAACCTGCATTGTACACACTGTGTGTGTCACTCAAACTTGCACAGCGCATACAATGTGGATGCTAAAAGCCGACACCACCAGCGGAGCCTTGGGGAGAAGATATGGTGGGGAGGGTGTTCATGCTTGGGCGGGGGGGCTACATTCATCAGTATTTGTATTCCTGCAATGTCTGATAGACGCATTGTATCAGCATCCATTATAATCTCAGAGGAAAGAGTGGTGGACATGTAACAGGTGAACTTAGCTACATTGCATTGAATAAGTATTCATTCCCCTTGAACTTTTCCGCATTTTGTCATGTTACAACCAAAAATGTAAACGTATTTTAGTGGGATTTTAATAATAGCGGCAATCAACGACTTATAGTGGAACTGCAATATTGCAGTGGGCAATCAGACACTAACTGACACTTTTTTGGGAACCAGTGACACTAACGCAGTGATTAGTGCTACAAATTTGCACTGTCACTGTACTAATGACACTGGCTGGGGTTAAAAATCAGGGGCGATCAAAGGGTTAAATGTGTGCCTAGCTGGTGTTTTCGTACTGTGGGGGAGGTGCTTGTAGTAGGAGAAGACATGGATCCATGTCTCTGCTTTGCAGGAACACAGGATCCATGCCTTCCCTACTGACAGAACAGCAATCTGCCTTGTTTGCATAGGCAGACTGCAATTCTGCCTGTGTAACGAATGATCAGCAGGTGCCGGCGGACATCAGGTCCGTGGAACCCGCCCATCGGCTCCCGCTATGAATAATCACACCAGGAGCGAGCCGGCGGCGGCGTGCACTCGCTCCCGATACCCAGAAGTGCAGGATCACATATATATATATATATATATACATGATCCTGCACGCGGCGGCTGCCCTGTAGCAGTAAAACTGTTATTCGATCTTATGCACGTGCAGTGGGGAGCCAGCTGTAATTCTTTAGGAAATCACAGCCAGCTCCCAAATCCAAGATGGCGGCGCTAGAAATCTGCAGCCCTGAGAAGAATTGACTGTAGGGAAGACAGTGCTGGATTCCATGGACTGGTAAGTGTCTGTTTCTTAAATGTCAACACCTACAATATTTGTAGCTGCTGAATTTCAATCTTCAAACACCCGGCTGAAGTCCGTGCTTTAAAAAGATACACACTGCCACCTCTAGGATACAGTGTTCATGTAACAGTGAGGGGTCAGGCTCAGTGACTAGTAGCTATAGAAGTGGCTCCAACCGACCAAATGGATAAGTGAACAAGCAGGTCATCCTGACAGATGACACGATCTCACCAGAGGTGCAGGATCTAAACATTAACCAGTATTCTCCAGAGCTTCTGATGGTGGAGATGGGATTTGCTGCGTATTAGTACCAGGTCGTTGTCCTCAGGATCCCGCCCCACCAGGAGGTGCCAGGATCCAGTAGCAGATATAGCAGGTAGGGATTAAGCAGAAGTGTAGTCAGTAGACAAACCAAAGGTCATCAAAAAAGTGGTTGCATGTTGGGAATCAAGCAAAAGCAAGGTTGAGGAACAGGCCAAATGTCGGTAATGAGTGGTAGCAAAGATGCGGAAGGCAGCAGGAGTGACAAGAGCGAGATATTGGCTGGAGAGAGAACAATAATCTTGCAAACAGGAAGTACAAAGGCATGGCCAAAATAGGAAGTTCATGGGAGGAGCAAAGAGTTTATGAGAAATAGGACACAAGGCAGGATTGTCTAAGCAATCAGGCAGGGAACTGTCCAGCATCTCAGGTGGCTCAACAAGAAGAGCTACTGCCGGACCCAGTAGAGGCCCTAGGTTCAGGTCCAGACCATGACAGTTCATCTGCAGGTGGGGGTCTTATTTGTTGAAGGAAGCCTTCAGATTGTATATGATAACTATATAGCGGATATAGTGATCTCACTCCCTGGCAGGCCTGTACTGGCCATCGGGACTACAGAGAGTTTCCCGGTGGGCCGATGGCTCAGTGGGCTGGTTTCAGTGACAGCCTGTCAAAGTAATGGCTTTCTTGGTTCGCCCTCAACTTCACACAGTGATGTGAGAAAGATGAGAAAAATACAGAGGAGAATAAGTGAAATAGTAAGAGGTTAGTGAGGACTCCTTATGTTATGCTACTTATGTTTTTTTGCACAATTGCGTATAGTTTATATACTGTTTTTGTGCTTGTTTGCACAAATAAAGTGGGCCGGTCTGGATGAAGTCCAGGGCCAAATTTTTATCCCAGTCCAGCCCTGCTCCCTGGTGTGTCCCCATCTTGGACACTAGGGCAGGTAACCATGACAAGACCTGTAAGCAAACAATGGGGATCCCTTGGCAGAGTTGGAAGGGACTTCAACCATTTGTCTCCCAGGGCAATATTTTTTTTCACGCATATTAAAACCTGCATCTTTTGCTTCAAATTATTATGATACTGTAGATACCAAACATGTCATGCCTAAAAACAGAGCGTTCACGGTAATAAATTACATGTGTGGCACAATTTATGCTTGCATACTGTACACTTGTGCATCCTACTCTGTGTATTTGCATTGAGGTGTGTACAGGGGTGAGGAGGCGGGTACCTTAAAAAATATTTTTATTGCTTTTATTACATTTCTTTTTCACTTTTTTTTTCATTTAACTTTATTGCTATCTCATAGTGTGATTGACAGCACTTGTCCCCGGTCAGTAGGCATGGGAGGGGCGTGTCTGTGTGGGTATCTTACATACGTAACTTACTAAGCAGCAGCTCCTCCACATCAAGCCCCAGCATGTGCATAGGCAGTCTTTAAACTACTGTATAAAGACTTTGACTTCCTCCTTCTGCTGCTGGGACTTGTAGTTCCTTACGGCACTTCTCATCTACAGAGTGTACCTGTGGCTGTTGAAGGAATATGTGCACAGCAGATGGGGGGGACGGCAGAGTTTGGGCCAGGCTCTCTGCCCATCTGAATGCGTGAACCTGGCCAAGGAGAGGAGGTACGAGAGTACAATGGACACAGAGCTAAACCATTGTACAAGAGAGGAAAAAAAGCCTATAGCTAAGGTGTGTGCTTTACCTACCCATAGGAATGCCAATAAATTGGGCTTCAGCATGGGGTGGAGCTTTAGTAAGCAGAAACAGAAATACGAATGTGGTTTTATTTCGCAACCACAGCACGGATCGGAATGGGACCAAGTGCTACTTGACCTTGATCTCATGGGCGATTCAACAACCTGATTTATGTTGTGGTGATAATTCTTCTTTAAATCAAATTGGAGAAACAGTCTTGTGACAAACGATACGAGTTAATTTTTCATTAACTGAACCTCCATAACATGCTTTGTTTGTTTTTACAAAAACATCAGAAATCTATATATATATAAAATATGTAGAATGGGATAAAACCCTGATGATTTCCTCTAAGCTGATCTGTCCCTAGATATCTGAATAGGAAGTAAAATCAAGTTGACATTGACATCTTGTGAAGTCATACTGGTACCTAATAGGACTGGTGATGATGATGATTTTGACCATCTGGCAAAAGGAGATATAAGCACATACTGGAGGGGGGGTCTGTAATTGGAATCAGATTAGGAAGCTCTGAGTCACTCTGTAATAGTCTCTGTATGCCATAAGGCTGTAGCTATCTGCAAAGTTTAGCTGTGCTCCCTGTTGGTCAGTGCTCATGGCTTAAAATCACATTTTTGAAGTCATACTCGTACCTAATAGCTTCTTGGCCTTTTTTAGAGATCAAGTGTAGGATCCGTTCTTATCAGTGTCCAATAGGCAGAGTCCTGGGGGTGGAAATACTCGCTTAGTGCCACACCACTCATTAGGGGAAGTGCATCCAAAAAACCATAATATATATAAAAAAAACACCAGGATAGAGCACTTCAAAGGCTACTATAGCGGTATAAATATAATTTATTGGACATCAAAAATACAATTACAGTACAAACCCATTGACCGTATCAGTCAGCTACCAAAAAGGGGACCCTATCACCTAAAATCCCCTCAAAAACCCCAGTCCTCCCCTCTACTGGCCGATGATAACCTCCAAAGGAACAAAAAAGGCTGATGGCCCAGAAAAATCCTGACCAGGTTAAAAAATAAAGTCTGATGAAAATAGTTAAAAAAGAGAGAGCGTTTCATGCATGCTTTAACAGTCCTGATCTGGTTGCACCAACACTGGATATTGAACTACCTGCTTCACAAGAATGATAGCCAGTAGCATCGCTATGGGGGGCAGGGGGGGGTGCGGCCCGCACCAGGTGACACCCGCCAGAGGGATGACACCGGGGCCGCCGTTACACAGTGCACTATATTGCTTGCACTTACAGAGCTGCAGCGGAGCGGTGCGAGGGAGGCTGCCTGTAACACTCCCCAGTCACTGAAGCTAACCCTCGAGGATCTCCAATATCTCCTTCAGCCGGGGTTGGTGGACAGAGCTGGGGGTGTGGCTGCCTCCTCCACTCCTCCCACACTTCTTTACTCAGCTGATCCCGCAGCTGAAGGAGGAGAAAGAGGCGAGGACCAGAGCTGAGGGGGGGGGGGCTGTGTATTGTGCAGGGGTCCAGAGCTGCGGGGTGGGGGGTTGTGCAATGTTAAGGGGTCCAGAGTGCAGGGGGTTGTGTAATGTAAAGGAGTCCAGAGGTGCAGGGGGTTGTGTAATGTAAAGGAGTCCAGAGGTGAAGGGGGTTGTGTAATGTAAAGGGGTCCAGAAGTGCAGGGGGTTGTGTAATGTAAAGAAGTCCAGAGGTGCAGGGGGTTGTGTAATGTAAAGGGGTCCAGAGGTGCAGGGTGCTGTGTAATGTAAAGGGGTCCAGCGGTGCAGGGTGCTGTGTAATGTAAATGGGTCCAGAGGTGCAGGGGGTTGTGTAATGTAAAGGGGTCCAGAGGTGCAGGGTGCTGTGTAATGTAAAGGGGTCCAGCGGTGCAGGGTGCTGTGTAATGTAAAGGGTCCAGAGATGCAGGGGGTTGTGTAATGTAAAAGGAGTATAGAGGTGCAGGGTGCTGTGTAATGTAAAGGGGTCCAGAGGTGCAGAGTGCTGTGTAATGTAAAGGGGTCCAGAGGTGCAGGGTGCTTTGTAATGTAAAGGGGTCCAATTGGTGCAGGGTGCTGTGTAATGTAAAGAAGTCCAGAGGGTTGTGTAATGTAAAGGAGTCCAGAGGTGCAGGGTGCTGTGTAATGTAAAGGGGTCCAGAGTGCTGTGTAATGTAAAGGGGTCCCGAGGTGCAGGGGGTTGTGTAATGTAAAGGAGTCCAGAGGTGCAGGGGGTTGTGTAATGTAAAGAAGTCCAGAGGTGCAGGGGGTTGTGTAATGTAAAGGAGTCCAGGGGTGCAGGGGGTTGTGTAATGTAAAGGGGTCCAGAGGTGCAGGGGGTTGTGTAATGTAAAGGGGTCCAGAGGTGCAGGGTGCTGCTGTGTAATGTAAAGGGGTCCAGAGGTGCAGGGGGCTGTGTAATGTGCAGGGGTCCAGAGCTGTGGGGGGTGTGTAATGTAAAGGGGTCCAGTTGTGGAGAGGGGGTACAAAGTAGTGACAAAGAGATATTGGGGGATGCAGGGGGCACAGTGGGGTGTTTTTACATTTTAAAGTTGGGGAGGGCGGTGCCAGATATAGGATCTGCCCCAGGTGGCAAATGCTTTAGGTACGCCCCTGCTGTGTGCAGGATCCAAGCAGCCTAGGTCGGTGTGAGGAAAGTGCTGTCAGGAGTCTTCCATCTACAATGAGCTATTGGGTACAGGTGATGCTGTAAACTTTCCTGTATGTTCCATATGCCTGGTAGGAATAACCTGCTGAGGTCTATGCCAGCTATGCAATGGAGGTGCACACAGTGGTGCATGCCACGGAGGGGAGGATAGACACCTGCAGTTTCCTACATGTTTCGCCCCTCCCACCACAGGGGGCTTCTTCAGGGCATAAAGTATCCTTACTGGTACGATGGAGGTCTGAGGAACGCCTAATCCAATCCCCTGAAGGAGGAGAGTGCAGTGCACTGGCTGATCGCGTCTTCCTTACACCTGACCACAGTATAAGATAAAGATGTGTAGCCCGCAGCTTGTCATTCAAGTATATTAGTCTTTATTGATACAGGTAGAATACAGAGGCTTATGCCTTTCAGCATGCAGCCTTAACAATGATTAACCACTTCTTACCGGGCACTTTTACCCCCCTTCCTGCCCAGGCCGAATTTCAGCTTTCAGCACTGTCACATTTTGAATGGCAATTGCGCGGTCATACTACACTGTATCCATATGACATGTTTATAACTCTTTTCACAAAAATAGGGCTTTCTTTTGGTGGTATTTTTTTGGGAAAATTAAGAAATTAAAAAAAAACATTTTTTTTCCTTTTTTTTTTTTTTTTTACATACTGTCACCAGTGCAGTACAGCGTCATCATATACAATTAAGGAAAAAAGTATTTGCCCCCTGCTGATTTTGTACGTTTGCCCGCTGACAAAGAAATGATCAGTCTATCAGTTCCCACAGTGTCACCTATCATTGCCCACAGCGCCACCTATAAATGTCACCAATCAGTGCCTCATCACCAGTGCTGCCTATCAATACCACCTACCAGTGTCCATCAGTGCCACCTACCAGTGTCCATCAGTGCTGTCTTATCCGTTTAGCCTTATCTGTGCCCATCAGTCCCATCAATGCAGCCTCATCAGCGAATATCAATGAAGGAGAAAAATTACCCGTTTGCAAAATTTATAACAAACTATGAAACATGTTTTTTTATTTCTGTATTTGTTTGTTTGTTTAGAAAAAAATAAAAACCCCAGAGGTGATTAAATACCACCAAAAGAAATCTCCATTTGTGTGAAAAAAATGATAAAAATCCCCCTCCCCCTTATACTTATTGGAATTTCCTTTCAAATTTGGCTGTTTGTGAACGTAAGGAATACAAATTTATCTGAAGTTACGAATGATCCAAAATAACGAATGCCGCATCTAAACAAATGGAATGGAACACCTTAATAATTAATCATAATAATAAAAAGGTTTTATTATTGTTGTTTATTATTATTCGATCATTAAGTTCAATTCGTTTAGATGCGGCATTCGTTATTTCAGATAATTCGTAACTTCGGATAAATTCATACTCGTTACGTTCACCAACAGCCAAATTTGAAAGGAAATTCCAATACCTATAATTTAATATTTATTATTAGTTAGTTATTATTTCAGATTTTCGGGTTTTCTTATTTTCAGATTTTCATTCTTTTGAATTTTCAGACTTTCACTATTATTCTTGGATTTTCAAGTTTCCAAATTTTTGAATTTTTACATTTATGAAATTTCGAATATTTGAATTTCCTCATTTTGAATTTTCGAATTTCCGAATTCCCAAAATGTTCCAATTTCCAAAATTTTCGAATCTCCGAAATTTCGAATTTCCAAAATTTAGAATTTCCAAAATTTAGAATTTCCGGCAACTTGGAAGATTGAAAATTTGGAAATTCATAAATTCATAATTTCATAAATTCGTTACAAAACAAATTCAGAACTAAACGAATTGCACATGTCTAGTTGGTACTGGTGGATGAAAATAGTGTCCAAAGGGCCTACTGAAAGCAAGCAAAGGGCCACAGTTTGGAGCCCGCTGGTCTAGGGGGAGGAGGTGTGGCCCTTAGGTTCCTTCCTCCCCTGCCTTTGGGGATCTCTCTTGGTTGACTTTGGCTGACCATGAGGAGAGGGGTCCTCCATGTCTTTTGGCTAGGTGACCCTGAGTGTGGCTTACCCCCACCAGGGGTCTTGCGCCCCAGTGGGTCAGGGAAAGGTCCTTCCTCTTCAGGAGGGGAGCATATGGCACACCCTAAGTTCACTTTTTTTGTGTGTATTTCATATGAACTATTATTGTACACTTTGGTGATTGGTTTTTGGGCACTGCACCATGGGTTTGAAGAAAACTGGTATCTAATAGGACTTGGTGATGGCAATGAAGATTTAGACAGTCTGGTAAAGGGGTTATGAGGACATATTGGGCATACTTGGGGGTCTGTACACATAAAAAGGTCAATAACCTCTGGGTTCTTCCGTAATAATCTCTATATACCATGAGGCTGCAGGTATCCGTGGTGCCTCTTTGTCAGTGCTCATGAAAGCTGCTATGATGGTACTCACTGATCCGGTCTGATATATAATTGCAAGCACTCATCCATTTGTTGGCTTCCTTTCTTATTTTTGGCTTCTGTATTTTTTTTTTTTCTTCTGTTCTCTGTTTTCAAAAGCCCAGCAAGATAATTTGCCTTTTCTACTGTTTAGTTATAAGCAAAGCAATGCTCCCTGCCCTGAAAGGGAATCTTCACCAACATCCACCTGCAATTCTTTCATCTTTAGTGACCCTCACTCTTACTTTTTCTTCCTGTTCCTTTGTAGATTGGTCTTTGTAGTGTAATCTGCAGCCTCCACCTTCTTATCTCATATTGTTTGCATTGTTCTCTGACCCCGACACAGGTCCAGAGCACTTTGTAAGGACTGAACTTTCACTTCTAGCATTCTGTTCCTTGTAGAGGTATCCTTTGATCCCGGTGTGCTCTTGTCTCCGTTCATCGAGCAATGCTCCAAATTCACCTCTCACGTGTCTCTTCCACAGGGTAATGCATGTGGGGGCTTAAAACCTGAACAGAAATACTTTCATTTAAATATATTCCTCAATAGCAATAAAGAAAACAAATCTACTTTATATGCATCAAATGGCTTTACAAACTCAGATATCGTAAAGACCTTGTAAAAAAAGAGCTCCAAACTGTCCGTCATTTGGAGGGATGGTTCCTCTTTTTAAACTAGCCCCTCTTTCCTCCTCTTTTGGTCTACTTCAGCATTTTTTTCAACCTTCATATCACAGAGGAACCATTAAAATGTTCTGTTGTTAGAGAACCCCTGCTAAAAGTGATATTGTATACAAGTCTTGAAACGTTATCCACACCACATTGGTGGTCAATGGGAGAAGGTCCCCTTATATTCGTGGGCAATAGGAGATGGTCCCCTTACATTGGTGATCAGTGAGAAGAATGTTCCTTACATTGGTGGCCAGTGGAAAAAAAGTTCCTTACATTGGTGATCAGTGAGAAGAATGTCCCTTACATTGGTGATCAGTGGGAAGAATGTCCCTTACATTGGTGATCAGTGAGAAGAATGTTCCTTACATTGGTGATCAGTGAGAAGAATGTTCCTTACATTGGTGATCAGTGAGAAGAATGTTCCTTACATTGGTGATCAGTGGGAAGAATGTTCCTTACATTGGTGGTCAGTGAGAAGAATGCTCCTTACATTGGTGATCAGTGGGAAGAATGTTCCTTACATTGGTGATCAGTGAGAAGAATGTTCCTTACATTGGAGGTCAGTGGGAAGAATGATCCTTACATTGGTGATCAGTGAGAAGAATGCCCCTTACATTGGTGATCAGTGAGAAGAATGTTCCTTACATTGGTGATCAGTGGGAAGAATGTTCCTTACATTGGTGATCAGTGGGAAGAATGCTCCTTACATTGGTGATCAGTGAGAAGAATGCCCCCCTCCCCTTTACAGAGAGCCAACCTGATCATTGATGTGAGTGGTTACTTACCTGAGATAAGAGAGTAGAAGTTCTACTTCTACACTGCCTCCACAAAGTGCCATAGGTGCCAGAACTATGGAGGTTCGTCAGTTAGGGGTTTTAATCCACCTCTGCTCAAGGAACCCCCAGCAACCTCTGATGAAACCCCAAGGTTACAGTAAATTGTTGGATGTGCTCTCTGATTAAGAAGTTTACATATGAAAATGTAATTGTGAAAATTATGTAAAAATATGAAGTTAGGTTCACACAGCTGATAAAATGCAGTAATAACTCAGAATATTTGCTCACTAAACATTCATGGAATCACCAGCTTTGTGTTTCTCTTTATTTGTTGGTCGCTTGATGTTTATATGTGGCTCCAGCCCAAAGCACTCCCCGCCATCTGTTTATAGGGTGATTGTGATCATTGTAACTTTCAGGTATAGTAATGAGATTTCCAGAGTTCTCACTCTATATGTATGTTTATTTTCAGGTGTGCCTGCTGTATTTGTTATAATCTGGGCGCGGGAAAGAGCCACATTTGCAGATACAGAGTGAGTACAACCTTCTTCCCCAGTAAAGAGAACCCGTCACTTAACACACCTTTTTAATGTTTTGATGTACCTAGAAAATATTTTGCTGATTTAAACTGAAGGTTTAGTTGGGCATTAACCAGTTGTGGACACCAGACATGCTGCAAATGCCCAAACAAACTTCAAAGTGCACAAGGGTGTGTAGTTCATCCTGTACTTCTGCCCCTTTGCTGCTCTCCCCCTCACACACATGCATGGGGAATCAAGCTCAAGTGTAAATGGGGGCTTAGACATACAATGTAACATTGTTTATAAACATTGATCAGATGGAAGATAGAGAGATACAAAGTAGCATTGTTTATAAACATTGATCAGACGGGAGATAGAGAGATACAAGGTAACATTTGTTTATAAACATTGATCAGACGGGAGATAGAGAGATACAAAGTAACATTGTTTATAAACAATGAGCAGACGGGAGATAGAGAGATACAAAGTAACATTATTTATAAACAATGAGCAGACGGGAGATAGAGAGATACAAAGTAACATTGTTTATAACCATTGATCAGACCAGAGATAGAGAGATACAAAGTAACATTGTTACTTTTAGCCTTTCTTTGTTTCATTCATCTGCAGATTAAATTAATGACCTGATAAGTAAACAAAAAATATATATTTTAAATAAAAATTGTACCGTTTTAGCCCCTTGTTAACCCTTCTGCCCTTAGCTATTATTTTCCTGCTGCTTTTTTTTTCTGCCTTTCTAATCATTATTGTTTAAACTTTTTTTTTATTTGTTTTGTTCTTAATTTTTTTTTTTTTTATGTCATAAAAAAAGTGCAAAATTGAAGGAAATAGATCCATTATGTAATTTGTAAGTCAATGCACAATGCTCTGTGTAACAAAATCTAAGGTTGAATATGTTTTAATTAACAAAATTAGAAAAAATGCAAAAGATGACAGCTTGGTATCATTTTAAACCGGATAAATTATAGAATAAAATGTGATTTTTTTACGGTAACAGCTTTTTAAAAAAAATTTATAACACCGATTGAATAGAAAAAACTAATTGTCTATGGATGGTAACATATAAAATATTTTTTGCAAGACAGTACCACAAAACAAAAAAAGACTTGTTTTGTTCTAAAAAAAATAAATAAATAAATAAAATCTTTAAAAAGAATTGATGGACCGTTTGATCTTTTCCTGCCATCGTTCTTCAATGTTTCTCTAGATGTAAAATGACAGCAGGTGTAAAGGTTGAACTTCTGGAGTTAGTCATTCAGCCTGCTGGAGGGACTGACCCTACGGCCACCCACCCACCCACCCACCCACACACACGTGCATGGAGCCTCTTCCTATTAATAAACGCATTGTGATTCATGATGACACATCCAGCCAGAGCTCCAGATCCATACATCTGTGACAGAGGAGGGCCGCCCGCTGTCTTGGGTCCTGTATCTGCTGCCTGAAGAAATGTAAAGAGCATTCCTGATTACAATGTAACCATCACCCAATAGGCTCTGTTATGTACTTGTTATCTTCGAAAATCTGCAATAAAAAAAAAATAAAAAGAATGTAACCATTAAAAAGTTTTTCCTGGGGGGGGGGGGGGGGCGTCGCCGGCCGCGGAACAAGATGGATGCTTAATCACACAGCTCCACTCGGCCTCGGGACATTAAGCGATATATACCAAAACAGCGCTGCACTGCCAATCGTATAAATGTGCAGATAATAATATTAATACTGGATACTTGCAAAAAAAATTTGCAAAATACAATTCCTATAAGAGTAACTCCTTCATATCACAGTCCCCCCTTCATATTAGATTTCCCCCATTTCACATCAGAGCCTCTCTCCTTTCACATCAGAGTCCTCTATTAACTTTAGGACACCCCCCCTCCCCCCCCCCCCCACACACACACATCAGAATGCCCTCTTTCCTATCATAGTATCCCCAGGGCCGGGACAAGGGGTGGGCAGGAGGGGCAGTTGCCCTGGGCGCAGTGAAGCAAAGGGGCAAAAAAAATGGATGCGGTGTGGTACACCCATTCTACGGAACATCTTAATAGTGGGGGGGAGGGGGGGGGAACAAATCTGCATCCTTGCCCTAAGTAAGTTTGCCCTAGGTATGCGTCAGCTACCTAAGGCCCCTTTCACACTACCGCAACTTCAAAGTCGCACGATTTCAAAGTCACGCAACTTCAAAGTCACGCAATTTCACGGCCGCAATTTCAGGAGATGGCTGTGTAACTCGCATCAAATTCGGACCAAAGCAGTGCAGGGACTACTTTGAAGTGACTCATGACTCATTGGAAGTCATGGGGGTACAACTTGTCGTGCGACTTTGCAGTCTCAAGTCGCACAAGTGTGAAAGCGTCCTTATTCTTTCTAATGGATAGACCCAACTCTAATAATACCCACAAAAAAAATTAAATAATAATAATAACAAGTGAACTCTGCACATGGTAAGCTTCTAAAGATGGAGCCTGCTCCTTGAAGTCCTGGAAAAGATGGCGTCTATCTTGTGCCTATTGAGCTCTTGTTTACCAGCAGCCCAAATGTCTCCGGTACATGATTGTTGTCGCCGTTCCGGACTCGGGAGTGATTGGCCGACTGGCTAGTTTTAGAAAACAGCGACTCCGTCCTCCTGGGACACGTAGTGAGCGAGCCGACAAGTCATTTTTTTCTGTAAGCTGGAAGAACGATCGCACTTACAGCTGACAGCTCGCCTGATGGAAAGCCCCCCCCCCCCGTTGTGTCTTACAAATTGCTTTTTATTTTCGGTCACCGGTGACTTTTCTGTCATATGAGAACAAGCTCTTCTCTCCAGCTCTGTGCGTCTATCAAGAGCGAGCGAAGAAAGGGATATCCGACACTGCGAACACTGAGCACTCGCTATATTTCATTTTTTTTTTAATCTGTAATAATTATTGGCTGCCAAAGTAAGTAGTGATTGACTTCAATTATAACTGCAATTATAACTGCAATCTATATAAAGGTGAAATCAATGTAACTTGGAAAAATAAAGTTAGTTCAGTTTTGTGTTTCAGTGCAAAACCATTAAAGTGGTCTTGGATGAAAAATGAACAAAGCGTATCCTTCTATAGCGTGTACTTGCCTCAATCCAGAGCTGTGGCAGCATCATTTTTGGCGGGGCGGCAAACCCTCCCATCCCAATTTGGTCAGTCGGGTCACAGGCATGCCCCCCCCCCCCGGTGGTTGATCACCAGCCCCACACTTAGCCCATCTTGGTCACACCACAGGCAGCGCTTCCTCCGGGTGGCCTCTCCTCCTCCTGGTGCTTCACGGCGGCTTCCCCTGCCTCTCCTCCCTCCTACTCCTCCTCTGCGGCCAATAGGATCGCTTCTCCTCTCCCCCAACCGGATGGAGGGTCTCAGGACCCGCTTCCTGATTTGCTATTGTCACACAACTGGGTGGGGGGTGCAGTGCTCTGCGCCCCAAGCTCCCTTTTTTTGAAGCCTATTAGAGCCTCTCCCCCACTCCCGGCTCTCTCCTCCACTCCCGGCTCTCTCCTCCACTGCTGGCTGTCTCCTCCACTGCCGGCTCTCTCCTCCACTCCCATCTCTCTCCTTCACTGCCGGATCTCTCCCCCACTCCCGGCTTTCTCCCCCACTCCCGGCTCTCTCCTCCACTCCCATCTCTCTCCTCCACTGCCGGATCTCTCCCCCACTCCCGGCTCTCTCCTCCACTCCCATCTCTCTCCTCCACTGCCGGCTCTCTCCTCTACTACCGGCTCTCTCCTCCACTCCTTTCTCTCTCCTCCACTGCCGGCTCTCTCCTCCACTGCCAGCTCTCTCTTTCACTCCCATCTCTCTCCCCCACTCCCGGCTCTCTCTTTCACTCCCATCTCTCTCCCCCACTCCCGACTCTCTCCTCCACTCCCATCTCTCTCCTCCACTCCCGGCTCTCTCCTCCACTCCCGGCTCTCTCCTCTACTGCCGGCTCTCTCCTCCACTCCCATCTCTCTCCTCCACTCCCATCTCTCTCCTCCACTGCCGGATCTCTCCTCCACTCCCATCTCTCGCCTCCACTCCCGGCTCTCTCCTCCACTCCCGGCTCTCTCCTCCACTCCCATCTCTCTCCTCCACTCCTGGCTCTCTCCCCTACTTCCGGCTGTCTCCTCCACTCCCATCTCTCTCCTCCACTCCCATCTCTCTCCTCCACTGCCGGCTCTCTCCTCCACTGTAGGCTCTCTCCTCCACTCCCGTCTCTCCTCTCCACTCCTGTCTCTCTCCTCCACTTCCGTCTCTCTCCTCCACTCCCGTCTCTCTCCTCCACTCCCGTCTCTCTCCTCCACTCCCGTCTCTCTCCTCCACACCCGTCTTTCTCCTCCACTCCTGTCTTTCTCCTCCACTCCCGTCTCTCTCCTCCACTCCCGTCTCTCTCCTCCACTCCCGTCTCTCTCCTCCACTTCCATCTCTCTCCTCCACTACCTTCTCTCTCCTCCACTCCCGTCTCTCTCCTCCACTCCCGTCTCTCTCCTCCACTCCCGTCTCTCTCCTCCACTCCGGTCTCTCTCCTCCACTCCCATCTCTCTCCTCCACTCCCGTCTCTCTCCCCCTCTCCCGTCTTTCTCCTTCACTCCCGTCTCTCTCCCCCACTCCCGTCTTTCTCCTTCACTCCCATCTCTCTCCTCCACTCCCGGCTCTCTCCTCTACTCCCATCTCTCTCCTCCACTCCCGGCTCTCTCCTCTACTGCCGGCTCTCTCCTCCACTCCCATCTCTCTCCTCCACTGCCGGCTCTCTCCTCTACTGCCGTCTCTCTTCTCCACTCCCGTCTCTCTTCTCCACTCCTGTCTCTCTCCTCCACTCCCGGCTCTCTCCTGGACACTTCTCCACTCGGCGGTGCGGGCTGTGCTCTCTCCCCCCTCCTCGATCCTGCTAGTGCAGCTCCTCTGTGTCTGTGGACACCACTGCCTGCTTGTTATAACAGGAGTGCTTTACTGTCAGGAAGGAGGAGGGGAGAACACAGCCGTACCACGTCCCGGCTCTCTCCTCCTCTCTTTGCTGCTCCCAGCACCGAGCTGGCAGGAGTAGTGATGCCTACTCCTGTCAGCCTTAAAAAAAAAGGAAAGTGCCCTCCATCCTTACAGTAACCAATTGCCCCCAGGGCAGCCATCCCTCCCGCCCACCCCTTGTCCTAAACCTGCTGGAAGGCTCCTAAAACCTGGACATATGGGTATAGGAATACTCCGCTTTAGCTCCCTGGATTTGGTTTTAGTCCAATGAGAGGCCTCTGTGGTGGCTACATTTGATTAAGGCACAGTGGCAGAGCTGGAGGTACAGTAAAGTCAATGAATCACAAAAATGTTCGGTAAACCAAGGAAAACTCAAATTGATCCGATCTAGTCACGGTGTATGGCCTTTGCTGGCACTGCTCCAGTCACGCCCCCTTGTCCCACCCACCGTGGCTTGGTCACAATTTCCACTCGTTATTGATCTTTGGCTTGTTCCTTGGCTACGCTTTTGCTTGATCCCAACCTCCAACCTCTTGTTACCAACCTTTTGGCTTGTTTACTAACTACGCTGCTGCTTGATCCCTAACTGCTTAATCTGCTGCTGGACCCCGGCTTGCTCACCTCCTGGTAGGGCGATCCTGAGGATAGAGTTGCCACCTCATCCCTTTAAACCCAAACACATCTGAATTACACAGGTTCTGAAGGCTAATTGAATGCAGATAAGGCAACAAGTGAGTTTAATTACCACCTTAATCAGCCTCAGAACCTGTGTAATTAATATGTGTTCGGATTTAAAGGGATGAGGTGGCAACTCTACCCGAGGACCATGACTTGGTACTAACATGCAGCAAAACCCATCTCCACCATCAGGGGCTCTGGGGAACACTGGTTAATGCTTAGACCCCCACACCTTGGGTGAGCCTGTGCCATTTGCTACGGTGACCTGCCTATATACTAATCCAGCTGGTCAGTGGGATCTTCTTAACCACTCTAGCCACTGGTCTTCGAGCCTGACTCTTGATCATGGCAGGTGGGCATCTTCCCACTGACAACCCATGTAAGGAGCATCTTCCCACTGACCACCACTGTAAATGGAATTCTTCTCCCCGGCATACCCAATAATTTGGTTTCCACAAAATTTTACTGGGACCTTAAAATGATTTCAAGGGTTTCTTGAGGTAGAGAGGTTGAGAAACTGCTTTAGAACCTTAAGCTGTTAAAAAAGCAATTCCACAAGGCCGGTCCCATATTTCCGTCGTCACGATCGGTCCTCTGTTAAAGGTTCATTTCTGGTTAAAAACAGCCAGAGACTTTGAACCAACACGTCAGAATTTTAGTGTGATGGGCAATCAAATATCCTCCGTATCCCAGGCTAGATAACATAAAAGAATAATAAATGCTGATAATTACTGAGCAATCCAAGTTATTTGTCTTTTTTTACCTTTTATGTTGGTCTTGCTCTGGGATTGATTTTCTGATCCTAAAAGCTTTTAACTTTTACTGCTGGTGGTACTGAAGATGTGTATAACGATCGATGCTGGAGCTGTGAAAGTTAGCTGTCACAGAGATCTGTCCAGGCTGCATCACATCATATATACAGTGCCTTGCAAAAGTATTCACCCCCTTGGCTTTTTACCTATTTTGTTACATTACAGCCTTTAGTTCAATGGGTTTTTTCAATCTGAATTGTATGTGATGGATCAGAACACAATAGTCTAAGTTGGTGAAGTAAAATTAGAAAAATATATACATAAAACTATTTTTCAGAAAAACTGATAATTGGCATGTGCGTATGTATTCACCCCCTTGGTTATGAAGCCCATAAAAAGCTCTGGTGCCACCAATTACCTTCAGAAGTCACATAAATTAGTGAAATGATGTCCACCTGTGTGCAATTGAAGTGTCACATGATCTGTCATTACATAGACACACCTTTGTGAAAGGCCCCAGAGGCTGCAACACCTAAGCAAGAGGCACCACTAACCAAACAATGCCATGAAGACCAAGGAACCCTCCAAACAAGTAAGGGACAATGTTGTTGAGAAGTACAAGTCAGGGTTAGGTTATAAAAAAAATATCCAAATCGTTGATGATCCCTAGAAGGACCATCAAATCTATCATAACCAAATGGTAAGAACATGGCACAACAGCAAACCTGCCAAGAGACGGCCGCACACCAAAACTCACGGACCGGGCAAGGAGGGCATTAATCAGAGAGGCAGCACAGAGACCTAAGGTAACCCTGGAGGAGCTGCAGAGTTCCACAGCAGAGACTGGAGTATCTGTACATAGGACCACAATAAGCCGTACGCTCCATAGAGTTGGGCTTTATGGCAGAGTGGCCAGAAGAAAGACATTACTTTCAGCAAAAAACAAAATGGCACGTTTTGAGTTTGGGAAAAGGCATGTGGGAGGCTCCCAAAATGTATGAAGGAAGGTGCTCTGGTCTGATGAGACTAAAATGTAACTTTTTGGCCATCAAAGAAAACAATATGTCTGGCGCAAACCCAACACATCACATCACCCAAAGAACACCATCCCCACTGTGAAACATGGTGGTGGCAGCATCATGCTGTGGGGATGTTTTTCAGCAGTCGGGACTGGGAAACTGGTCAGAGTTGAGGGAAAGATGGATGGTGCTAAATACAGGGATTTTCTTGAGCAAAACCTGTAGCACTCTGTGTGTGATTTGAGGCTAGGACGGAGGTTCACCTTCCAGCAGGACAATGACCCCAAACACACTGCTAAAGCAACACGACACACCGAGATACAACATTATATTCTTCCTTTATTAAAGTAACCAGCAGAAACAAATTCTGCTGATGCGTTTCATACTAGGCACAGTGCTTTTTCCAGGAATTCCTTCACAGATTGCTGGGATTTTAATAGAAAAACAGAAAAGTAGAACAAATATATGGATATGTATTATAGAACATAGATACATGGTATACTTACTGCAGCTGTGGTTTTGCGCTGGGGTTTCATGATTTACAAAGCTATAATATACACTAGCCTTTTTTTTATATATATTTTTATGGGAATTTTTAATAAAATTTTTGACGTTTTAAAGATACTTGTAACGACATATATATTTGTACCTAGAAAGTCCCAAATGTTTTGGTGAAATCTTCATGTAGCCTAAAGATGATAGTGCAACCTCAAACGGGTGCTCTTTTGAAATCTACATCTATGTAAATCTATGTTCAAGATCAAGGGCACAGCTATTAGTCCCTCCCCTCATGCCAGGGTGCTAGGTATAATCCTGGACTCTAACCTCTCCTTTGGGCCCCACACCCAATCACTGCCCAGATCTTGCTGCCTCACCTTCTGTAACATTTCCAAAATTCACCCCTTTTTAGCCAACAACACCAAAGCTACTAATTCACTCCCTGGTTATCTCTCTCCTTGACTATTCCAACTCTCATTGACCAACCTCTACAAAGGCTATGGCCCATTCATTCTATCATGAATGCTGCTGCCGGACTCCTCTTTGCCAACCGCTCAGCGTCTTCTATCCCTCTCTGCCAATCCCTCCACTGGCCTCCATTCAAGGTCTGCTACCCCTCTCTGCCAACCCCTCAACTGGCCTCTACTCAATGTCCACCATCCTGCTCTGCCAACTCCTCCCCTGGCCTCTGCTCAGTGTCCACCATCCCTCTCTGCCAACCCCTCCACTGATCTCTGCTCAGTGTCCACCACCCCTCTCTGCCAACCCCTACAATGGCCTACACTCAATGTCCACCACCCCTCTCTGCCATACCTTCCCATGGCCTCCACTCAATGTCCACCACCCCTCTCTGCCATACCTTCCCATGGCCTCCACTCAATGTCCACCACCCCTCTCTGCAAACCCCTCCCATGGCCTCTGCTCAGTGTCCACCATCCCACTCTGCCAACTCCTCCCCTGGACTCTCCTCAGTGTCCACCAACCCTCTCTGTCAATCCCTCCCCTTGCCTCCACTCAGTGTCTACCATTCCTCTTTGCCACCCCTTCAACTGGCTTCCACTTTGGGCGTCTACCATCCCTCTCTGGCAATTCTTCAACTGTCCTCCACCTCTATCTGCCAACTCCTCCACTGGCTTACGTTCACCCACCCAGCGAATACACTTTAGAATACTAACAACCTACAAAGCCATCCACAACTCTGCTACCTCACCAACCTCATCTCAAGATATCATCCAAACTTTCCTCCCCGCTCCTCCCAAGATCTCCTTTTCTCTAGCTCCTCCCATGGTCGTCTCCAGGATTTCTCCATAGCCTCTCCTTTTCTCTAGAACCCCTTACCCCAACCTATCCAGCTATCTCCTAATCTGTCTACCTTTTAAGAGATCCTTAAACTCATCTCTTTAGGAAAGCCCCCCCACCTAACAACTGAAATTGACTTTCTTCATTAACACATCAATACCTTTTTGTTACACTTGCCCAACCTTTTAGATTGTAAGCTCTCAGAAGCAGAACCCTCCTAACCCGCTTGTATTGGATTGGATTGTGTTGTACTGTCTCCCTCCATTATGTAAAACTGTTGTCATGGTATAAATCCTGAATAATAATAGTAATATCATAAAATAGAGTATAGATATAATATGAGAGGAAACTACTGATTGTTCTTCTACATACAACGTTCTCTGAGTGGTGAATTAACTCTTCTTTATCCGGTCTTCTCTCAGGTGCTGGGACCTCAGTGCAGGGAATTTAAAATGGATCATACAAGGTCCCATCTTGGCTGCTACAGTGGTGAGTGATCTGTGATGGAGCGAGATCTTAAAGCAGAACTACCATCAGATATTTTTTCTAATGCTTAGTACATGCATGCTCAGTAGACATGTGCAATTCGTTTAGTTCCGAATTCGTTTTTTTTAAATGAATTTGAACAAATTCGTTAATTCCAAAATTTACGACTTTCCGAAATCTATGAATTTTCCTGAATTTACGAATTTACGAAATTACGAATTTCCACATTTCCGAATTTTTGAATTTCTGAATTTCTGAATTTCAAATTTCCGAAATTCCGAATTTTCGAAATTACGAATTTTCTAATTTCCAAAATTACAAATTTCTGAATTTCGAATTTCCGAAAATTACTCATTTTCAAATTTCCGTATTTCGAATTTCTGAATTTCGAATTTCTGGAATTACGAATTTCCGAATTTACAAATTTCCGAAAATTCGGAATTTCGGAAATTGGAAAATTATGGAAATTGGAACATTTCGGAAATTTGAATATTCTAAATTTCATAAATTTAAAAATTCTAAAATTTGGAAATTTGAAAATCCAAGAATAAGAATGAAAATCTGAAAATTCAAAAGAATGAAAATCTGAAAATTCAAAAACCTGAAAATCTGAAATAACTAATAGATATTAAATTATAGGTATTGGAATTTCCTTTCAAATTTGGCTGTTAGTGAACGTGACGAGTATGAATTTATCCGAAGTCACAAATTATCTGAAATATCAAATGCCTCATCTAAACAAATGGAACGTAACGATCTAATAATAATAAATAACAATAATAATAATAATAAAACCTTTTTATTATTATTGATTATTTATTCTTTGTAATTTATTCTGTTACATTTGTCTAGATGTGGCATTCGTTATTTCAGATAATTCATAACTTCGGGTAAATTCGTACTCGTCACGTTCACTAACAGCCAAATTTGAAAGGAAATTCCAATACCTATAATTTAATAGTTAGTCATTATTACGAATTAAACTGATTTTCTTTCTTTTTTTCAGATTTTTGAATTTCCGAATTTTCAAATTCCAGAAATTCGGAAATCTAAAAATTCGAAAATCCGAAATTTGAAAATTCAGAAATCCGAAAATTCAGAAATCCGAAAATTTGAAATTCCGAAATTCGGAAATCCAGAAATTCAGAAATCCAGAAATTCCGAAATTTGAAAATTCGGAAATCCGAAAATTCTAAATTCCGAAATTTGGAAATCCGAAAATTCTAAATTTGGAAATCCGAAGATCCAAAATTCGAAACTTCAGAAATCCAAAAATGTGAAATTCCGAAATCCAGAAATCCAGAAATTGGGAAATTCCGAAATCCGAAAATTTGAAATTTGAAAATTCAAATACCTATAACTTAATAGTTAGTTATTATTACAAATTAAACTGATTTTCTTTCTTTTTATCAGATTTTTGAATATTTGAATTTCCGAATTCCCAAAAATTTGGAAATCCGAAATTTGAAAATTCAGAAATCCGAAAAATTTGAAAATTCAGAAATCCGAAAATTCTAAATTCGGAAATCCGGAAATCCCAAAATTCTAAATTCAGAAATTCGGAAATCCGAAAATTATAAATTCGGAAATCCGAAAATTCGAAATTCGGAAATTTGGAAATCCGGAAATTTCCGAATTTTCGAATTTCCGCAAAAAAAAAAAAAAAAATGAATGAAAATAAAACGAACACATTTTTTGTCAGTGCACATGTCTAATGCTCAGTATTGTGTCCGAGTGATACTTCCAAGCAGACATGTGCAGAACGAAAAAATTTGTTGCGTCAAAAATTTTGAAAAAACAAAAAAACAAAACAAAAACGATTTCTTACTTTCCGCTATCAAACGCATCCAATAAAAAAATGGGAAAAAAGAATCAAATTTCTGTTGAAGATGAACAGTCTTACTGGCAGGATCCACGGGTGATAAAACGGGGAAAAGCAAAGAATGCGTGTCTTTTTTTTATTTTTTTTTATTTTGCCTGGAAGTTCTGCTTTAAACCATGTTTTTGTATCTCTGTGTATAAATCTTTTCATTCATTTCTTCTCACCACGTTTGAGTAAAACTTTTTTTTTTTTTTTCTTCACTTTCAGGCAAACTTTTTTCTTTTTATTAATATTGTTAGAGTATTAGCAACCAAACTAAGAGAGACCAACGCGGGGCGATGCGATACGCGACAACAGTACAGGTGAGTGTGGCGGCCCGCGTTCTCCACAGCGCACGGCGCTCTGGTTTGGAGGATACGGATCACTCAGCTTTTTATATTTTTTTCTTTTGTTTTTTTTTTTCTTTTATCTTTTTCTTTTTTTTTTCCTCACTCTTTTATGTATCTTTTCCAGGAAGCTGCTGAAATCGACGTTGGTGTTGATGCCTCTGTTTGGTGTTCACTATATCGTCTTCATATCTCTGCCGTACACAGAAGTGACGGGGGTGGTGTGGCTTGTACAAATGCACTATGAAATGTTGTTCAACTCTTTCCAGGTATTTGTGCTTTTCCCTGAGACTATTTTATTTCTTCACATTCCCATACCGAATGACGGAGGGGGGGGGGCGGGGACCATTCCCATACCGAATGTCCAATGACGGAGGAGGGGGGGGGACCATTCTCATACCGGAACTACTGTTCATGTGATAAAAAAAATCAGGGATAGCATATCCCTGCTAGGAATGTTCGCTTGGACAGGATACAGTATTACTGCTACGGGACAGGGACAGAGATCCCCCAAACTAAGAAGTCTATATGTGTTCAAACCAGGAGGAGCGCCCCTTCTGGCTCATATGCATAGGGGTGTATTTATAAAAAATACGCAGAGCTGTTCGTCCTGTGAAATCACATGTATATTTGTTCTGTGTAAATAGGAGTCTTTTTAGGAAAGTTCTGCATTATGGTCACTAGATGGCGCTGGCGATCACAAGCAATCAATACTGATTTTACTGTGGTCATCGGCTCCACCTAATGGCCATAATGTGGTATTTCTCAAACCCATCCATAAAACGGTTACCTTTCCCGACACGTGCCAGAAATATAACCCTCCCCATTGGTTGCGCCCTCAACCAAACTGCCAAACCATCCAATGGGCCGGTGTCATAACTGATCACATGTGCAGCTTCATGGCAGTTGTAGATTAAACAGAGGCCAAGATGGCGGCTTCCTTGGCTGAAAACGATAGGAGGGGTTTACTTCCACTTTAACCGGTCTATTCTGTATGAAGCATTATAATTCGATCTGGAGAGAAAATAGACTAACAACATTCGTTTTTTGCGGGTTTTTTTGCCTCCGTTTGCACAGGACAAATATACACGCAGCTCCACAGGGAAAATAACACTGATTTTTTTTTTTTTTTTTTTTATATAAATACATCCTATAGACTTCAGAATACATTAGCGGGCAGTGTAGATTCCTCCATCCAAGCTGCTTAGAGTAGATGGAGGAATATATTGGAATATATTCATTTTTTTGTTATTTGTATGTATTTTAGCTTATACACTTTATGGTTTCATATAATACTTCAGCTTTGAAGAATAAGAGCTTCTTCTTAAACATGCAAAACAACGTACAGTACATATATTACCTTGTATGATGAAGAATTCTTTGTATGGAAAATGCTCCGCCATGCTCGGTGCCTCATTGTTATTGTCACCTTTTTAGTTATGCTTCATTCATAGAGCTCTGAAGGATAAGATCCGCTCTTTGAACATGTAATAGCAATATATAATATAGAATACAATATATAATATGCAATGTATAGTATAAAATATACAATATACTGTATAATATACAATATATAATATACAATGTATAGTACAAAATATATAATATAACATATATAGTATAAAATATATAATATACAATATATAGTATAAAAAAATACAATATATAATATATAGTGTAAAATATACAATGTATATTATACAATATATAATATAAAATATACAATATATAATATACAGCGTATAGTATAAAATATACAATGTATAGTATACAATATAACATTTATAGTATAAAATATATAATATATATAGTATAAAATATACAATGTATAGTATATAATATACAATATAAAATATAGAATATATATATAGTATACAATATATACTGCTCAAAAAATGAAAGGAACATTTTTTAATCAGAGTATAGCGTCAAGTCACCTGCGATTATTATGTACATGGGAGGAGTCTGCGATACTTATATACATGGGAGGGGCCTGCGATACTTATGTACATGGGAGGAGCCTGTGATACTTATGTACATGGGAGGAGCCTGCGATACTTATGTACATGGGAGGAGTCTGTTATACTTATGTACATGGGAGGAGTCTGTGATACTTATGTACATGGGAGGAGCCTGTGATACTTATGTACATGGGAGGAGTTTGTGATACTTATGTACATGGGAGGAGCCTGTGATACTTATGTACATGGGAGGAGTCTGCGATACTTATGTTCATGGGAGGAGTCTGCGATACTTATGTACATGGGAGGAGCCTGTGATACTTATGTACATGGGAGGAGCCTGTGATACTTATGTACATGGGAGGAGCCTGTGATACTTATGTACATGGGAGGAGCCTGTGATACTTATGTACATGGGAGGAGCCTGTGATACTTATGTACATGGGAGGAGTCTGTGATACTTATGTACATGGGAGGAATCTGCGATATTTGTATACATGGGTGGAGCCTGTGATACTTATGTACATGGGAGGAGTCTGTGATACTTATGTACATGGGAGGAGTCTGTGATACTTATGTACATGGGAGAAGCCTGTGATACTTATGTACATGGGAGGAGCCTGTGATACTTATGTACATGGGAGGAGTCTGCGATACTTATGTACATGGGAGGAGTCTGCGATACTTATGCACATGGGAGGAGTCTGTGATACATAATAATAATAATAAAATGTTTGTATTATTATTATTGTTATTTATTATTATTATTTTGTTACGTTCCATTCGTTATTTCCGATAATTTGTAACTTCGGATACATTCGTAATTGCTACGTTCATGAACAGCCAAATTTGAAAGGAAATTCCAATACCTATAATTTAATAGTTAGCAATAGTTAAGTTATTATTAGTTATTTCAGATTTTCGAATTTTGGAAAAATTTGTTTAAACAGGTTTTCATTCATTCAGACATTTCCGAATGAACGAATTTGATGAAATTCGTTAGAAAAACAAATTCGGAACGAAATGAATTGAACATGTCTACTGACTGCAGCTCTCGGCATAAGGCTACATACCCAGGAACGTTTTAAAAAATGAGCTGCAAAGCTAGTACCGATGCCAGGAAAAAAGTGGCGTTAAAAACGTGATTTTTTTTGCATCTTGCTTTGGCGTCAATACCCCTCTTTTGCTGGGTCTTCTCCCCTCTCCGGTCCTTCTCCTCTCCTGGTCCTTCTCCTCCCCGCTATCTTCTGCTCTTTTGCCGGATCTTCTCCCTCTGTTCTACTTCCGATGTTGACTCGACGCAATCTCCCGGTGTAATGCTCGCTCATCCCCCCCCCTCGCCCCCCCCCTTCCTGACCTGCCGGGCTGCATGCTCGGATAAGGGTCTGGTATGGATCTTGGGGGGAACCTCACGCAAAATTTTGTCGTGGTTCCCCTTCAAGATTCTCGACTTCTGGTGAGACTTCTATTCAAATCAAAGGGCTCCCATAGGGAACCATTGATTTTGAATAGAGACAGAGAAATGCGGGACGGTGCATAACGCTGTGTACACAGCGCTAGGCCCCATTAAATCGCGTTTGACCCCTTTCCTGGAGTTTTTACAGCTCGGCGCTGGAGCCTCAGAAGGCATTGGTCCTGGGTTTTTTTTGTAGCTTAAAAACGCCTATGCCACATACAGCTCTAAAACTCCATGGTGGGCATGAGGCCATAGGCTAACATGGAGAGACGTTTTTAAGCTGCAAAAAACGCTCAAAAGTGGCTGTAAAAACGTCCGTGGGCATGAGGCCTAAAGGTTGGAGCTTTCCTGAGTAATGTGTCGAATATTGTGATGTGTCTGGAATGTGATCTTATAGACTTGCTCAACTACTGAAAGGTCGGCATAGAAATCATTTCCAGTACAAACCAGTAAGTGAACTGGTTAAATACTTTCTTTATTTCCCTTTTTTTAGCATTTATTAGTTGCTCTATATTTTTATCCATACATCTCTGATGGTGGACTCAGCTCTAAACATCCCCCCATCGTCCCAGCCCCCACCCCAACCCTGGATCAGAACCGGCCACCTGTCTGACATTACCAGCAATAATAGTATAGAATTACTGCACTCCATGTTTATAATAATACCGAGCTGGTAGAGTGATTGATCAGAACTGCAACAACCCCTCAATTACAGGACAATGGCTTCCGATCGGGGGGGGGGGATCCCACCAATCGTGTGCAGCAATGCCGCTACAGAGCATCAACTAATCCAATCCCTTCCTGACAGCCCAGCGTAGAATTGTTGTCTTTGTTACCACATAACCCGCTCCCCTGATCTATATGCAAAGCTCCTAATTAAAGCTACAATTGAAATAAAATAAAAAATCTCAATAAATATTTACAGTGCTTCACTTTTTTTTCCACATTTCGCTATGTTACGGCATTATTTCAAAAAAAGAGTCAATTCAATACCCCATAATGACAACTTAAAAGAAGTTTGAAATCTTTGCAAAAAAAAACATCCCATGTATCACAGCCTTTGCCATGACACTCACATTTTGAGCTCAGGTGCCTCCTGTTTCCACTGATCATCCTTGAGATGTTTCTACAACCTGATTGGAGTCCACCTGTGGTAAATTCAGTTGATTGGACATGATTTGGAAAGGCACACACCTGTCTATAGAAGGTCCCACAGGTAACAGTGCCTGTCAGAGCACAAACCAAGCCATGAAGTCCAAGGAATTGTCTGTAGACCTCCGAGACAGGATTGTATGGAGACACAGATCTGGCGAAGGGTACAGAAAAATTTCTGCAGCATTGAAGGTCCCAATGAGCACAGTGGCCTCCATCATTCGTAAATGGAAAAAGTTTGGAACCACCAGGACTCTTCCTAGAGCGGGCCGCCTGGCCAAACTGAGCATTCGGGGGGGAGAAGGGCCTTAGTCAGAGAGGTGACCAAGAACCCGATGGTCACTCTAACAGAGCTCCAGCGTTTCTTTGTGGAGAGAGGAGAACCTTCCAGAAGAACATCCATCTCTGCAGCACTCCACCAATCAGACCTGTATGGTAGAGTGGCCAGACGGAAGCCGCTCCTCAGTAAAAGGCACGTGACAGCCCACCTGGAGTTTGCCAAAAGGCACCTGAAGGACTCTCAGACCATGAGAAACAAAATTCTCTGGTCTGATGAGACAAAGATTAAACTCTTTGGCCTGTATTGCATGCGCCATGTCTGGAGAAAACTGCTCATCACCTGGCCAATACCATCCCTACTGTGAAGCATGGTGGTGGCAGCATAATGCTGTGGGGATGTTTTTCAGCATCAGGAACTGGGAGACTAGTCAGGATTGACGGAAACATGAATGCAGCAACGTATAGAGACATCCTTGATGAAAACCTGCCCCAGAGTGCTCTGGACCTCAGACTGGGGCGAAGGTACATCTTCCAACAGGACAATGACCCTAAGGACACAGCCATGATAACAAAGGAGTGGCTATTGGACAACTCTGTGAATGTCCTTGAGTGGCCCAGCGAGAGCCCAGACTTGAACCCGATTGAACATCTCTGGAGAGATCTGAAAATGGCTGTGCACCGACGCTCCCCATCCAACCTGATGGAGCTTGAGAGGTCCTGCAAAGAAGAATGGGAGAAACTGCCCAAAAAAAGGTGTGCCAAGCTTGTAGCATCATACTCAAAAAGACTTGAGGCTGTAATTGGTGCCAAAGGTGCTTCTCCAAAGTATTGAGCAAAGGCTGCGATACTTATGTACATGGGATTTTTTTTCTCCTTTTTTGATTTTTATAAATTTGCAAAGATTTCAAACAAACGTCTTTCACGTTGTCATTATGGGGGATTGTTTGTAGAATGTTGAGGGACTTAATGAATTGAATCCATTTTGGAATAAAGCTGTAACATAACAAAATGTGGAAACGGTGAAACACTGTGAATACTTTCCAAGTGCGCTGTATACTGCTATAATGCCACTCCTCTGAAAAGCAATCCATGTAATCACCGCAATGTGTCTAATGTGTGTATTTCCTACAGTTGTCATCTCCATCTAGTGGCCATAATGTGGTATTTTCCTGACGTATAGGAAAATATATATATAGGAAAGTACTGCATTATGACCACTCTATGGAGACCTTCACACAGCAGTTTCTTTTTTTGAAGAGGTCCCACAGTGTCCCAGCAGAGAATCAAATCCAGGACCACAGTTCTGCTAGACATAGGTGCTAAACACTACATCATGGTGCTGCCCTTAAATTAATTCAACATAAAGTTTACATCATTACAAAAAAGGTTAGGAATTAAAAATGTGGGACTTTAAATGAGGAAATGGCCTTGTAAGGTCAAATACCTCCACCCCTGTCGCTGTCAAAAATCGGGGGAGAAAAGGGAGGGGGGGAGGGGAGAGAGAAATCGTGACTTTAATAGAAACATGTGAGTACGAGATAAATATATTAGATTGAGTAAAACTGATATTTAATAGTTCATAACCAGGGTGCATTATGGTAATAATACATCAAAACCCAATTCGATTCATACATGGTAATGATACGAAATCGAACAATATGCATGATTTAACACATATACAATACAATTTAGCCAAAATAATCTGGGGCCTCTATTAATCACCAATATAGATAATAAACAAGTTGGTACAATAAAGTAATACATAGCCAATGGATCACATATACAATGGTGCCCAATAGTGGGGCCTCATGGATCCCTATCACAGATTTTCATTATATCATCCCATGAGGAGTAGACATAGACACCCATGGAACCAATTATCTACGATAATAAGCATAAAATGGTTTGAATGGGCCTAGCGAAGTACACGGCATCTGTAGCTTGACGCGTTTCATGGCTGGAGCCCATCTTCAGGAGCGAAGCACGTGAAAATGGATGTGTATATATGTGATCCATATATTTATTTATCTTGTACCCACATGGTTCAATTAAAGTCCTGATTTCCTTCTCCCCTTTCCCCTCCCTTTTCTCCCCTCCCCTTTCTCCCCTCCCTTTTCTCCCCCATTTTTTTCCCTCCCTTTTCTCCCCTCCCTTTTCTCCCCTCCCCTTTCTCCCCTCCCCTTTCTCCCCTCCCCTTTCTCCCCTCGCTTTTCTCCCCCATTTTTTTCCCTCCCTTTTTTCCTCTCCCTTTTTTCCCCTCCTCTTTCTCCCCCTCCCTTTTCTCTCCCTCCCTTTTCTCCCCCTCCCTTTTCTCCCCCTCCCTTTTCTCCCCTCCCCTTTCTCCCCTCCCTTTTCTCCCCTCTCTTGTCTCCGCTCCCCTTTCTCCCCCATTTTTTCCCCTCCCTTTTTTCCCCTCCTCTTTCTCCTCCTCCCTTTTCTCCCCCTCCCTTTTCTCCCCTCCCCTTTCTCCCCTCCCTTTTCTCCCCCATTTTTCCCCCTCCTATTTCTCCGCCATTTTTTCATAAAGTTTACATTGGTGTAATGTTTGAATGATTCCAAAGAAGGCAACCTGGTCACCCTGTGGTCCGCTACTCTCCAGGTCATCTGAAAACTTGCACAACTAATACTTTTTGCCCCCCGACTCAGTCTACAAAATGAGTCAGAATCCACACCTAGAAAATGTATCAAAAAAACAAAAACGTTTGCCCAGGATTGTTTACAGCTAATTATAACGTTGGTGTATTAAATCTGAATGATTCACGCAATCTGGTCACAATGCAGTCAGCGCTTTCCGAGTCATCTGAAAAATTCTGGCTCAATCCGGTAGCCACGGTGTAGTCAGCTCTGCCCAGGGTCATCGTAAAATCACAGGAACTAATGAATTGTCCTGGATAAATCTGACAATTTGTCCTCGGAATTTATTGAAGAGGTTCCAATAAGATGAGCGGATCAATGACTAAGATTGGACTCGCTCCCGTGCATTTTGTCAAGGTGAATTAGATCAGATTGTGGCTTTTCGTTGGCCGTCTTATCTGATTACATATTTGGAAAAACACATTTCCTGGCACGTGAAATAATTCTTCTTCTTTTTTTTTTTTTCCTTTGGAATTTCTTTATTTTATTTTCCAAAGAAATCTGCGTTTAACAGTCAAGTTATGTGCTAGTGACAGATAAAAGAATCAAGTAGCAAAAAAGGAGTCACACAATCAGAGTAATATAACAACTAGCCCCACTCTTCACATTCACGGATGGTCATAGAAAAACATGTCGGTTTTTGAAGATAATTATAAGCGTGGAGAGCTGGGGGGACAGACGGGCAACTACAAGGATGACCCAGAACATAGATTCATAAAAAGCCAAACCTTATACTGAAATAATGTGAAATACAATAAAATCAAACTTTTACAATATATATATAGTTACATAGTAGGTGAGGTCGAAAAAAGACACAACTCCATCAAGTCCAACCTTGGACAATGTATCCTGATTGGCCTGCTTAGCCCAGAAATGGGACAATGAGGTGAGCGTGATGTAAGCAAAGATACGTATCATGTCTGAATAATATATCCCATTACCGAGCCAATGATACGGGAAAAGGAAAATTACCAGAAAAAAAAAGGGTTTGGGGGGTCAGACGTTCCTAGAGAGTGGAAGAAGAGGGAGCAAGAGAATGGGAAAATAAATCTACAGATAGGGCCTCTCCCCCAGGGAGTAGGTCCACTCCTGAGGGTTAGCTTGACCGCGCCATCTTCTGAAGATAGGCATCTCTCTACACAAAATAATTCCAGGGTCTCCAGGTCTCACAGAAGGTCTCCTCCCGGTTGTGCAAGGTAGCGGTGAGGTCCTCCATATCTCTCAGTTCGTTTACTTTAGCAAACCACAGGGATATGGATGGGTGGGGGGGGTCTCCGATCTCCAACAGAGGGGGATGCATGCCTTGGCCGCATTAAGCAAATGGATTGTAAGGGAGGCCTTGTATTTCTTAATCGGTCTCTCTTGAGAGATGAAGCAGGCAAGCCACAGGGTCCCCCCCAGATCAACATTTGTCAGGTGTTTATTTGTGCAGATCACCTCGCGCCAAAAGGACTCAAGCTTGGGAAAATCCCAGAAAATGTGCAGCATCGTTCCCTCAGCATTACCCTATCGCCAACATAAGCTGGGGACTTGAGGGAAAAAAAACGGTGCAAAGCGGTAGGGACTCATCTGGTCAAAATCTTGTAACGGGTGACTTGAACTCTGGTAGCTATGGATGACTTCTGGGCAAAACGAAGCATCTTCTCCTTCTGAGCATCAGTGAATTGGGTGCCTAGGTCTGCCTCCCATTTGGAAAGGAAAGGTGGAACAAACCCTTCCGTCGGGCGAGTCAAATTTATGATAATTCTTTATTGGCATCTCCCTGATTACTCAACTAACACAAAGTGTAAAAAGGGAAACGTATCTATTTGTTTAATGAATCGATATATTTTTACTGGAGAGCTAAAAGGTGTAGTTCGATAATGGAAGGGGCGTAACTAGAAACTTTGGGGCCCTGGTGCAAGAAATCATGAGGGGCAACCCCAGTGGCGGCTGGTGCTCAAAATTTTTTGGGGGGGGACGCAAACAAACTGAAAAATTCTGAAAAAAAAACCATCAATTGCAGGATTACTGTATCCATCAAGTGCAGGCTCACTGTACCCATCAATTGCAGCGACTGTGTCCATCAAACGCAGCCACTGTGCCCATCAATTGCCACCACTGTGCCATTAAACGCAGCCACTGTGCCATCAAACGCAGCCACTGTGCCCATCAAGTGCCACCACTGTGCCCATCAATTGCCGCCACTGTGCCCATCAATTGTCACCACTGTGCCTATGAAATGCTTCCAGTGTGCCCCCCCCCGCCGTCTGCACTTACCTGTCTCAGTGGGACAGCTCCTCGATGTCTTCTCCCGTCCTCTCCACCTATCCCCTGCTATGATTGGACGCTTGGCGTCCAATCACAGCACCTGTCTTGTAATGCATGAATCTATCTCTTGGTGCTAGAGGGGGGTGGCAGGAGAGAGGGGGCGGCGCCACTGGGCAACCCTGACCCCCCCCCAGGCTGGGGCCTTTCCCTCCGAGTCCAGTGGCTGGACACTAGGGCCTGGTCGCAAATGCAACCTTTGTGACCATTGTAGTTCCGTCACTGGTGTCAGTAGTTTTTTTATTTTTGTTATTTTATTTTTTTTTTACTATTTTATTTTTTTTTTTTTCAATATTTATTATTTTTTGCTATATTTTTTTTTTCCCCGGAGCCTCGTAGGGGAGGCTTTGGTGAAATATCAGGGATCTAAACAGACCGCTGATGTTTAACTTTAAAGAGGAACTGCAGTCTGCTCACATTATTTGTAATAAAAACATCTTTCCTATTCTAAAGTTTCCCTCCAACCACTTTACATATTATTTTATATATACTGTGATTCTGTACTTTGCCAAAGATGCAGAGGAAATCACCCTCTACTGAGTCTGGCTGCATCCATTTTAACTGTGGGCAGCTGAAGCTGCTCCCTGTTCACTTCCTGGATTTACACAGACACACACCTCCAGCTCTGCAGCTCTCATAGGACCTCTTATGACTCACCATGCCCCCTCTCTTCCTAGCAAGTCCTCATGAGAGTGAGAGAGAGAGCTGTGTATGATGTCATAAGCCTAGACCAATGACCAGACAAGAAACAGCAAGTGGGCTGTATAAGGGATTTACTGGCAGAAAAAAAATGTTTTACTATCCAAAGTTAAAACAACAACAAGGGCAGAAGATTTAATAGCATGACTGATGGTCCGCTTTAAGACAGAGAAAGGAGAATGAGGACACAGCTCTCAATCTCCATCTCTGCAGCCTCAGCTGCACAGAATGAATGTGAACAGGAAAGAGCTCTGTACAGAGGCTTCCCGTTCATTCACAAACCGAAGCATAGTAAACTGTTATGTGTGGACAGAGTCAGGGGTCGGTAGGGATCACTGACTTTATTCACTGAGACAATGAAGGGGCCTATAAATGACACATTTACGGGCCCCTTCCCCGCTCTCCATCCTAACACGTCCCCTGCAGCAATCGGCGGGGGAGGGGGGTGGGGGTGGTGAGGAGTCCTATCAGGAGTACTGGACAGGGCTCCAAAATTTCTTTTGGAGGTTCTGTATACATGAGTATTCCTCAGAAATGTTCCTCTAATTTTGTTTAACCACTTGCCGACCGCTGCACGCCGATGTACATCGGCACAATGGCAGCGGTGGGCAAATTGGCATACCTGTATGTCCCCTTTAAGAGGTGTGCCCGCCGGACTCGATGTCCATCGGTCTCCCGGCGATCGCGTCACGGAGCAAAACGGGGAAGTGCCTATGTAAACATTAAGTGGCTTAAGTGTCTTGTTTGTCCATCGGATACCGATGATGGTGCAAGGAAGCACCAGTAGACAGGTGGGGTAAGGGCATGAAGTGGCATGAGTGTCTCAGTTGTCTGTTGGATGCCGATGATGGTGCAAGGACGCACCAGTAGACAGGTGGGGCAAGGGCATGAAGTGGCATGAGTGTCTCAGTTGTCTGTTGGATGCCGATGATGGTGGATGGAAGCCCCAGTAGACAGGTGGGGCAAGGGCATGAAGTGGCATGAGTGTCTTAGTTGTCTGTTGGATGCCGATGATGGTGGATGGAAGCCCCAGTAGACATGTGGGGCAAGGGCATGAAGTGGCATGAGTGTCTAAGTTGTCTGTTGGATGCGGATGATGGTGGATGGAAGCCCCAGTAGACAGGTGGGGCAAGGGCATGAAGTGGCATGAGTGTCTCAGTTGTCTGTTGGATGCCGATGATGGTGGATGGAAGCCCCAGTAGACAGGTGGGGCAAGGGCATGAAGTGGCATGAGTGTCTCAATTGTCTGTTGGATGCCGATGATGGTGGATGGAAGCCCCAGTAGACATGTGGGGCAAGGGCATGAAGTGGCATGAGTGTCTATGTTGTCTGTTGGATGCCGATGATGGTGGATGGAAGCCCCGGACTTCTTGCATTTTGGGCATTCGTCCATGGGTGCATACTGCCCTAAACATTAGGACCATAATACTTTATCGTAAATGATAATCACGTAAATGTGGGTAGGTCCTAGCGACGTCACAATATGATGATCGGGATGACAAAGATTGCTCTACGCGTTTCTTTTGGTTTAAATTAGGGATTTGTATATATTCCGCTCTTTACTTTAGACTGTATGGTGTTATTTATTTTATTACTTGGGTTTTCCATCTGGTGAAGGTCAAATAAAATAAAAAAAATGTCCTCGTTATTTCCTAACAGTGCTATGTATTGCACTTGTGCAGACTAAAGCCGATACTACTGGAAAATCCTTACACACAACTGGGAATGTTAACAATATATTTAATATAAAACTAATACTAAAACAATATTAAACAATACAGAATAAAATTCAATGGGCAAGCCCATCAATTTATCATAAACGTTTTGCTAAGGGAGCTGAGAATCTTCAGTCAATAAATTATCAATATATATACTGTATATAAATATATAAATGGCGTGGGGTCCTCCCCAAAATCCATACCAGACCCTTATCTGAGCACTCAGCCAGGAAAGGGGGGACATGTATCAATGCAAACATTTTTTTTTTTAAAGGAGCAGTGATTTTAATGACGCTTAACTACCTTAGCCCCGGAAGGATTTGCCCCCTTCCTGACTTCCCCCCTCCCCCCTGGTCTGGCATGAATTTTGAGAGAAATTCCCATGCCAAATTAAAACAAAATGGTATGTGGTCCCCCACAAAATTTATACCAGACCCTTATCCCTAGCATGCAGGAAAGTGGGGGGGGGCTCACTCCTGAACCATACCAGGCCACATGCCCTCAACATTTGGGGGGTGCTTTGGGGCAAGGGAGGCTCTCCCCCCCCCGCCCCAAAGCACCTTGTCCCATGTTGATTTGGTCAAGGGCCTCTTCCCAACAACCCTGGGCGGTGGTTTTGGGGGTCTGTGGGCAGGGGGTTTATCGAAATCTGGATCCCAAAGGGCCTGGTATGGATTGATGGGAGACGCCCAAGCCATTTTTTTTCTCTATTGCTGGCAAATTCGGCAAAGTTTATTTATTTATTATTTCATTCAGCTGTCAGCGGGGAAGCCCACTGACAGCTGATGACTCATCTGTTGTTAAGGACACCGTGGCCGGCTTCCCGGACCGCTCCTTAACAACCTATTGACCCGAATGGGCGATGCTCGGCCCACACCGCTCACCCATTGTTTTTCTCTGAGGACATTTGCTCAAGAGTAGTTGATCTGGAGGTTTTTGTTTTTTTTTCACTTTCTTCTGGATCAACTGTGGGTATAGGATTGTTTATATGGAAGTTTTTTTTTAATTGGTTGAACTAGATGGACCAGTGTAACTATGTGTATTTATGTCTGTATTCACTTCAATCCTCCAATCATATGACAAGAAAATTCCTGTTTATTTTCAATGTATCATTCTATGCAGAATATGTGTGAAAATTCTCAGCTCCTTTATCCAATCAGCCTCCGTATCCCTTGTTTTGTGCGCCTGTTATGTGGAAATATCTGGATTGTTATTTGAATATTTCCTTTTTCTTTTTTTTGCAGGGATTTTTTGTTGCTATTATATACTGCTTCTGTAATGGGGAGGTAAGTAATTATTATAATTCGGAGGGATAGAAGATGGTGTTGGGGGGAGGGAGAGGTGATATTGGCACTTTAGCGTTGTAATCCCCGCAGGACCCCCTCACCCTTTAATGTGAGATTTTATAATGACTTGTGAAGATTAATATCAGGAATTCACCTTGGGTTAAACGATTAGGGGGATCTCAAAGCGTCTCTTGATCTCCTCATTTTTACAAAGCCGTCCCCTAAGGGTTACAAGCGGAAAATGGCAGAGCTGTAATCCAAATGTATGTATTAAATGTGTGCAGGCAGAGCATGGAGGATGCTGAAAACGGGCCCCGCCGCAGAGAGACGTCCGCTGTGCAAACCAGATCAGATATAGATCATAATTAGTATAATGTATCAGAGGGATATGGGGGGGGCACCATTGCTGACCCCCTTTTTTAAATACCAGTTGCCTGTCATCACCCTGGTACCGATTTTTAGTGCCAGTAGTCAGCTCTTTTGTAAAAGCAATTTTTTTGGCCCTTGGAGCACTAACACTACCAGTGGGGAGCTATTCCTCCCACTGACACCAAAAATGAGGCACCATTCCTTTCCCTGACACCAACGATGTAGCAAAATTCCTCACCTTGGCACCAATGATTGGGGACTGTTCTTCCCACTAATACCAATGATGGGGCACTATTGCTTCCACTGACATCAATGATGGGGCACTATTTCTCCCACTAAAGCAATGTTGAGGCACTATTTCCCCGATAAAACAACGATGGGGCATAATTCCTCACATTGACACCAATGATGGGACACAATTCCTCCCACTGACACCAAAAATGGGGCACTATTCCTCTCACTAAAGCACTAGGGCACTATTTCTCCCACTGCTACCAATTTCGAGGCACTATTTCCCTGATGACACCAAAGATGAGGCATAATTCCCCACATTGACACCAATGATGGGGCATTATTCCTCCCACAAAAGCAATGATGTGGCATTATTCCTCCCACTGACATCAATGTTAAGGCACAATTTTCCTGATGACACCAATGATGGGGCATAATTCCTCACATTGACACGAATGATGGGGCATAATTCCTCACATTGACACGAATGATGGGGCATAATTCCTCACATTGACACGAATGATGGAGCATTATTCCTTCCATTGACATCAATGATGGGGCACTATTCCTCCCATTGACACTAATGATGGGGCACTATTCCTCCCATTGACACCAATGATGGGGCACTATTCCTCCCACTGACACCAATGATGGGACACTATTCCTCCCACTGACACCAATGATGGGGCACTATTCCTCCCACTGATACCAATGATGGGGCACTATTCCTCCCACTGACACCAATGATGGGACACTATTCCTCCCACTGACACCAATGATGGGACACTATTCCTCCCTCTGATACAAATGATGGGGCAGTATTCCTCCCACTGACACCAATGATGGGACACTATTCCTCCCACTAATACCAATGATGGGTCACTATTCCTCCCACTGACACCAATGATGGGGCACTATTCCTCCCGCTGACACCAATAATGGGACATTTTTCATCCCACTGACACTAAAAATATGGCACTATTCCTCCCACTGAAGCAATGAAGGGGTACTATTCCTCCCGCTGATACCAATGTTGAGGCACTATTTCCCCCCAATGACACCAACGATGGGGCGTAATTCCTCACATTGACACCAGTGATGGGGCATAATTCCTCACCTTGACAGCAATGATGGGGCATAATTCCTCACCTTGACACCAATAATGGGGCACTATTCCTCCCACTGACACCAATGATGGGACACTATTCCTCCCACTGACACCAAAAACGGGGCACTATTCCTCCCACTGGCCCCCCTAAAGTCTGAAGGACTGTAAACTGGCCCTTTATTAAGAAGATTTGGAGACCCCGCTTAAGTTGAATGGTTGGTGCTCCGTTCTTGGGTTTCATGTGGATTTCTCAATTTCGATGGCCCCTATCTCTTGGTAGACCTCCGGCCTTGATGTGGAGCTGCCAAGGCCATTCCATCAAGTCTCACTTCTACTTTTTGTATGATGGGTGGGATATCAAAGTCCATCACCTCACATCTACGTTTTTTCAAGAACGATTATGCACGTCAGTATAGGCAGAGAAGATAGGCAGGCCCCTTTCAGCCCACGATTCCTCTCCAATTGGCTATGTTTTTTTTCTTTTTTAGGTACAAGCAGAAATTAAGAAATCTTGGAGCAGGTGGACCCTGGCACTCGATTTTAAGAGGAAAGCCAGAAGTGGAAGCACAACGTACTCTTATGGACCTATGGTCTCCCACACGAGTGTTACCAACGTCACCACAAGGGGGCCCTTGGCCTTACACCTCAACACGAGGTTCGTGTCCGCGGCCCTGAATGGCCACAGGAACTTACCGGGCTACGTAAAAAATGGCTCAATCTCTGAAAACTCTATACCGTCCTCAGGACCAGAGCAGTACAACAAAGATGAGGAATATCTCAACGGCTCTGGAGTCTACGATGCCGAAAGGCCCACGGCGGAAGTTGTAGAAGAAGAGGAGAGAGAGACCGTTATGTAAATATTTTCATGACCATCCAAAGTTTTCACATCCTTTGAGGAGGGAAATCGAACATTTTCGGGGGGGCAAAAACTTGTTAAGGAAAAGCCCCAGATCTGAATGTGAGGTTAAAGTGGATCACTCACCACCTCCTGTTTCCGGGTCAAGAATACGTCTTTATATATATATATATATATATATATATATTGCACCAATTGTTTTGGTGACTGATAAAAAAAAATAATCACAATTACTTTGACCCTCCTAACCAATTCCTCCAAATCACCAGAGCACAAAACACTAGTCATTTTGTGCATTTAAACCATTTTTTTTTTTTTTTTTACAATGTACCAGTTTGTTTTATTTTTTTGATGCTTTGTATAATTTCTTTTATATATATATATTTTATTTTTTATTGTTATAAATATTTTTTTTTTGCAAGACACTTATTTATAAATCCTCTATGTTAGAGATGTGGATTTTAAAATATTGTAATTACATTTTCTAGGAGAAACAAAACGTGAATGGTAATTATGCATGTGAAAGAGATAATTATTCAGCCATTTACAAAAGTTCAGGTCTGACTTTACGTTTTACTCAGAGAATTAATTTATCAGAATATGCATCTCTGGTACAGTAACCTGGTTTATTATCGACAAATATTTGACATAATTGTTTTCTATGTCAAGGTATGTCACCTCAGTTATTAGGAGTTGCTAAAGAAAAATGAGCAGGGTAGGAAAAAAAAAATTAAAAAAAAGCTTTAAAAGATCAGAGAAATATACATTCGCTGAACATAAAATTGAAAAGTTTTCAACTCGTTACATTTTTTTTAATTTTTTTTATTTTTTTTAGGGACAGATAAAAGCCACACAAATTAATTAATCTCATCTATGCAATTAGCCAAAAAAAAAAGAGCTGAAAATGTTATTGCAAATAACAAAATACCAATATCAATTTGCAGATGATTAAATCCCTGATTCTTTGGGGTAGAATAATATTGCGGTAATGAAAGAGGGATTTAAGCCTCAGGAAATGTTAAAGATTGCTAAACTGTACCATAAATAGGCAGTAAAACTGCTGATATATTTTCAGTAATATATTAATGATTGAAATTATTAAAAAAAAAATATATATAATATATTTAAACAAGTAAATATACCTATGTAGAGAAAGTATATTGTACACATCAAAATCGTTGTAGACCATAAAACAAGCATTGCTAGTAATACTATGGACCAAGTGGGACTGTTTTTTTTTTTTTTTTATTCTTGTGAAATTTGTGATTTTTTTTTTTTTTTTTTGGACAAATGTATTATTTTGTTCTACACTATATGTTTCTTCTAAATGTTAAAAAAGAAATAGGAGATAACTGTTTATAATTGATATTTTTTAAAATGGTCACAATCTATTCGGGCAAATGAGGGGAAATATATTTAAGTGGGAAGCAAAGTGGGGGTTAAAATTAAAAAAAAAAAAATTTTTTTTTTTTTAAACTGTACAATTTATATGGGTGTTTGTTTTGATTTTTATTCTTTGTAATATAAAAAAACAATCAACACATGTCTAATTTAAAGGGAAACTATTGTGTATTTTTCACTATATACACATTTTGTGTTAAAATTGTAACAATTACATAAAAAAGACAAATTTATTTGTACTTGATTGTCAAGTTAGTACATTCTTGCTGTTTCCATATTTTATTTATTGCATTTAATGATCAATTATTTTAATTTGATGGGTAAATGCTCCACCTAGAGATCATCTACAGTGGGTAAAATAAGTATTGAACACGTCACCATTTTTCTAGGTAAATTTATTTCTAAAGGCGCTATTGACATGAAATGGTCACCACATGTCGGTAACAACCCGTACAATCCATACATACAAAGACACCAAAGCAAATAAACTCAGAAATGAAGTTCTGTGTAATAAAATGGAAGGACACCGGGAAAAAGTATTGAAGACGTGAAGAAAGGGAGGTGCAAAAAGACATGGGAAGCCAAGACACCAGCTGAAATCTATCAGTAGATAGAAAGCAATCCCACCCCTTGTCAGTGCAAATTAATACCAAGTGGTTCAGTCTCAGGTGTCTCGTTACTAAGGTGTCACACAAGAAACATCTCATGATGGGTAAAAGCAAAGAGCTCCCCCAAGACCTTATTGTTGCAAAACATACAGATGGCATTGGTTACAGAAGGATTTCTAAACTTCTGAATGTTCCAGTGAGCACTGTTGGGGCCATAATCCGGAAGTGGAAAGAACATCATTTGACCATTATCCACTTCGGCTTCAGAAGGTTTTTACAAGCGCAATTTTTTGGGGGGGAAATACACTTTTTTGACTTAAAAAAAGACAGGAGTAAAGTTAGCCCAATTTTTTTTAATATTGTGAACGATGATGTTACGCAGAGTAAATTGATACCCAACATGTCACGCTTCAAAATTGCGCCCGCTCGTGGAATGGCGACAAACTTTTACCCTTAAAAATCTCCATAGGTGACGTTCAAAAATGTTCTACAGGTTACCATTTTTGAGTTACAGAGGAGGTCAGGCACTAGAATTATTGCTCTCGCTCCAACGATCGCGCCGCTACCTCACATGTGTGGTTTAAACACAGTTTCCATATGCTGGCGTGACTTACGTATGCGTTCGCTTCTGTGCGTGAGTTTGGCGGGACAGGGCGCTTTCAATTTTTTTTTTTTTGCCTTTCTGTCCTTTAAAAAAAAAATGTGGGTCACTTTTATTCCTATTACAAGGAATGTAAACATCCCTTGTAATAGAAAAAAAAAGCATGACAGGACCTCTTAAATATGAGATCTGGGGTCAAAAAGACCTCACATCTCATATCTACACTAAAATGCAATAAAAAAAATAAAATATAATAAAAAGAAAAATAAATTTCCCCTTTAAGACCTAAGGCAATGCTATGGAGCCGAGTGGGGGTCATCTTTCCCTCACTCGGCATCCAGCCTGTGAGGGAAGAGGATCTGATCGTCCCCGCTGCTACCGATGGCTCCATTAAGCGGCGGAGACGACCGGAGCGCGGCAGGAGGGGGGACCCTCTCCCATCCCCGATAAAACTGATCTTGCGCAGAGACCACTTTTATCTGAAAGAGGACCGCCCGCTCTTGAAGAGGATACCAGGGCTATGGCAGTTAGCTTTTTCTCGTCAAACAGTCGACGTACAACGACGGCGGACGTTCCTTGAGTAGTTAAATTGCGCGATCGTGCGACACTGTATCCAAATAAAACTAATGTTCTTTTTTTTCCACAAATCAGAGCGTTCTTTTGGTGGTATTTGATCACCTCAGCGGTTTTTATTTTTAAACAAACAAAAAAAAAACAGACAATTTTGAAAGAAAACAAAAAACATTATTTTTTCATTTCTGCTATAAAACATATCCAATAAATTTTTTTAAAAAAATATAATTTCTTCATCAATTTAGTCCGATATGTACAGTGTATTCTGCTACATATTGTTAGTAAAAAAAAAAATCCCATTAAGCATATATTGGTTTGTGCAAAAGTTATCACGTCTACAAACTATGGGATATTTTTCGGGACTTTTCATTTTTTTTTTATTGTCTTTACTAGTAATGGCGGTGATCAGTGATTTGTAGCGGGACTGCGACATTGCGGTGGACAAATCTGACACAAAGTGATCCTTTTTTTGGGACCAGTAACACCAACACAGTGATCAGTGCTAAAAAAAAAAAAAAAGAAGCACTGTCACTGTACTAATGACCCTGGCTGGGAAGGGGTTAACATCTGGGGCGATCAAAGGGTTAAGTGTGCTTTCTAACTGTGGGGGGGGGTGGATGCTGACTCTGGAGGAAAACAGAGATCCGGGTTTCTGCTTGGCAGAAACACAGGATCTCCATTATCCTCCCTCACAGAACGGCGGTCTGTCTGGTTTACATAGGCAGACCGCCGTTCTGTCTCTCCTCTAAGTGATTGCTGACTGGCTCCCGCTGTGCCCAGCACGGCTCCGGTGGCACGCACGCCCCAGAGCCGACAACAGCGATGACATACAGGTACGTGATTTTGCGCTTAAGGGCCACCCTGCCGCAGTAAATGTATGCGGGAGGTGGTCCTTAAGTGGTTAGCCTGACCACAACCAGGTCTTCCTCGCAAGACTTCTGACAGAGGAGTGAAACAAATTATTAGAAGAGTTGTCCAAGAGCCAAGGACCACTTGTGGAGAGCTTCAGAAGGACCTGGAATTCGCAGGTACAACAATAAGTAATGCACTCACCAACCATGGCCTGTATGCATGCTCACCACGCAAGACTCCATTGCTGAAGAAAAAGCCTGTGAAATACAGGGACGAATATAGTCTGGTCAGGTGAGGTCAACATTGAACTCTTTGGAGGCCTTAATACACACCATGTTTGGAGGTCAAATGGCACATAACTCCAAAAACACCCTCCATACCAACAGTGAGGTTTGGAGGTCAAAAACACCCTCCATACCAACAGTGAGGTTTGGAGGTGGGGACATCATGGTGCGGGGCTGTTTTTCAGTATACGGTACTGGCAAACTTCATATCCTTGAAGGAAGGATGAATGGAAAAATGTATCAAGACATTCCTGATAAAAAATCTGCTGCCATCTACCAGGATGACGAAGATGAAACGAGGGCGGACATCTCAGGAGGACAATGATCCCAAACACAAAGCCAAGGAAACTCTCCATTGGTTTCGAAGAAAGAAAATAAAGCTGCTAGAATGGCCCGGCCAATCGCCTGACTTGAATCCAATAGAAAATCTATGGAAAGAACTAAAAGATCCGAGTCCATAGAAGAGGTCCATGGAGCCTTCAAGATTTGAAGACTGTTTGTGTGGAAGAACTGGCCAAAATCACACCTGAGCAACGCATGCGACTTGTTTCTCCATACAGTCTTGGGGCCGTCATTACCAACAAAGGATTTTGTACCAAGTATGGAATACATTTTGGTTGGCGGGTTCAATACTTCTTTCCGGTGTCCATCCATTTTATTACACAGAACTTCATATCTGAACGTATTTGTTTTGGTATCTTTGTATGTATGGATTGCATGGGTTGTTACCGACCATGTGGGGAAAATTTCATGTCAATATCACCTCAATAGATTTACCTAGAAAAAGGGTGACGTGATCAATACTTATTTTACCCGATATATATATATATATATATATATATATATATATCTATATATCAGTGAATGTAATTAGCATCTCTTCTTAAGGTCTGCTGAGATAATTTTTTAACTTTACAGCCGGATGTTTTTTGACCCATGCAGTGGGAGCAGAACACCAAAAAAAAATCACGAACCAAATGATGTACCGCTATGCTGGAGCAGAGCTTTCATGTAAAATAAACAAGCATGGCTGACCCATGTACATATATATATATATTTACAAATTATAAATTAAAAAAAAAATAATAACCCATATAAAAATGTATCATTAATATTCTGCTGATCCTATTTGCATATATGGCTCAACATACAAAAAAAAATGTATATATATATATATATATAGTTTCCCTTTAAATGCACGTATCAAATATTATGTGAAAAAAATGTATGTGTGTGTGTGTGTGTGTTTATCTTTATCGGACTTTAAAAAAAAAAAAAAAAATGAATGGACTTGATCAAATTGTTGCATTCAAATTTAAATATGTTTCCCTGTATGCTGCATCAAACATGTTTTCTAAAAGGCAAAAATAATTTTATGCTGAAAAAGCTGGGAAGAAATAAAACATATTTGTTTTTTAATAACTTATTTATTCATTCATGTATTTATTTTAACCATGTTCTAAGAATTTCTTGAAGTCGAAACTTTAATAACTCATTCTACTTTCTGTATGTACCAAGAATTTGGGACAATCTTACTCAATATCATTTTTTTTTTTTTTTTTATTGTGATAAAAAAAATCTAAGTGTGCCTTCACTTTTGTTTGCCCCCTTTCCCCAAATCCCCAATTGACCCTTCTAGTAAAAATCTCCCCTTGAATCACAGAGAATAAAATCTGGCACCGCAATGTCTCAAAAATAAAATATATACGATTTTTATTAAATCCATCCAATAAAAGGAATCAATACCTGTAGTTACTGGCTTGTTTCATCCTCTTACATAGGCCTTATGCCGCGTACACACGGTCGGACTTTCTATCCTACTTGGTCCGGCACACTTTCCGACGGACTTTGTCCGCCAGGTGCGCCGGACTTTAAAACGGACGGACTTGCCCACACACGCCGGGACTTTCCGGCGGGCTAAGTCCGCCCGTCTTTCCGACGGACTTTCGCCGGAGTTCCGGCGGACTTTCAGAATGAACGGACTTGCCCACACACGGACAAGTCCGTTCATTTTGAACGTGACTCAGGTGCGACGGGACTAGAAAAGGATGTCAATCTTGCCGCTTTTATCGGCGAGATTGACACCTTGCGAGCCCCGTCACGGGGCATACCAGGCCCTTAGGTCTGGTATGGATTATAAAGGGGAACCCCTATGCCGAAAAAACGGCGTGGGGCCCCCCTAAAATCCATACCAGACCCCGATCCGAGCACGCAGCCTGGCCGGTCAGGAAAGGGGATGGGGACGAGCGAGCACCCCCCCCCCTCCTGAACCGTACCAGGCCGCATGCCCTCAACATGGGGGGTGGGTGCTTTGGGGGAGGGGGGCACCCTGCGCCCCCCCCCAAAGCACCTTGTCCCCATGTTGATGAGGACAAGGGCCTCTTCCCGACAACCCTGGCCGTTGGTTGTCGGGGTCTGCGGGCGGGGGCTTATCGGAATCTGGGAGCCCCCTTTAATAAGGGGGCCCCCAGATCCCGGCCCCCCACCCTATGTAAATGAGTATGGGGTACATGGTACCCCTACCCATTTACCTAGGAAAAAAGTGTAAGTAATAAAACACACTACACAGGTTTTTAAAATATTTTATTAAACAGCTCCGGGGGGGGGATCTTCCTCCGGCTTCGGGGGTCTTCTTCCGGCTTCGGGGGTCCCTCCGCTTCATCTTCTCCCGGCGTCCGGTTGGTTCTTCTCCGCTCTCCGGCCTCTTCTCCCGGTGTCCCAGGTCTTCGGCCGGCCCCTCCGCTGTCTTCATGTAGCTCTATTGCCAGCGGAGGTCTTGGCTTCTTGGCTTCTTGGCTTCTTGGCTTCTCTTCTCTTCTTTTCTCTTTCCCCAGATGTTGACACGACGCTCTCTCCGGCTGGACTGGTCTCTGAGGGCTGCGTTGTGACTTATATAGGCGGAGACCCCGCCCCCATATGATGTCACAGTCCCTGGGCATGCTGGGACTGTGACGTTTTAGGGGGTGTGGTCGACCACGGGGTCTGGATCTTCCCGACAACCCTGGCCGTTGGTTGTCGGGGTCTGCGGGCGGGGGCTTATCGGAATCTGGGAGGACAGAATCTGTTTTTCCTATTGCAGCGAGCGCGAGATGCAATACCCTGCCCTCGTGTCGTATCTGGTCCGTCGGACCAGCATACACACGAGCGGGCTTTCCGTCGGACCAGCACACACACGAGCGGACTTTCTGCCCGAAACTGAGTCCGACGGAAAGATTTAAAACTTGTTTCAAATCTAGGTCCGGCGGGCTTTTGGGAAGAAGTCCGCCAGAAAAGTCCGCCGGCGCCCACACACTGGCGGATTGTCCGGCACACTCTGGTCCGCCGGACCAAGTATGCCGGAAAGTCCGACCGTGTGTACGCGGCATTAGTCATAACATTATGACTAAGGCCTATGTAAGAGGCTGAAACAGATCAGTAACTACAGGTATTGATTCCTTTTATTGGATGGATTTTATAAAATTGTATATGTTTTATTTTTGAGACATGGTGGTGTTGGATATTTTGTTTTCTCTTTGGATGTTTGGATGCCTGAGTACTGAGTACCATCCGAGCATATAGGTCTCTAGCTCATCCTGTTTATCATTAAGTCGATTTTGAGGTAGCAGGACTATTTTAATGGACATTTGACTCACCCCCTCCTAGCACAAATCCCCCACCACCCCCCCTCCTAGCACAAATTACCCCCCCCCCCAAAAAAAAAATTCCCCAGCTATCACAAACCCCATCCCCCATCCTAGCAAAAATTCTCTCCCCTCTCCCGACACATATTGCTCACCCTTAATATCCCTCCCTAGCTCAAATTATGTTTTCGCCACCCCCCCTTCCAACCCCCCCCCCTCCTAGCACAAATCCTCCCATCCCTAGCACAAATATTTGTTACCCCATCTCCTATTAGGTCCTCAGTACTATCCCCCCCTCCCCCGACACTTACAGGCAGCAACTCACTACAGGTGTAGTGACAGCAGCAGAGAGGATGGTGGAGCCGGGAGAAGGTGTGGGCTGTGCTCTCCCTCCCCTCCTTCAGCTTCTCCCTGCTGTCAGTATATAGGAGTTGACACAGAAACACTGTCAGATCGGGATTGGGAAGGCTTTGTGTCACGGTCAGGGGTCAGAGACCAGTAGCTATAGCAGTATAGAGGCTATCACTGAACAGCTGGATAGGTACACAAACAGGTCACCCTGGTGGATGATGCAGGCTTACCCAAGGTACGGGGGTCTAAGCACTACCTGGTACTCACCAGAGCTTCTGATGGGTTTTGATGCGTGTTAGTACCAGGTCGGGGTCCTCAGGATCGCCCACCAGGAGGTGAACAAACTGGGATGCAGATATAGCAGGTAGGGATCAAGCAAATGCTTAGTCAATAAACAAGCCAAAGGTCAGTAACAAATGGTTACAGGTTGGGATCAAGCGAAAGCGTAGTCAAGGAACAAGCCAAAGGTCGGTATCGAGTGGTAGTGGATATAAGGACAGCTGCAGGTATACAACAAAGGAGCAAGATTTTGGCTGTAGCAGGCCTGGACTGGCCATAGGGCACAACGGGCATTTCCCGATTGGCCGGGGCCACATGTCCTATCAAAATCTGATCCGCTGCTGATCTGAAACCATGACTTTACTCCTCTGCCTTCTCCCATCATCTTCCAACTCCAGGGGGGGGCTGACCATTTGGACAATCGTGCCAGGGCAAGGCCAGTAGGGGTACCCATGAGAGGGTCCTGGAAGGATGGGCAGGATGGATTCAATGGGATTGATGGAGTAATTGGGCTCCAGCTCCAGTCCTGGGGAGAGAGAGAGCCCGGGTGGAGGAGGACTCTTCCTGGACTAGTAAGAGAACTCAGGCTGTAACAGTGGGAGGAGGGGAGGGAGAGGAGTGTGAGACCCTGTCTTCTACCCAGACTGGAAGAAGATCACACTGAGAGGAGACCTGTGTGTGTGCGGTGGGGGGGATTTGTATTTACTTTATGTATTAGGGGGCCCTGTGTGTGTTCTGTGGGGGGGGGGGCTGCATTGTACTATAAAGGGGGACCCTCCATGTGTTTTAAGGCCGGGTGTGTTTTTATTATAATGGGGGGCACTGTACTTCATATAATCGGTGGGACGGGTCATAATTGTTAATAGCAGACATACTGATCACCCCCCCACTCCCCTATTCTCACCCTCTCTCTTTCACTTCCCTTCTCTCCCACACCCTCCCCTCTTTCGAAACCCCTCTCTCCCCACTTACTCTCACCCCCCCTGACCGCCCGTCTCCCTCTCACCCCCCTCTTTCTCTCTCTCTCTCTCACCCCCCTCTTCCTCTCATCTCCCTCTATGTCTCCCCCCCTCACCGCCCCTTTCCCTCTCACCCCCTCTCTCTCTCTCACACCCCCCTCTCCCTCTCATCCCCTCTCTCTCTCTCACACCCCCTCACCGCCCCTCTCCCTCTCACCCCCCTTTCTCTCTCTCTCTCTCTCTCTCACCACCCCTCTCCCTCTCATCCCTCTCTCTCTCACTCCCCCCTCACCGCCCCTCTCTCTCTCACCCCCCCTCTCTCTCTCTCGCTCTCTCACCTCTCCCTCTCATCCCCCTCCCTCTCCCCCTCTCCCCCTCTCCCTCTCCCTCTCTCTCACATTGGGGGTGTACTTTGAGAGAGGCTCCCCAAAAAAAAAACAAAGCCTCCCCCCTACCAAAGCACTGTTGCCCAATGCTAACAAGCACCAGGCTTTTCGACATTGCAAACAAATCTGCAGTCAGTATTTCTCTGTCATGCTAAAACCATGTTTATACAAACTTGAGCAATAGGAGAATTAACATTGGGAATCCTCTTTGAATGGGACACCCCAAAAGACCAAAGCCTTCCTACCAAAGCACTGGTGCCCAATGCTGGCAAGCACCACACTTTTCAGCATTGCAAGCAAATCTTCTCCCAGTAGCTCTCCATGGTGCTGAATCTGAGTTTTATACAAAGCGTGAGAATGGAAGAATTAGAATGGGGGGGTGCGCTTTGAGAGGAGCTCCCCACAAAAAACAAAGCTCCCCCCTACCAAATCCCTGGTGCCCAATGCTGACAGGCACTGGGCCTGTTGGCACTGTGGGCAAACCTGTTAGCAGTAGTAGTCCATAGTGCTAGAACTGAGTTTATACACAATTTCAGCAATAGAACGACTAACACTAGGGGGGTGTGCTTTGTGAAGGGTTCCCCCCAAAAAATAAAGCTCTCACTACCAAAGCACTGGGGCCCAACGCTAATGGGCACTGGGTTTTTGGCACTATGGCTACCCAAAAAGGGGGTAAGTGGGGGGCTCATGTAATACCTACCTGCCCCCCCCCCACTGAGAACAACGCAATTACGTTGACCCTCATTTATCAGTGCTTCTGAAATATGAGACTATCTTATCCAATAGGAACCAAACTGTTGGAGTTTGAGATTGGTTGTCCTTTTTTCAGATAATCTTGATTCAGATTCAATAAACAAAAAAAAACTCTCAAAATGTTAATGTGGTCGTAGCGGGAGACAACATTTTGCAAGGTTTGGAACTCGGTGCGAGGCTATTTTCCCGTGTCTGAAAGGGAGGACCTCAATAACGAACGAAGAACAACAATGAACAACAATGAACAAGTTCCCGATGCTTTGTGCTCAGATTATAGGAGATCTCTACAAGATTGAGAAGAGAAAGATCGCCACACCAATGTCTGTATTTCTTTCATCATAGTATAAATTAGGGTGAAAAAATTACGCATTTTGGGACAGAAGACCCCCTTTATTAGGGCTCACTATACTGGTATAACCAGCCTGAGATGATGTCAGTCCATCTCTCGTATGGGCTGCTCAATCTAAAATGCCCAGGCCTATTTTTTTTGTCCCAGTTCAGGCCTGGGCTGGAGAGAGCACAATAATCTGGCAAACAGGAAGTGCAAAGGCTTGGCTTAAATAGGAAGTTCATGGGAGGAGCAAGGAGTTCAAGGGTTACCAGAAAAAAAAAGCACAAGGCAAGATTATCCAGGACAGGATGCTGTCTGAAAAAATATCTATGAAAAAAACTTCAGCAGTTCAATACAAAATGCAAAGGATTTGTAATTTTCTCCAGGCTGGCTTGCATTCCTTGGTACCCCAGCCAGACAGCACAGACAGATCCTCCTCCCCCCATGACAACAGTAGCAGTACAGCTTACTCCAGGACAGAACCCCAATTAAACATGTTCACTGCCAAAAAATGTGTTCGTTTTTGTTTGCTTTTTTATTTTTTCTGCTCATTCGTTATCGCAATTCGTACATTCGTAAATTAGAAAATTTGTGCATTCGTACATACGTACATTCGGAGATTCAGAAATTCAAAATTATTAAATCCAAAAATCCGAAAGTTCGAAAGTCTGAAATAATAACTAACTAACAATAGCTTAACTATTACTAACTATTAAATTGTAAGTATTGGAATTTCCTTTCAAATTTATCCAAAGTTACGAATTATCCGAAAATAACGAATGCCGCATCTAAGCAAATGGAACAGAGCAAATTATTAACAAATAATAATAATAACAATATTGATAATAATAATAAATGTTTTTATTATTGTTATTTATTATTATTAATTCATTACGTTCCATTCGTTTAGATACAGCATTTTGTTATTTCAGATACATTCGTATTCGTTACGTTCACTAACAGCCAAATTTGAAAGGAAATTCCAATACCTATCATTTAACAGTTAGTAATAGCTAAGTTATTATTAGTCAGTTATTATTTCGGATCTCCGAATTTTCTAATTTATGAATGTACGAATTTACGAATGTATGAATATATGAATGTATGAATGTATGATCTTACGAATCTATGAATGTATGATTTTATGAATCTATGAATGTACGAATCTATGAATGTATGAATGTACGATTTTACGAATGTATGATTTTACGAATCTATGAATGTACGATTTTACGAATGTATGATTTTACGAATCTATGAATGTATGATTTTATGAATCTATGAATGTATGAATGTACGATTTTACGAATCTATGAATGTATGAATGCACGATTTTACGATCTTATGAATGTACGATTTTACGAATCTATGAATGTACGATTTTACGAATGTATGAATCTACGAATCTATGAATGTACGATTTTACGATCTTATGAATGTACGATTTTACGAATCTATAAATGTACGATTTTACGAATGTATGAATTTATGAATCTATGAGCGTACGATTCTACGATCTTATGAATGTACGATTTTACGAATCTATGAACGTACGATTTTACGAATGTATGAATCTATGAACGTACGATTTTACGAATCTATGAATGTACAATTTTACGAATGTACAAATTTATGATTTTATGAATGTACGAATGTACAAATTTTCGAATATTCTGAAAAATTAATTAAACAAGTTTTCGTTAATTTGGATATATCCGAATTAACTAATTTGTTCGAAACGAAACGAATTGCACATGTCTACCCAGTATGTGATTGGACAATGAACGAGCAGAACACTGCTCTCTTCATCCTCTGGCAGCATGCAGCAAAACCTAGATAGGACAGAAACCTGACATGTGATTGGACCATGAAGGAGCAACACACTCTGCTCACTCTGCTCTCTCCTCCTGGCAGCACATGTGCAAGCAGCAAAGCCTACATGACCCCTAGTACTGCCCCTCTCCCTCCCAGTCTGCTGCTGAACAGGGGATTACAGGTAGTTGACATCAACACAGATTTGGGTATTCATACTTGTACTTGTACGTTCCATTCGTTTAGATACAGCATTTTGTTATTTCGGATAAATTCATATTCGTTACGTTCACTAACAGCCAAATTTGAAAGGAAATTCCAATACCTATAATTTAATAATTAGTAATAGCTAAGTTATTATTAGTTATTATTTCGGATCTCCGAATTTTCTAATTTACGAATGTACGAATGTACGAATGTATGAATATATGAATGTACAAATGTACGATTTTACGAATCTATGAATGTATGATTTTACGAATGTATCAATTTATGAATTTATGAATGTACGAATGTACGATTTTACGAATGTTTGAATTTACGAATCTATGAATTTACGATCTTATGAATGTACGATTTTTCGAATGTATGAATTTATGAATCTATGAATGTACGATTTTACGAATCTATGAACGTACGATTTTACGAATGTATGAATTTACGATTTTACGAATCTATGAACGTACGATTTTACGAATGTATGAATTTACGATTTTACGAATCTATGAACGTACGATTTTACGAATGTATGAATGTACGATTTTACGAATCTATGAATTTACGATTTTACGAATCTATGAACGTACGATTTTACGAATGTATGAATTTACGAATCTATGAACGCACGATTTTACGAATGTATGAATGTACGATTTTACGAATCTATGAATTTATGATTTTACGAATGTATGAATGTACGATTTTACGAATCTATGAACGTACGATTTTACGAATCTATGAATGTACGATTTTACGAATCTATGAACGTACGATTTTACGAATCTATGAACGTACGATTTTACGAATCTATGAACGTACGATTTTACGAATCTATGAACGTACGATTTTACGAATGTATGAATTTACGATTTTACGAATGTATGAATGTACGATTTTACGAATCTATGAACGTACGATTTTACGAATCTATGAATGTACGATTTTACGAATCTATGAACGTACGATTTTACGAATCTATGAATGTACGATTTTACGAATCTATGAACGTACGATTTTACGAATGTATGAATGTACGATTTTACGAATCTATGAATTTACGATTTTACGAATCTATGAATTTACGATTTTACGAATCTATGAACGTACGATTTTACGAATGTATGAATTTACGAATCTATGAACGTACGATTTTACGAATGTATGAATGTACGATTTTACGAATCTATGAATTTACGATTTTACGAATGTATGAATGTACGATTTTACGAATCTATGAACGTACGATTTTACGAATGTATGAATGTACGATTTTACGAATCTATGAATGTACGATTTTACGAATCTATCAATTTATGAATTTATGAATTTACGATCTTAAGAATGTACGATTTTACGAATCTATGAATGTATGAATTTATGAATGTATGAAAGTACAATTTTACGCATATATGAATTTACGAATCTATGAATGTACGATTTTACGAATCTATGAACGTACAATTTTACGAATCTATGAATGTACGAATCTATGAATGTATGAATCTATGAATCTATGAATGTACAATTTTACGAATGTACAAATTTATGATTTAATGAATGTACGACATTACAAATTTTTGAATATTCTGAAAAATTAATTAAACAAGTTTTCGTTAATTTGGATATATCCGAATTAACTAATTTGTTTGAAACGAAACGAATTGCACATGTCTACCCAGTATGTGATTGGACAATGAACGAGCAGAACACTGCTCTCTTCATCCTCTGGCAGCATGTGTGCATGCAGCAAAACCTGGACAGGACAGAAAACCCGACATGTGATTGGACCACGAAGAAGCAACACACTCCGCTCACTCTGCTCTCTCCTCCTGGCAGCACATGTGCAAGCAGCAAAGCCTACATGACCCCTAGTACTGCCCCTCTCCCTCCCAGTCTGCTGCTGTACAGGGGATTACAGGTAGTTGACATCAAGACAGATTTGGGTATTCATACTTGTACTTGTGTTTATACTAGCTGGTTTTAAAACTACTTTTAGTGATATTTTATTTAATAAGATCAAATGAAGGAAAAAAAAGAGTAAAACATAAAACGAATGCAAACACCACACCTAATGCCCTGTACATACGGTCGGACATTGATTGGACATTCCGACAACAAAATCCATGGATTTTTTCCGACGGATGTTGGCTCAAACTTGTCTTGCATACACACGGTCACACAAAGTTGTCGGAAAATCCGATCGTTCTGAACGCAGTGACGTAAAGCACGTACGTAGTGGCTATAAACAGGGCAGTAGCCAATAGCTTTCGTCTCTTAATTTATTCATAGTATGCGTGGCACTTTGTGCGTCGGATTTGTGTACACGCGATCGGAATTTCCGACAACGGATTTTGTTGTCGGAAAATTTTATAGCAAGCTCTCAAACATTGTATGTCGGAAAATCCGATGGAAAATGTCCGATGGAGCCCACACACGGTCGGAATTTCCGACAACACGCTCCGATCGGACATTTTCCGTCGGAAAGTCCGACCGTGTGTACGGGGCATAAGAATGTAAGAATAGGTAAGTTGCAATTAATTATGTTTTTTTTGGTTTTGGGTTTAATACCACTGTAATTATAATCTATAAATACCATTAAAAACTCCAGACTCCATGTTATAAATGTAGAGCTACCCCTGGAGGTGTCGGGGTGGAGTTCCACATGTTCACAAGACAATCTCTTCAGCGCTCTGGGCTATTTAACAGCAACCTAGCCCCATCTGGGCACACCTCCCCGGGGGATTGGTCAGGCCCTGCTGAATATTCAGATTGACCTGAATTTGAATTCTCCCGCCCTAAACTCTAGAAACTTCTTCCAGAGTAGAGTATGCAGGCAGTTCCTGGAGGATGAAGGAATTGATACCATTGAATATCCCCCACTCTTGCCTGACCTAAATCCAATAGAACACCTCTGGAACATTATGTTTCGGTCCATCCGACGCCACCAGGTTGCACCTCAGTCTGTTCAGGAGCTCAGTGATGCCCTGCTCCAGATCTGGGAGGAAATACCCCAGGACACCATCCGTCATCTCATTAGGAGCATTCCCCGATGTTGTCAGGCATGCATACAAGCACATGGGGGGCCACACAAACTACTGAGGACCATTTTGAGGTGCTGCAATAAAATTTCAGCAAAATGGACTCGCCTGCTGCATCATTTTTTCACTTTGATTTTCGGGGTGTCTTTGAATTCAGCCCTCTGTAGGTTGATCATTTTCATTTCCATCAAGCAATGTGGCATCCTTTCGTTCCTAACACATTACCCCATACCAGTGTTTGTAGGCACTGATATAAGGCAGTTGGTGTTTTACAGCATTACCAGTCTTAGGGCTCCAAGCTAGACGTGGGCTTCCGCTGCAGGTGTGGCAGTTGACGTTCTACGGGAACGGCACTGTAATGCTGCTGGGAAAGCCCCCACCTTACTATTCCAGATACTGGGATATTTCCTCTAAGCGGGTATTGGTCCTGATCTGACCCTACTCACCAGGAGCCTCTCCCTGTGTTTTGCACTTTCCCTTACCAGTGGGGGTCTCTATCCCTGACCTACTCATTCCAGGGAAAGACCTACATAAATGGAAGGAGCGCAAGACCAAAAGATGAGTCCAAATTCATTTACTGAGGTTGTGTTAAAAGACAGCCAACACGTTACCGGGGGGTCAAAGGAACCTCTCTTTCATCAGGGCTTCAGTTAAAAATTAGAACCTTGACTGGACTGAAAGTAAGGCTTCCCAATCCTCAGAATCTAGGTCAGGAATAACACTCTGCCATTTGGTGAACAATGTCTCCATACCAAGATGGACTGAAGGTAAAAGTGCTTTGTGGATGTTAGATGTGGGTTTAACCAGTTGCTTGTCCCATAACATAGATTCGAGGTTGGATTGTATGAGGAGTGCTGGGAGAGAACCAAACTGGGTGGTGTAGGCATGGTGGAGTTGAAGGTATCTGAAGAATTGGCGGTTGGTGAAACCAACTTTCTCCTTGAGAGGGTCAAAAGATAATAGGGACCCATTGGAACAAATGTGAACGAATTTCTTGACTCCCCTGGCTGCCCAAAACCCTGGATTAGGGAAAGTAAGAAATTCGGAGAGGTGAGAGTTGAGCCACAATGGGGTATCGGGAGATCACAGCATCCAATCAGGCAGATGACCTCAGTGAGAGACTGACGGAGTCTATGAGGGGACAATTCCACTGACACACTCCACCCCATCTGTATAATGGCTAAGCGCCACCTACAGGACGGAGGGGGAACCTGCACCTGACTACACTGTCCTACGTTGATTAACACTGTTCCTTCATTGACAGCGCAGTGAAAATAAGAGAAAGAAAAGCTTAAAAAAAAAATGCAGCCATGACATTTAAGAACCGGTAGGCTGCATTCTTTTAATTTTATTTTTGGTGTTTAGAGGCACTTTAATATTTAAAACATTTCAAATGAATACTATTTTTGTTTATCTTTTTTTTATGTATTATTTTTATATTATTTAAAAAATATATATTATTTAAATAAATATTTAATAATTTAAATAGTAAACATTTATTTTCATATTCATATTTATTTCTGGAGAAAAAAAAAAGCCTAAAAAAAAGAAAAGAAAACGAATGCAGCCATCACATCTAAGGACCGGTAGGCTGCACTATGTTATATTTTTATTTTATTTTTGAGGTTTCAAGGCACTTTAATATTTAAAAAAAAAATAATAATATTTTTGCTTATCATTTAATTTTTTTATGTATTTTTTTTATATTATTTAAAAAATGTATATTATTTAAATAAATATTTAATAATTTAAATAGTAAACATTTATTTTCATATTCATATTTATTTCTGGAGAAAAAAAAGCCTAAAACAAAATAAAAGAAAACTAATGCAGCCATCACATCTAAGGACCGGTAGGCTGCACTATGTTATATTTTTATTTTATTTTTGGGGTTAAGAGGCACTTTAATATTTAAAACATTTAAAATGAATAATATTTTTGTTTATCATTTTATTTTTTTTGTATTATTTTTTGTATTATTTTATATATATATATATATATATATATAATTTAAATAAATAAATATTTAATAATTTAATTAGTAAACATTTATTTTCATATTTATTTCTGGAGGGAAAAAAAAGCCTAAAAAAAGAAAACTAAACTAATGCAGCCATCACATCTAAGTGCACTATGCACTCTGCACTATGTTAGATTTTTATTTTATTTTTGGGGTTTAGAGGCACTTTAATATTTAAAACATTTCAAATGAATTATATTTTTGTTGATCATTTTATTTTTGTATGTATTATTTTTATGTTATTTTAAAAATTAATATATTATTTAAATAAATAACATTTAATAAATTAAATAATAAACATTTATTTTCATATTCATATTTATTTCTGGATAAAAAAAAAAAGCCTAAAAAAAAGAAAAGAAAACGAATGCAGCCATCACTCACTTATCATTTTATTTTTTTAGGTATTATTTTAATAAATATTATATTCATTTAATTTAAAAATATTTAATATTCAAAATAGTAAACATTTATTTTCATATTCATATTTATTTATGGATAAAAAAAAAGCCTAAAAAAAAAGAAAAGAAAACGAATGCAGCCATCACTCACTTATCATTTTATTTTTTTAGGTATTATTTTAATAAATATTATATTCATTTAATTTAAAAATATTTAATATTCAAAATAGTAAACATTTATTTTCATATTCATATTTATTTATGGATAAAAAAAAAGCCTAAAAAAAAGAAAAGAAAACGAATGCAGCCATCACTCACTTATCATTTTATTTTTTTAGGTATTGTTTTAATAAATGTTATATTCATTTAATTTAAAAATATTTAATATTTAAAATAGTAAACATTTATTTTCATATTTCATATTTATTTCTGAAATCCCAGATGTAGGGGTCCTGTGTGCCTCTGCTCCTAGGAGTGTTCATTCATGTTATCCTATTTTTTCTATTTTATCTGATATTGTAAAAAAAAAAAAAAAAAAAGAAAAGAAAAAAACACTGCACATTTTATTCTGCTGTATTTAGCGGATTTTTTTTTTTTTAATACGATAAGCGGCAGAGGAATTTGCGGAGCAGTAATCCAATTTCCCAGCAAGGAGAAAATTGCGAAGAAAATAATTGGCTGCGATATCGGGTATTAAGAATCTCCGATGATTACGGGAGTGTTGTACGGCGTAGACCGCCACAAATCCTTACACTGGCCACGCCCACTGCTTCAAACGACGCCAGGAACGTATAGAATGGTTTCTTTTTAGCGATCTATAAACTAATATTGGGTGTATGAATACTCTCACATGGCGGCGCGGTGGGCCGAGTCTAATCCTCACAGAAGGGTTTGGTTATTAAGCTTCCACTTTAAGCCTTTGATTGATTCCTCGCGCCGCTCCCTCCATCTGGAAAATCTGAAAAGATAACCGCTAAAGTGTAAGAAGAAGAAGATTTCACGGCTAATATGTTGCTTTTTTTTTGGTATTAGAAGAACACAGAATACAAAACCTGATTTTTTTCAGGGTTGAAACTAAATTGTTTTTTTAGCACGTTGATGGTTTTGGAAATAATGAGCAAGGTATATGGGGGGGGGGCATGTGACCTGGGGGCAGGGCCAGGACAAGGGGTGGGCTTAGCACTGTGGCATCATGTGGGGTGGGGGGTATGATGAGATGGGGGGGGATTTGTGTTGGGAGGGGGGATTTTGGGGGGGCTGCCGGGGGTAAGATTCTGGGAAGGGAAATTTGGGTGGAAGTGCTCGGAGTGGTAATTTAGGGTGGGGGTGTGTTGAATAGGGCATAGGAGAAGAGGATTTGTGCTAGGAGGGGGGATTTGGGGGGGTTTGTGCTAGAAGATGTGACATGGTTGGGGGGGGGGTATTTGGGCTAGTAAGAATGATTGGGGAGTATTTGTGCTGGAAGGGGGAATTGGGGTGAATTTGTGATGGGGGGGATCTGCAGAAGGGGGCGAGATGTGTACTTGGGGGGGAAATTTGAGGAATTGAAGATTTGTGCTAGGAGAGGGTGATTTTTTTTTGGGGGGGGGGGATTTATGCTAGTAAGGATGATTTGTGCTATGAAGGAAATTTTTTTTGGGGGGGGGGTATTTGTGCTGAAAGGAGCAATTGGGGTGAATTTGTGATGGGGGAGGGGGGATCTGCAATAGGGGGGTAAGATGTGTACTCGGGGGGGGGGGATTTGAGGTATCAAATATTTGTGCTAGGAGGGGTGATTTTTTTTTTGGGGGGGGGGAATTTATGCTAGTAAGAATGATTTGTGCTATGAAGGAATTTTTTTTTTGGGGGTGTATTTGTGCTGGAAGGGGGAATTGGGGTGAATTTGTGCTGGGAGGGGGATCTGCAGTAGGAGGAAGAGGGAGAGGATGTGTAATCGGGGGGGGGGGGGAATTTGAGGAATTTAAGATTTGTGCTAGGAGGGGTGATTTTTTTTGGGGGGGGGGGAATATATGCTAGTAAGGATGATTTGTGCTATTAAGGAATTTTTTGGGGGGGAGGGGAGTATTTGTGCTGGAAGGAGGAATTGGGGTGAATTTGTGATGAGGGGGGATCTGAAGTAGGGGGGCAAGATGTGTACTCGGGGGGGGGGGGGATTTGATGGATCAAAGATTTGTGCTAGGAGGGGTGATTTTTTCTTTGGGGGGGGGGGGGGGAATATATGCTAGTAAGGATGATTTGTGCTATAAAGGATTTTTTTTTTTTTGGGGGGGAGTATTCGTGCTGGAAGTAGGAATTGGGGTGAATTTGTGATGAGGGGGGATCTGCAGTAGGGGGGCAAGATGTGTACTCAGGGGGGGGGATTTGATGGATCAAAGATTTGTGCTAGGAGGGGTGATTTTTTTTTGGGGGGGGGGATTTATGCTAGTAATGATGATTTGTGCTATGAAGGAAATTTTTTTTGGGGGGGTGTATTTGTGCTGGAAGGGGGGATTGGGGTGAATTTGTGCTGGGGGGGGATCTGCAGTAGGAGGAGAGGATGTGTACTCGGGGGTATTTGAGGGATCAAAGATTTGTGCTAGGAGGGGTGATCTTTTATGCTAGTAAGGAGTATTTGTGCTGGGAGGGGGGGAGGAGTTTTACTTGGAGGGGAAATTTGAGGGATCAAAGGTTTTTTGCTAGGAGGGGTGATTTTTTTGGGGGGGTTTATGCTAGTAAGGATGATTTGTGCTATGAAGGAATTTTTTTGGGGGGGGGGATATTTGTGCTGGGGGGGATCTGCAATAGGGGGAGAGGATGTGTAAAATTTGGGGGGGACCTCATGCAATTTTTTTTTTTTTTGATGCGGGTCTCCATTAAAATTTATAGCGTAGCTGAAGGGACTGTGGATCCGGAGGAACCCCATGCCATGCGACCACTGTGAGAGCCAATCACAGTGGTCACATTGGTCACAGTGGTCACATGATTGCTGGGCCTTCCCACCCCTCTGGTGGGCGTTATTTTTATTTTTTTATATAACCTCAAGTTATTATTTTGTGTTGGGTCTCCCTTAAAATTCATACCAGACCTGAAGCACTGTAAAGGGGGGAAACCCCATGCTGTTTTTTTTGTTTTTTTTGGAGGGGGGACAATTTTTTTGTGAGGTCCCCCTTAAAATTCTTACCGGACAAGAAGGACCGGAAATGAGGGGAACCCCATGTCGTTTTTTTTTTTTCTAAATGTTTTTTTCTAAATGGTCATGTAGTGGGCAGCCAATGGTCGCAGTACGCATGCTCAGAAACGCAACGCCCGGTCCAGTGACGTCATCACGCTCCACGCTGCTCTCCACTTGCGCCCCAAGCCTCGCTCCTGGATTGGTTTCCTGGTAATGGGGAGATGACACACGCGGCGGGAGCCGGCGGGAACACTGGAACGTCTACTGATGATAGCTCATCGGGATGCCCCTTTCTTCTGATGTGCCTATTATCTCCATAACTTTGTGAGTTGCCGATTGTTTTATTCATATTAAATTGTTACCATTACTCCTACACTTAGAGGCGCCCTCTTTTTCTTGTATTACTTTCAGCTTCTGCTGGAATTTGCTTTCATTCCTTCATTGGAGGCAGCCCTCTGTGGATGGACTTTTTTTTATCTTACAGGACTTTTATATTGTCCTCTTTTAATATGGACCATTGATTGGGGAATTTATCCCCTTCCCCCCTCAATAGACTGATGTATTTATCTTATTCGTATCCACGCGTACAGTGATGGGGAAAAAAAGTATTTGACCCCCTACTGATTTTGTACGTTTGCCCGCTGACAAAGAAACAATAATTTTATTGGTCGGTTTATTTTAACAGTGAGAGACAGAATAACAACAACAAAAATATCCAGAAAAACACATTTCAAAAAAGTTATAAATTGATTTGCATTTTAACGAGTGAAATAAGTATTTGATCCCCTATCAATCAGCAAGATTTCTGGCTCCCAGGTGACTTCTATACAGGTAACAAGCTGAGATTAGGAGCACTCTCTTAAAGGGAGTGCTCCTAATCTCAGCTTGTTACCTGTATGAAAGACACCTGTCCACAGAAGCAATCAGATTCCAATCTCTCCACCATGGCCAAGACCAAAGAGCTGTCCAAGGATGTCGGGGACAAGACTGTAGACCTACACAAGGCTGGAATGGGCTACAAGACCATCGCCAAGCAGCTTGGTGAGAGGGTGACAACAGTTGGTGCGATTATTCGCAAATGGAAGAAACGCAAAATAACGGTCAATCTCCCTCGGTCTGGGGCTCCATGGAAGATCTCACCTCGTGGAGTTTCAAAGATCACGAGAACGGTGAGGAATCAGCCCAGAACTACATGCTCTAATACATCCCAAAGGTGTTCTATCGGGTTGAGGTCAGGCCATTCAAGTTCCTCCACCCCAAACTCGCTCATCCATGTCTTTATGGACCTTGCTTTGTGCACTGCTCCAAATCATTTGGTGGAGGGGGGATTATGGTGTGGGGGTTGTTTTTCAGGGGTTTGGCTTGGCCCCTTAGTTCCAGTGAAGGGAACTCTTAAGGCGTCAGCATACCAAGACATTTTGGATAATTTCAGGCTCCCAACTTTGTGGTAACAGTTTGGGGACGGCCCCTTCCTGTTCCAACATGACTGCGCACCAGTGCACAAAGCAAGGTCCGTAGAGGCATGGATGAGCGAGTTTGGGGTGGAGGAACTTGAATGACCTGCACAGAGTCAAGTTTCTCCACCCGAAACTCTCTCATTCATGTCTTTATGGACCTTGCTTTGTACACTGGTCCAAATCATTTGGTGGAGAGAGGATTATGGTGTGGGGTTGTTTTTCAGGGGTTGGGCTTGGACCCTTAGTTCCAGTGAAGGGAACTCTTAAGGTGTCAGCATACCAAGACATTTTGGACAATTTCAATCTCCCAACTTTGTGGGAACAGTTTGGGGATGACCCCTTCTTGTTCTTACATGACGGCACACCAGAGCACAAAGCAAGGTCCATAAAGGCATGGATGAGCGAGTTTGGGGTGGAGAATCTTGAATGACCTGCACAGAGTCAAATTTCTCCACCCGAAATTCGCTCATCCATGTCTTTACCGACCTTGCTTTGTGCACTGGTGCCCAGTCATGTTGGAACAGGAAGGGGTCATCTCCAAACTGTTCCCACAAAGTTTGGAGCTTGAAATTGTTCAAAATGTCTTGGTATGCTGACGCCTTAAGAGTTGAAAGAGAAAGGAATGACCTGGGGGGCTAGGAGACACTCTCACCATATTTGTATTATGGTTATGTACACAGTGACATTTCTTTGGGTGGTAAAGTTCCTAATCATCCTCTGGAAAGTAACGGATTGGATGGTCAGAATTGCAGACCACTTAAAAAATTTGCCTTCATTGTCATGGCTTCACTATCGCTGCCTTATTTTTTTTCCATCTGAGTAACATCCTATTGGTGAGCGTATATTATATCCATCCTTGTTTTGGAGTTTGATGAGCTGGTGGCTACATGTGGTCTAAAAATTGGATTCTCTGTGATCGATCTGCAGTTTTTGGAGTATGACACCCCGATCCCCTGTGATTTATGATTACATGCCTATTTATCATTACTTTCTGGTAAGCAGATTGGATTCACATTGGGTGTGGTGTGGGTTTTTTTTCATACACACTGAAGCTGGTGAAGGGTCCTTCATATTCCCCATCTCTTCATTGACAGAACTGTTATATGATTAACGACAATTTGAAGCCTTGCATTTTGGACTTTTTATATTTATTGTTTGATGATCAACAAACTGTGCTGGCTGCTCTTTTTCAATTATTTTAGTTAGCACAGATACCCACCCACTTTATTTTTTATTATCAATATATAAATAAGATGGAGTAAAAAATGAAACAGAGAGGACCAAAAGAGATAACACCACATCCCAGATAAATGTTAATAGAGGGAAATGGGCTTTAAGGCTTATTAGGCCTCGGGACTTTATTGGTGTATTAAATTTGCAATGTTCAGAACATATCGATTCAAAGATTATATTTTGTTAAAACAAGAAACTTTTATTTAAACAACATTTTAAAAAAGTATAAGATCAATAGAAATACAAAGATGTAGAAAAAAGAGAGAAATACAAAGATTTCAAAAAATGCAGTAACACATCATGATAAGAATACCACTTTTCTCAACATGTTTCGCTCGCTAGAGCTTCTTCAGGAAACTTAGCATGTGGCATCAATTGTTGTACTAAAGTTTATACAAAGGAAAACAAAACAAAGCAAAAGAATCAATTAATTATTGATTACACCATTGGTTAGGCATAAATACTTTTCAAACATTCAGGCAAGAAGGGAAATCGTATACATAGATATGAGCAATAGGTGATATTGTCAGAACATAATGTAAAAGCATGGAGTCTACATTTAATATATAAGCAAAATATTAGGCTGCTATATAGAGAAGAACCTTACCTAAAAAAATGGATGCATGATCTGCAACACCTGTCAATCATTTTTAATCGCATGGATATATGAGCATGTCAGCAGTGCTACTACTGGATACCACGCATGTGCACTTTTCTCAACAGGACAGTCACAGCATTGTTTTATAGAAAGACTTGGTTTTTGCACAACAGCACTTTTTGGTATTTAAAGTGGGACTAGTGTTGTTCTCCTATATAGCACCGGACACTTATATCTGTGTTACAAAGCACTTGGACGCACATGAGCACTTTAATATTAATGTTTTAATTGACATATTTATTGTTTTTGTTTTACTTTTGTCATATCACATCAATGTCACATATGTCACTTACGTCACAATAACACTACCCGTGTTGTTTTAATCTTCAGCACGCATTTAGGTGTAGTATTCTAAAGCGCAGCTTATTATTTACTATTTTTGCCCACATCGGCGTACCTTGGAGTGGCATGGCAGGTGCCACCAGGCAGAGGGGTGGGAGAAGAGCGAACGTCCATCTGCTCTCCTCCCCTCTTCCTTCCCCTCCCCTCTTCATCTTGCTGACCCGAAAGCGACGTGTAAAACACCACTTCCCCATCCCCCCTTTTCTCTCTCCGCAGCCTATATGGCTGGGAAAGAATCCATCTGCACTGCATTCGATCAATTGGAGGATATTTTAAAGAGAACCTGTCACCAAGAAATTACACATAGGGGACTAAAAAGTGAATTGCACCGATTCTGCTTGCCAAAGTGGGAGCAAAACCGAAATTAGTTTAACCACTTGACATCCGCGCTATAGCCGAATGACGGCCACAGCGCGGACCTGAATTCCCGGGAGGCCGTCATACGACGGCTTCCCCTGCGCACGCACCCTGAGCACGCGCCCTCACTGAGACTTGGGTGATCACCGATCCGAGTAAGGGGCCGGTCCCAGCCCCTTAACATGTGATCAGCTGTCAGCCAATGACAGCTGATCACATGATCAAAACAAAAGCTTGGTGATCGTTTTTCTTTTCTCAGCATGAGGGAAAAAAAAAGCCGATCACCGGCTCATCTGCAAGGGACATCAGAGAAGAGGAAGAGACAATTATGCCTCATCTGTGCCACCTGCAATTGCCACCTGACAGTGCCCACCAGTGCCACCTATCAATGCCCATAAGTGCCACCTTTTAATGCCGAATGCCACCTATCAATGCCCACAAGTGCCACCTATCAATGCCCACCAGTGGTGCCAATCAGTGCCACCTAGCAGTGCTGCCTATCAGTGTAACAGATCAGTGCCCATTATTGCCACCCATCAGTGCCCATCACTGCCACCCATCAGTGCCCAGCACTGCCACCTATCGGTGCCCATCAGTGCCGCCTCATCAGCGTACATCAATGAAGGAGAAAAATTACCTTTTTTAAAATTTTATAACAAAATATAAAAAATAAAAAAATTTTAATTCGGGCTTTTTACATTTTTTTAACAAAAAATAAAAACCGCAAAGGTGATCAAATACCACTAAAAGAAAGTTCTATTTGTGGAAAAAAAATGATAAAGATTTCATTTGGATACAGTGTTGTATGACCGCGCAATTGTCATTCAAAGTGCGTCAGCGCTGAAAGCTGAAAACTGGTCCGGATAGGAGGGGGGTTTAAGTGCCCAGTGAGCAAGTGGTTAAATAATTTGAGGTAAAACTGCAATATTACATATTATTTCATTTGTTTGTCCCGTCAGCGAGATCCAATTTGCCGAAACTTTCCGTACGGGATCACCTGACCTCCCCTACAGATCAGAGAGAACCGCAGACCAGTATTTAAACATCTGAGGTCTGCCGATTCTAATCCAATTCCCGGACGAAGCTTGAAGATGTTCTGAGATATAACAGAGTGATAATCGAAATAACAGGATTTTCATTAGCACACGATCGATTCATTGATTAAGTGGAGCAATGCTCCACTTAATTTACTCCACTCGGGGAATATCCCTTTGCCAAGACAACGATCTTCTTTAGTAAATCAACCCCACTGACTATAATAATAATAATTCATAATTGATCTTTACAGAGAACCATCCAGCTGGCTCACAGCCGCATCACAATCATTCTACTTTAACCACAAATGTCGGTTTTAGTCTAAATTTCCGAAATTCCAAATGCAACCGAGTCAGAGTCTATCCCAGTCCCACCTGCAGCAATTTTACTGCCGGTGTTCTGCCGAGAAAGTTCCGCTCGGCGGATTAGTTCCCCCCTCTACTGCGCATGCGCAGTAGAAGTCGGCGGAAATAGCCGAAGCGAAACAGCTGAAAATCAGTTGTACACGGCGCCTGTAAGAGGGCCCCTCGCGGGCTCGCTTCGCTCGCCACGCTTCGCTCGCCACGCTTCGGGCACGGCCTCGCTGCGCTCGGCACTTTTAGATTCCCCCTCTAGGTCCACTTGGATAGTGGAGAAGGAATCTGGACCCAGAGCGCAGGCGCCGTGTACAGCTGATCGAAGCGTTTGAGCTTCGGCTATCTCCGGCGGCCAACAGAAGTACGTACTGCGCAGGCGCTGCGCCTGCGCAGTACAGAGGGGAACCTATCCGCCGAAGGAACTTATTCGGCAAGACACCGGCATTACGGCTGAAGTGCTGGATTGGGCTTCAATGTATTTTGTGTGTGAGCTGCCTGAACCGACACAAAGGCACAGCTGTCAGCACACCTCCATCAGGAAGCTTGCTAGCAGTAGACTCCGGCAACTAAATGTTCTTCGGCACATACAGTGCCTTGCAAAAGTATTCACCCCCCTTGGCTTTTTACCTATTTTGTTACATTACAGCCTTTAGTTCAATGTTTTGTTTTTTTTAATCTGAATTATATGTGATGGATCAGAACACAATAGTCTAAGTTGGTAAAGTAAAATTAGAAAAATATATACATAAAACTATTTTTCAGAAATAAAAAACTGATGATTGGCATGTGCGTATGTATTCACCCCCTTTTGTTATGAAGCCCATAAAAAGCTCTGGTGCAACCAATTACCTTCAGAAGTCACATAATTAGTGAAATGATGTCCACCTGTGTGCAATCTAAGTGTCACATGATCTGTCATTACATAGACACACCTTTGTGAAAGGCCCCAGAGGCTGCAACACCTAAGCAAGAGTCACCACTAACCAAACACTGCCATGAAGACCAAGGAACTCTCCAAACTAGTAAGGGACAATGTTGTTGAGAAGTACAAGTCAGGGTTAGGTTATAAAAAGAATACCCAAATCTTTGATGATTCCTAGGAGCTCCATCAAATCTATCATAACCAAATGGAAAGAACATGGCATAACAGCAAACCTGCCAAGAGACGGCCGCACTCCAAAACTCACGGAGCGGGCAAGGAGGGCATTAATCAGAGAGGAGCACAGAGACCTAAGGTAACCCTGGAGGAGCTGCAGAGTTCCACAGCAGAGACTGGAGTATCTGTACATAGGACCACAATAAGCCGTACGCTCCATAGAGTTGGGCATTATGACAGAGTGGCCAGAAGAAAGACATTACTTTCAGCAAAAAACAAAATGGCACGTTTTGAGTTTGGGAAAAGGCATGTGGGAGACTCCCAAAATGTATGGAGGAAGGTGCTCTGGTCTGATGAGACTAAAATGTAACTTTTTGGCCGTCAAAGAAAACGCTATGTCTGGCGCAAACCCAACACATCACATCACCCAAAGAACACCATCCCCACTGTGAAACATGGTGGTGGCAGCATGATGCTGTGGGGATGTTTTTCAGCAGTCAGGACTGAGAAACTGGTCAGAGTTGAGGGAAAGATGGATGGTGCTAAATACAGGGATATTCTTGAGCAAAACCTGCACCACTCTGTGTGTGATTTGAGGCTAGGATGGAGGTTCACCTTCCAGCAGGACAATGACCCCAAACACACTGCTAAAGCAACACTTGAGTGGTTTAAGGGAAAACATGTAAATGTGTTGGAATAGCCTAGTCAAAGCCCAGACCTCAATCCAATAGAAAATCTGTGGTCAGACTTAAAGATTGCTGTTCACAAGCGCAAACCATCCATCTTGAAGGAGCTGGAGCAGCTTTGCGAGGAGGAATGGGAAATAATCCCAGTGGTAAGATGTGGCAAGATCATAGAGACTTATCCAAAGCGACTTGGAGCTGTGATAGCCGCAAAAGGTGGCTCTACAAAAGTATTGACTTTAGGGGGGTGAATAGTTATGCACATTGATTTTTCTGTTATTTTGTCCTATTTGTTGTTTGCTTCACAACAAAAAAAAAAACTTTGAAGTTGTGGGCATGTTCTGTAAATTAAATGATGCAAATCCTCAAACAATCCGTTAATTCCAGGTTGTGAGGCAACAAAACACAAAAAATGCCAAGGGGTGTACTTACTTTTGTTAGATACTATATGTATGCTCCTCTTGCAATTCAGCAACACAGTGCAGGGTTTGATATGCAACAGACAGCCATGGCAGGATGGGGGGGGGTGGGTTCTGCTGCTTGTCCAGGCTCCCCATTGGCACTAATTAACATTGCAAGTAAGGGTGGTGGACTTGCTGGCATTCTTTGTGAGGAGAATGATTAGTAGAGTGTAAACAGGTGCCATATCTCTCCAACCTGTGGGTGGTGCTGTGCCATTATCGTAGATTGTGAAGAGTCGGATAAGGCAATTGACCCCTTGTGGACGCCATCAGTGTTGCAGAGAAGACAGCTTTCTGATTAGACGCCAGTCTCTCCCTATCTCAAGCAGCCATCTTGACGAGGAACCTTAGATATAGGGTCTATATCATTCGACAGTGCCTAGAGCGAGTGGTAGGTCAAGGACAGGTAACTGGCTAGGGAAAGAGATTAGTGAGGGCTAAGTATTCCTGGAGAGTAGGGTCAGAACAGGTACAACGCCTGCATTCAAGGATACAACCCGGTAAATGCAAATTCTTGCATGGCCTTATGTCATTGCCTTCAAGAAATGTCAACATTCATTACCCCTAACCCTAACAATTCATAACGCTCAAAGACTGTGTGTGATCTCTCCATGCCTGGGTACCTTGGGCGCAGGACCTGCCTACAAGCATGGGACCAGGGGTGAGGACACTGGTACCATCATCACCTTGTGCTGCTGATAAAATACAATAATCTAAGGAGGGCACTGCTTGCCACAGCGCCCCCCCCCCCCCCCCCTCACATGGAAACATTGTCCCTACTGCTTCCCCCCACCTCCAACATGAAAAAAACACTATCCCTCCTGCTCTCCCCCTCCCACATGGAAACACTGACCCTCCTGCTCACCCCCTCCCACATGGAAATACTGTCCCTCCTCACTCCCTCCCACATGGAAACACTGTTTTCTGCTCCCCTCCTCCCACACGAAAACACTGTCCCTCCTGCTCTCCCCCTCCCACATCGAAACACTGTCCCTCCTGCTCACTCCCTCCCACATGCAAACACTGTCCCTCCTCACTCACTCCCACATGGAAACACTGTCCCTCCTGCTCACCCCCTCCCACATGGAAACACTGTCCCTCCTGCTCACCCCCTCCCACATAGAAATACTGTCCCTCCTGCTCACTCCCTCCCACATGGAAACACTGTCCATCCTGCTCCCCTCCTCCCACATGGAAACACTGTCTCTCCTGCTCCCCTCCTCCCACATGGAAACACTGTCCCTCCTGCTCACCCCCTCCCACATGGAAACACTGTCCCTCCTGCTCCCCTCCTCCCACATGGAAACACTGTCCCTCCTGCTCACCCCCTCCCACGTGGAAACACTGTCCCTTCTGCTCATCCCCTCCCACAGGGAAACACTGTCCCTCCTGCTCCTCTCCTCCCACATGGAAACACTGTCCCTCCTGCTCCCCTCCTCCCACATGGAAACACTGTCCCTCCTGCTCACCCCCTCCCACATGGAAACACTGTCCCTCCTGCTCCCCTCCTCCCACATGGAAACACTGTCCCTCCTGCTCCCCTCCTCCCACATGGAAACACTGTCCCTCCTGCTCATCCCCTCCCACATGTAAACACTGTCCCTCCTGCTCCTCTCCTCCCACATGGAAACACTGTCCCTCCTGCTCCCCTCCTCCCACACGGAAACATTGTTCCTCCTGCTCCCCTCCTCCCACATGAAAACACTGTCCCTCCTGCTCATCCCCTCCCACATGTAAACACTGTCCCTTCTGCTCCCCTTCTCCCACATGGAAACACTGTCCCTCCTGCTCACCCCCTCCCACATGGAAACACTGTCCCTCCTGCTCACCCCCTCCCACATGAAAACACTGTCCCTCCTGCTCATCCCCTCCTCCCACATGCAAACACTGTCCCTCCTGCTCATCCCCTCCTCCCACATGGAAACACTGTCCCTCCTGCTCCCCTCCTCCCACATGGAAACACTGTTTTCTGCTCCCTTCCTCCCACATGGAAACACTGTCCCTCCTACTCATCCCCTCTCACATGGAAATACTGTCCCTCCTCACTCCCTCCCACATGGAAACACTGTCCCTTCTGCTCCCCTCCTCCCACATGGAAACACTGTCCCTCCTGCTCCCCTCCTCCCACATGGAAACACTGTCCCTCCTGCTCCCCTCCTGCCACATGGAAACACTGTCCCTCCTGCTTACCCCCTTCCACACGGAAACACTGTTCCTCCTGCTCACCCCCTCCCACATGGAAACACTGTCCCTCCTACTCACCCCCTCCCACATGGAAACACTGTCCCTCCTGCTCACCCCCTCCCACATGAAAACACTGCCCCTCCTGCTCACCCCCTCCGACATGGAAACACTGTCCCTCCTGCTCACCCCCTCCCACATAGAAATACTGTCCCTCCTGCTCACTCCCTCCCACATGGAAACACTGTCCATCCTGCTCCCCTCCTCCCACATGGAAACACTGTCTCTCCTGCTCCCCTCCTCCCACATGGAAACACTGTCCCTCCTGCTCACCCCCTCCCACATGGAAACACTGTCCCTCCTGCTCCCCTCCTCCCACATGGAAACACTGTCCCTCCTGCTCACCCCCTCCCACGTGGAAACACTGTCCCTTCTGCTCATCCCCTCCCACAGGGAAACACTGTCCCTCCTGCTCCTCTCCTCCCACATGGAAACACTGTCCCTCCTGCTCCCCTCCTCCCACATGGAAACACTGTCCCTCCTGCTCACCCCCTCCCACATGGAAACACTGTCCCTCCTGCTCCCCTCCTCCCACATGGAAACACTGTCCCTCCTGCTCCCCTCCTCCCACATGGAAACACTGTCCCTCCTGCTCATCCCCTCCCACATGTAAACACTGTCCCTCCTGCTCCTCTCCTCCCACATGGAAACACTGTCCCTCCTGCTCCCCTCCTCCCACACGGAAACATTGTTCCTCCTGCTCCCCTCCTCCCACATGAAAACACTGTCCCTCCTGCTCATCCCCTCCCACATGTAAACACTGTCCCTTCTGCTCCCCTTCTCCCACATGGAAACACTGTCCCTCCTGCTCACCCCCTCCCACATGGAAACACTGTCCCTCCTGCTCACCCCCTCCCACATGAAAACACTGTCCCTCCTGCTCATCCCCTCCTCCCACATGCAAACACTGTCCCTCCTGCTCATCCCCTCCTCCCACATGGAAACACTGTCCCTCCTGCTCCCCTCCTCCCACATGGAAACACTGTTTTCTGCTCCCTTCCTCCCACATGGAAACACTGTCCCTCCTACTCATCCCCTCTCACATGGAAATACTGTCCCTCCTCACTCCCTCCCACATGGAAACACTGTCCCTTCTGCTCCCCTCCTCCCACATGGAAACACTGTCCCTCCTGCTCCCCTCCTCCCACATGGAAACACTGTCCCTCCTGCTCCCCTCCTGCCACATGGAAACACTGTCCCTCCTGCTTACCCCCTTCCACACGGAAACACTGTTCCTCCTGCTCACCCCCTCCCACATGGAAACACTGTCCCTCCTACTCACCCCCTCCCACATGGAAACACTGTCCCTCCTGCTCACCCCCTCCCACATGAAAACACTGCCCCTCCTGCTCACCCCCTCCGACATGGAAACACTGTCCCTCCTGCTCACCCCCTCCCCCACGGAAACACTGTCCCTCCTACTCACCCCCTCCCACATGGAAACACTGTCCCTCCTGCTGACCCCCTCACACATGGAAACACTGTCCCTCCTGCTCCCCTCCTAGAACATGGAAACACTGTCCCTCCTGCTCACCCCCTCCCACATGGAAACACTGTCCCTTCTGCTCACCCCCTCCCACATGGAAACACTGTCCCTCCTGCTCACTCCCTCCCACATGAAAACACTGTCCCTCCTGCTCATCCCCTCCTCCCACATGGAAACTCTGTCCCTCCTGCTCCCCTCCTCCCAAATGTAAACACTGTCCCTCCTGCTCATCCCCTCCTACACGGAAACACTGTCCCCCCCCCCCCCCCTGTACACATGGAAACTCAGTGCCTGGAGGCACACACCCCTCCCCACCTTTGCCCTGACCCTGGTCGGGAGTAATCCAGAATAGTAGAGTATGCAAGGAAGAAAATAAGAAACCTGTTTAACAGACTAATACAAAGTGAATTAAAAAAAATGAATTACATACATTTAATATATGGAAACTTGTATATAAAATTACAAGAGACTAATACAAATATATGAAACAACTATGAATTACATTATTATTATTATTATTATTATTATTATTATTATACGAGATTTATATAGCGCCAACAGTTTACTCAGCGCTTTATAAATTATTACAAACAATGGAAGTGTCATCCATCATAGTACTTCAGTATTGCCCCTATAAAAAAAATTAAAAAAAAAAACACTGTGCAAAAACAAATCCTATTTAAAAGCAAGAAGCTCTCCGTCTTCTCTACAGTATGTTGTTGGGGAATATATGTAATGTATATGAACAGAGGTCATATAATAGTCATTGTCACAGATGAGTGGAGACGCATCAGCTTTGCTTGTGAATGACATTGTTTGTATTTTGGTCTTCTATGTATTTTGTTTCATTCAGGCGGAAAAGAAGAAACATGATGAATGCGGATTCCATTGTTTGTAATAAATGTATGTAATTCTTTGATGTTTCATACATTTGTATCAATCTCTTGTAGTCAGGTAATCAGGTTTATTCTTCTTTTTTTATGCATATCCACTTCTTTATTCATTCCAGTGACATGGATTCAGGGGAAGCAGACAGAGTCTCCAATCAGAATGCTGAGAACCAATCTTCAGATCTGAACGGAGACGTCTGAATTTGATGGATCCATGTCTCAAGAAGAACAAAGGATGCAGTTTGTAGGTAGAGAGGCAACAATGTGACCAGAGGGACTCTGATGAGACGGTGTAAAACTGAACTTCGGGCAGGGCCGTCTTAATAGCATCATGGACCCCTGGGCAAAGTATCACACTGGGGCCCCTACCAGCTTGCCCCAATATACACACCCACTTTCAAGAAATAAAGTATAAATAGTTGATAGAATTAAACATATATTCATAAATAGTTTCAATAAAATCGATTTTACAAAAGGAAAACATTCCATAAATCAAAGACTAGTCAACACAAAGGGCACATTACAGGGGGGGAATGCAGAAGGGCACAGTACAGGTGGGAATGCAGAAGGGCACAGTACAGGGGGGGTCAGGAGGGCACAATACTGGGATCACAGGAGGGCACAGTATAGGTTCTCGGACGCTTCCCGAGACACAACCATATCGGGACAGTTTTGTAAAAAGCATGACTGTCCCAGCAAATCCGGGACAATTGGCAAGTATTATGCAATGCAAGATTATTGTGGGGCCCCCGTGTACCTGGGGCCCCTGGGCAGTGCCCAGGAGTGCCCTTGCATTAAGATGGCCCTGACTTCGGGTATATATAAAAAGACATAAATAAATGGGTTGGCTGTTTGGGTGTTCAGATGAACCGTTGGACTGTCCAGACCCCTGTTTGGCGGGAGCTGAGCAACATACAGATATATAGAAGTAGTATTTCTAACGCTTCCATATATGACAGAGTCCTGCTGTCGCTGCTTCCTAAGGAAAACAAATTAAATTCACATCATCACCAGAGTGGTCCTGTGGGTGCAAGGAATAGTTAAATATATGCCATGTCCCGATATATCTGAATTTGGAAGAGAGATTTGGATGATGGACTTTATAGGCACAATACTAACTACGTAGTTTGAAAAGTATATCAATTTATTATTTACAAAAACACATATGAAACAATATTAAAATCGTTGACTATTCACAATGTTACCTTGAAACATATAACAGACCACCTATAAATCACAGGTAATAGACTGTTTAGTAATGAGAAACCAAGAGGCAGTCTCCATGAATTACTATAGTGTCGGGGAATATGAAAGGCGGTGTGTCGCGATTCAGCTCAGCTCTACATGTTTCGCGCACTCCAAGACGCTTCTTCAGGAGCTTGGGGCATATTCTATGAATAGAAAATCAACAATAAATGACGCCGAGCGACCCGGGCATCAGCGCCACTGCGCCCCGACATCAAAATTACCGCGCCGTCACCACTAGGTGGCACAAGGCAATATGACGCCAAGCGAATGACAGAGCAGCACACAGAACCCAGAAGGGGCAGAGCGATGCCCACCTCCAGATACTAAAAGCGCCGCAGACTGCCACTCAGAGAGAAGCTTCCTCAAACGGCGCTTTGCGCCCGCATAGTCACAATAGAATGTCCAAAATCACGTGACCGGGATCCACAATGGCCGGGAGCTCTCAGGAAATTGGACAGCAAACAGTACAAGGCAGTACAACAAAAATATTGGCATATTCCTTGTGTAACACACAGTACATAAAAACAACATAAACAAAGTATATCCTAATGTCTTAAGAATTTATCCTTTTAAGCCACAGTCATGTCATTGTAGGACACAGCGTGTGATAGAAGGGGGGGGGGGCTGGAAAGAATGGGGAGATGATTAATTTGGAATCCAACTATATCTGAGTTACATATATAACCCATATCGCACAGATTGGTAGAGCCACACATTATAAAATATGTAATAGATTCTTGTGACAGAAACCTCCAACATTATTCGATAGAAAGGGTCTGTATGACTGGGTTTCATTAATGCCAGGGGCATGTGTGGCATCCAATCCCTCGATCCACAGGGTTTCTTTTTGCAGGGTAACTCTATCCCAATTTTCCCCTCGGGGGTTCTGGGGAACTAGAGCTATGGCGATGAAAGAGACACATGACGTGTCCAACCTATGGTATAAATCTAGGTGTCTGCTTACCGGAGTATTAACTGAATTAACTGAATAGTAGACATGGTCTTTGATTCATTGCCTAAATTGGCGAGCCGTTTTACCAACGTAAAACGCTCCGCCTGTACAGGACAATAGGTACACAACCCCCTGAGTACTGCAGTCTACCCTAAATCTAGGACAAAATTGTTCTCCATTGGGAGGGGTGAACTTGGTACCAGAACAGATCCATGAGCAAAAATTGCAATTCCCACATTTGTGGATACCCATGCCCTTATTTATAGAGATGGGGGTTGGAGAATAATGGCTGGATACCAATCACGTAGTGATTGGCTCGTCTAAACGTCAGTTCGGGTCTCAAACCAATATGTTTCCTCACAAAGGGATCCTGATGTAGTTAATGCCAGTGGTTAGCAAGTATGTTTCTAACCTCGTGATGTTGTGATGAGAATTGTGTAACTATCTTTAAATCTCTCTACGATCTCTTTTATTTGGGCTTTTTTAGTAAAAAACAAGGTGCACAAAAACCCTGTGTCACCCTCTGGTAGACCTATAATATCAGGGATTGGTTCATTAACCGAGAACGCCAGTAGACTCATCGATTCTGTCCCAAAGCCACGCGTAATTAGTTTACCGTCCTATACAAAGGACACACTTGATCTTTTGAAACAGACTGAAGGAATGGTGGTCCCTCCTGGTAGGGTGTCGGAATTGATTTTCTTTTCATAGAATGACCACGCCCTCCTCTGACGCACAGGAAATTCACGGGAGTTCCCTGTGGCTTTCCCCGTGTTGTCAGAGGGGGGCGGGTATGGTTCAAGGCCAGGTATGGTTCAAGGGATCCCCTCCTGTTGAGGATATGTGGCCAGATATGATTCAGGAGACCTCCCCCCTCCTGTTGAGGGCATGTGACCTGGTATGATTCAGGAGACCCCCCCTCTTGTTGAGGAAATGTGACCTGGTATGATTTAAGAGACCCCTCCTCCTGTTGAGGGAATGTGGCCTTGTATGATTTAGGAGACCCCCCTCTTGTTCAGGAAATGTGGCCTGGTATGATTTCAGATACCCGCCTCCTGTTGAGGGAATGTGGCGTGGTATAATTCAGGGGACCCGCCCCCTGTTGAGGGCATGTGGCCTGGTATGATTCAGGAGACCTCCTCCTGTTGAGGACATGTGGCCTGGTATGATTCAGGAGACCCCCCTTCTGTTGAGGACATGTGGCCAGGTATAATTCAGGAGACCTCCCTCTTGTTGAGGGCATGTTGCCTTGTATGATTCAAGAGACTCCCTCCTGTTGAGGACATGCGGTCGAGTATGGTTTGGGAGACCCCCCTCCTTTTGAGATCATGTGGCCAGTTATGGCTCAAGAGATCCCCCCTATTGAGGGCACATGGCCTGTTATGATTCTGGAGACTCCCTCTTGTTGAAAGCTTAGGGCCGTGTATAATTCAGGGGACTCGCCTCCTGTTGAGGGATGTGGCCTGGTATGATTCAGGAGACCTCCTCCTGTTAAGGGCATGTTGTCAGGTATGGTTCAGGAGACCCCCCTCCTGTTGGCGGCATGTGGCCAGGTATGGTTCAGGAGACCCCCCTCCTGTTGAGGGCATGTGGCAAAGTATGGTTCAGGAGACCTCCCTCCTGTTGAGGACATGTGGTCGAGTATGGTTTAGGAGACCCCCTCCTGTTGAGGGCATGTGGCCAGGTATGGTTCAGGAGACCCCCCTCCTGTTGAGGGCATGTGGCCAAGTATGGTTCAGGAGACCTCCCTCCTGTTGAGGACATGTGGTCGAGTATGGTTTAGGAGACCCCCTCCTGTTGAGGACATGCGGTCGAGTATCCCCCTCCTGTTGAGGACATGTGGCCAGGTATGGTTCAGGAGACCCCCCCTCTTGTTAAGGCCATGTCTCCTAGTATGATTCAGGAGACCTCCCCACCTGTTGAGGACATGTGGCCTAGTATGATTCAGGAAATTAGTAAATGCACATTGCTCATGAGATCAGTGTTGTAGCATTTCCTTCTTTTTTTAGCAAAATGTGGACTGCAGCTTTAAGATTTGCACACAAAGTTACATGCAAGCTACAGTAAGCGCAATAATGGACTGCAGAGAACATTGCTAACAGTAATGCTAATGGACTCTGTGCCATCCACATGGCGTCCGCACTTTTTTCCGAATCATTAGAGAAGGTGACACATAGCGGTTAGCGATGATGAACTGATTAGTTACACAAAGAACCAAAATTATTTTCTGCTGATAGAAGAAAATTATAGAATCTTTTATCCAAATGTAGGGGATAAATGATTTTCCTGCAAATTGAATGATTTGTCACAGATGAAAAATAAAAGCCAATTTGTATTTTTTTTTTTGGGATAGGCTATACCAGCAAAGAGGGGAATACACTAGGCTGGATGTGGGATTTAAATGTCTAGTGATAGATAGATGGATAGATAGATAGATAGACAGACAGACAGACAGACAGACAGACAGACAGATAGATAGATAGATAGATAGATAGATAGATAGATAGATAATTGTGAAGTGGAAGGAAAATGATAAATGGTTTTCAGAATTGTTTACAAATAAATATGTGAAAAGTGTGGCGTGCATTTGTATTCAGCCCCCCTGAGTCAATACTTTGTAGAACCTCTTTCACTGCAATTACAGCTGCAAGTCTTTTTGGGGATGTCTCTACCAGCTTTGCACATCTAGAGAGGGACATTTTTATCCATTCTTCATTGCAAAATAGCTCAAGCTCTGTCAGATTGGATGGAGAGCGTCTGTGAACAGCAATTTTCAAGTCTTGCCACTTATTCTCGATTGGATGTAGGTCTGGACATTGACTGGGCCATTCTAACACATGAATATTCTTTGATCTAAACCATTCCATTGTAGCTCTGGCTGTATGTTTAGGGTTGTTGTCCTGCTGGAAGGTGAATCTCTGCCCCAGTCTCAAGTCTTTTGCAGACTCTAACAGGTTTCCTTCTAAGATAACCCTGCATTTGAGCTGCAGTTTTACCACCCCCTCCTCAACCAAGGCCTCAATGTTTTGCTTCACGGCCACAACAGGAATTTTTTCCTCCTGTCAATTTAGCGCCCAATGATCATAACTCATCCAAGTGAATGGGGCTGCTCTGCAAGCACCAACGGTTGCAGCTTGCTAGTGTGGGGGCCCAGGAGTTGCAATACAATGCCTCCTCACCACCTGTCAAAAACCTCTGGAAAGCAATCCAAGTGTATATCAGTTTTCAAAGGAGCGAAAATATCTTGCAGAAAAAAATCATTTAATTTGCAGGAAAATCTACTTACATTAGTCCAAGCTGGGCCATTATAACTATGTAATACAAGCCATACCCAGAATTCAGCTTTAAAGTAAATGTAAACCCTAACTGAATGATATTTAGCATGCCAAAGCATTGTACATCTTAAATTGGTGAAGCAGTTGACTGATTTCCTGTTGTGTTTAATTTTGGTAATATTTGTATCTATAAATATTGCTTTTTTGGGGGACCAAAGACTTTTTTAGGGGGGGGTGTGAGGTCAGGTGTGGACCAAAGTTTTTTTAGCGGGAGGAATGTGAGATCAGATATGACACATACTAACATTGGTCCTTGCAGTGCATGTGAATGAGCCCTTAAAGTGAATTTTTAATTTCACTTGGTGATTGAAATAAAACGTGAAGTGAACATTTATTTTACAAAAAATACCCAATCATGTGGGAAAAGTCATTCAGCTTAGTGAATGTGGGGAAGGTGTACAGATTTCCATCATCCAATTGTATGCGAGCAGAAATCCTGTTTTTCCTTGCACGTGATTGGGTGTTCTTAGCAAAGTGAATTTTGACTTTCTTTCACCTGAGGTAAGCATTCTTTGAATGGCGCCCATGCTGAGCAAGTGACTTCTTGTGTTTACTAAGCAGTAGGACAGCAGCTTGGCACAGGACCTGGAAGCTAGCAGCAATCTTTGTAGTATCAGTGCCTACTACAGTGATTTCCAGTTTCCTCAGGAATCTCACAGGTATGGAATATGCATACTTACTGTACATTAGTCCAAGCTGGACCAATATAACCATACAATACAAGCTATACCCGGAATTCAGCTTTAAAGTAAATGTAAACCCTAACTGAACGATATTTAACATGCCAAAGCATTGCACATCTTAAATTGGTGAAGCAGTTGATTGATTTCCTGTTGTGTTTAATGTTTGATAATATTTGTATCTATAAATATTGCTTCTTTGGGGGGACCAAATACTTTTTAGTGGGGGGGAGTGTGAGGTCAGGTATGGACCAAAAACTTTTTAGTGGGGGGAATGCAAGATCAGATATTTATTTATTTATTTCAGGTACTTATATAGCGCCGTCAATTTACGCAGCGCTTTTACATATACATTGTACATTCACATCAGTCCCTACCCTCAAGGAGTTTACAATCTAAGGTCCCTAACTCATATTCATATACACTAGGGACAATTTAGACAGGATCCAATTAACCTACCAGCATGTCTTTGGACTGTGGGAGGAAACCGAAGTACCCAGAGGAAACCCACGCAGGCACAGGGAGAACATGCAAACTCCAGGCAGGTAGTGTCGTTGTTGGGATTTGAACCAGCAACCCTTCTTACTGCTAGGCGAGAGTGCTACCCACTACACCACTGTGCCGCCCACAGATATGACACATACATACTTGCATTGGTCCAGGATTTTAATAAATGTATGTAATTCATGTTTCATACATTGGCATCAGTCATTTCCAGTAACATGGATTCAGAGGAAGCAGATTGAGTCTCCCTTCAGAAGGCTGAGAATCAAACTTCAGATCTGAACGGAAATGTCTGAATATCCTGGATGGATTCTTAATAAGAACCAAGGATGCACTTTTTAGTAGGAAAGTGTCAGGTAGATGCTGGCCATAGTGCAGCAGATGGGCAGAGGCAGAGGCCAAGGCATGAACTTTGACCATTCTCTGCTTGATGTCTCTGATGTAGCTGATCTTCTAGGTATGACCTGGCTTGTCTGACTCTGCACCAGTCTCCACAGCCTCCACATAACTGCATCCACAAAGTGCCTGCATCCGCAGCCACCCAGCCTGCTTTCCGGTCAATGGAGAACATCGGAGGCACCCCTACCCCACCGTGCTCTTGCGGCCGCTGTTGCAACCTCAGTGGTTCTTGAACTGGAGCTATAAGAGAGGCCTTCCTCTGTTCGTCAGGCTCTCCTCTAAAGTATGTGACAGAAAGGCAACAATGTGACCAGAGGGATTCTGATGAGAAGGTGTAAAGCTGAACTCTCTCTGGGCAGATATAAAAGACACAAATAAATGCTGATCTGTATAATCAATACATCATTATTAAGGATGAGCCTATGGTTCAGACTCAACTTTGGCTGTTTGGGTGTTCAGATGAACCGTTGGACTGTTCAGTGCCCTGTATGGTGGGAGCAGAGCATCATATGTTGTAGCAGTATTTCTACCAATCCCATATATTACAGCTTCCCACTGTCACTGGTTCCTAAGGAAGATGCTGGTGCCTGCACCCACCATGTCCCTGGGAACACAGGGAATCATGGTATGGATGACAGGGAATCCCCACCACATAAATACAGTGATTTTCAGTTTCCTCTGGGATTTCACAGGTATTGGATATGTATACTTACAGTACATTGGTCCAAGCTGGACCAATATAACTATGCAATGCAAGCCATACCCGGAATTCAGCTACAAAGTAAATGTAAACCCTAACTGAATGACATTGAGCTTGCCAAAGCATTGTGCATCCTAAATTGGTGAATAATATAATTAATTTCCTGTTGTGTTTAATGCTTTGTTATATTTGTATGTTTAATCATTGCTTCACTGGGGGACCAAAAACTTTTTGGTGGGGGGAGTGTGAGGTCAGATATGGCACATACTGTATATACTTATATTGGTCCAAGATGTACCAATGTTAAAGTGCAAAAGTAGCCATATCTGGAGTTCAGCTTTACCATAGAAATATATCCAATGACAGGTCTGTTCTAACAATAAACACAAACAGTATGCGGCACATAAATCCACAAATGGGTTTATTCAACATTAGTTTTATCTAGCTGTGCTTTGCTTGGATCAGCTCTATGCGATTTCCATGTCGTGCACAGAACGTAAATTACTATGTACTAAAGCCACACTATAACAATGGGTTTCTCATTCCCTTGTGAAAAGATTTCATTTGGCCAGTTCTTTAGCTGCGGAATTCTTGGCAGTTTGAAGGTTCTCGTGTGATAATTGAATTGTTTGTTTTTCAGATTGTCCTTTCGATGCCTTGCTGTATATTGGATGTGTTAAGCCTGTTAAGTATTTTCACGTGAGGCAAAAAAAAAAAAAAAATTCAAGGACATTAACCACCCCTCTATTTTCTTTTCTTTAGAGCTTCACAGTTACGGCTCCGAGCAAGCATTGGCTGATGAGGAGAATCAGGGGATCGAGTGCGCTCTTCACTGTGGAAAATTCTTATTCACGAACCAGATTAAAGTGTTACCTGACCCAGTTCCAGGCACGGGCGGATTATACAAAAGTGGCATCGCCACTTCTGGAGAGGAGATGCTACATCTTGTATCTGTAATGAGAAGTTTGTGTTTAATCCTTTCCTTTTCACTGTTTTCATGCGTAGTGTGTGTTAAATAAAGTGTTTTTTTTTTCTCTATAATATTCTATAAATATTCCAGTGAAGGGTTTTCTTCGGTTGTTTCTTATTCATATTCCACCGACTAGGCTTAAACACTCGATTTACGTTAGCCTAAGCTCTTGGATAAGGAAAGTTTGGAGTTTAAAACCGACTTTTTACCCTAAACCTAATCTCATCTTGCCCTGCCTACTCCCCCTCCTTCTTTTCCAATTGAATTTCGTTTTAGTTTTGTTTTTTAAGCAAGAAGTTTGTCTGTCCCCTCCTCCCCGATTCTCCCCGTGCATGGATGTGGCACATCTACGCACGCGTTGGTTTCCTCAAAGATTTGCACTCACATGGGTTTTCCCCATGCATGTGCATAGGTAGCTAGTACTGAAGTTCCAAAATGTTGCAGATGTGCCGAAGGGTTCTGCATGGTCCCAAAGGTCAGGCCCTTGTGCGCATGCCATAATGGTGGTGTTTGGGGGTGGAGCCGCTAAAAACAGAGACTGAAGTTCCACTTTAAGTGATAACTTTATTGGCTGACTTAAGACTAAAGCTGGGTAGACATGGATCAAAATTTGATCAGTGTGTAGCGTTCTCTGTTCAAAAGAATCATTTGTCCGGCTTCTGTCAAAGGGTCCTACTGGAAAACCAGCATTCTATCAGACACTGATGCAGCTCTGCATAGAAACCAGTCAGTTTCTTGGGTTTTTTTTTTTGGTCAAAGCTTAATTGAACAAGCTGAAGTAGGAAGCTGATTGTGTACCATGCACAGATTCACCAGATTTTTCATGCTCCAGTTTGAGTAAATCAACCCCATTGTCATTAATATGGGGTGCATTTTTTCTTTTCAATAATATCTATTATTTTTTAAAGTAAGTGTACAAAACATTGCAAGGCTGACATATAAGTACAAAGTTCCCACTAACATGTAAAAAAAAGGGTGGGTTTTTTTCTTGTGGGTGGGGTAATGTGATATTTGGGGTAGTTTGGTTTATTTTATTTTGTATTATTTCAATTTTATTGATTTATTTTATTTTATTTTTTATTTTGTATTGTACTTTATTGTATTTTAATTCCCTGGTGGTGGACTTTTAAGGCACAAAGGTAATAAAGAATATTCTAGTATGAAAAAGTATTTATTAAAGTATGAAAAATACAACACATTTAGTAAAAAGCACATTTAAAGTGAACATTCCAGTGTTGTAATTCAAAACAGAATACAAATAATGGGCTAATATTTCTTGTACCCAACGCGTTTCGGAGTGAGAATGTAGTTCTCCTTCTTCAGGGCTATAGTTTAAACAAGAAAGTCAGTATTATAAACTGGAATGACAATTGTTGACAATTAAAATCACAGAGGTGCCCAGAAAGGTTGTTTCCAAATTGCTTGAGCCAAAGAGTTCAACAAAAAGGCATACCTCAGGAGCAGGGAAATGCCTAGGCCATAAATGCTGGTCCAGCTCCCCCACACCCACGCAACACCAACCCGAAAGGGAAAAGCCAGAGGACCCACTGGGGTCGGAAAGCAGGAAAAGACCCTGATGAGATCCTGTGACCGCTCGCTCCAGCATCCAGCCCAAGACTCAAGTCGCAGGTTGCAACCTATGGCTGAAGCGGATCAAGTGTGGCCAGAACAGCAGACGCTTGGACACCACATGCTTGACCATACATATGACGACCTGCAATGCAGTCCGTTGGCAACAGCACTTGAAAGACCCACAAAGAAAAAGGCGGACTTCTCCTTGCTCCTCATCTGGGATCTCCAACCCCACCAGTCCTCTCAAAAACCTGCACTGAGAGGAATGACGGTATAGCAATAGGTATCCCAAGTACTTGCAGCCAATCTAATTTTAGCAGGCAAATTTCCCTACCGCAGTTCCTGAACAGTAAAAAGAAATGCTAGCTTGGCCAAATTGCTAGCACTGCAACTGCTGCCTTTTCAACTGGTAGACTCTGCCCCCTTTTGTGAATTTGTGGAATGTACCTCAGTGGCAGGTTCCAAAATGCAATTTCTTTTCACGGAAGACCAAGGCTTTCTATTGGCATGTGGAAGGCAATATTTTGGCCTCGTTGGACAGGGCGGTCAGCAGTAAGGTGCATATTACCATTGACTCATGGTCCAGCAGGCATGGGCAGGGATGTTACCTTTCCTTCATGGCGCACTGGGTAACTCTGCTGGCAGCTGGGAAGGATGCAGGACAGGGTTCAGTATTGTTGGAGCTTGTTCTGCCACCACGCCTTCAAAATGCTAGTGGTAATTCTGCAACAGTTCTCTCCTCCACCCCCTCCTCTTCTTCTTCCTCTATGGCCTCTTCTGCAGATTTGTCCTCTGAACCAGCAGTGCTCCGTAAGCGTTCAAGGGGCTACGCAAGCAGTCAGGCAAAAAGATGCCATGCAGTGCTTGAGTTGACCTGCTTAGGGGACAGGAGCCACACTGGGGCAGAGATTCTGTCAGCTCTGTAGGGGCAGGCTCAGAGGTGGTTAACACCATGCCAGCTTCAGCCAGGAATGGTTGTATGCGACAATGGCACACACCTTCTCTCCGCCCTCCGACAGGGACACTTGACCCATGTTCCATGTTTGGCACACGTCCTGAATTTGGTGGTGCAGCAGTTCTTGAGCAGGTACCCAGGCTTACAGGATCTCCTGAGGCAGGCCAGAAAATTCTGTGGTCATTTATGCTGGTCATACAATGCCTGTGCTCGGTTGGCTGACATTCAAAGGGAATGCAACCTGCCCACCAACCGCCTCATTTGTGACATGCCCACCAGGTGGAACTCAACATTGGCAATGCTGCAGCGGCTGCACACGCAGCAGAGGGCCATCAATGAGTACCTGTGTGAGTATGGCACCAGGAGAGGGTCAGGGGGGCTTGACTACTTTTTGCCACGCCAGTGGCTACTGATAAAGGATGCATGCACTGTCCTGTCACCATTTGAGAAGGCCACAAGGATGGTGAGCAGCGACAATGCATGCATCAGTGACACTGTCCCTCTAGTCTTCCTGTTGGAGCATACGCTCCGTGGAATAATGGACAGGGCACTTGAGGCAGAACAGCGGGAGGATGACGAGGACTTCCTTACCTCTCATGGCCCCCTTTATCCAGATAGCGTTCCTGGGGGCCTGCCAAACACACAGGAAGAAGAGGAGGAGGAGGAGCAGCAGGATTGTGTCAGCATGGATGTAGAGGATAACACTCAGCAGCAGTCTTCAAGGGATGGTTTTCAGTCCCCAGAAACCAAGGAAATGTATGTGGCTGGGAGGAGGCAGCTACGGATAATGTGTTTGTTAGTGACCCAGAGGACTCAGAATCAAATGCCTCTGCAAACTTGTGCTGCAAGGCCTCCCTGATTCTGCAAAGCCTTTGAAAGGACCTTAGGATTTGTGGTATCAAGCAGAGGGATCATTACTGACTGGCAACCGTTCTTGATCCACGTTACAAAGGTAAGGTTGCAGAACTCATTCTGCCTTCGCAGAGGGTGCAGAGGATGAAAGAAAGAGCAGAGGATGAAGAAAGGTTTGTGCAATGCATTTCCAGACCCTGGGAGGTTACAATTTCCTGGTGCTGGACAATGTATTTCAGTCAGAGGAAGAGCGGTGAAGAAGGTGGCCGGTTGACCGATGCCTTTAAATGATTTTCCCCCTTCATGACCAGGCCATTTTTTGCGATATGGCACTGCATCAATTTTACTGACAATTGCGCGGTGGTGGGACTCTGTACCCAAACAAAATTTACGTCCTTTTTTTCCCACAAATAGAGCTTTCTTTTGGTGGTATTTGATCACCTCTGCGGTTTTTATTTTTTCTGCTAAACAAAAAAAACTAAAATTTTTGAAAAAAAAAAATATTTTTTACTTTCTTCTATAAAACACACCCAATAAAAAAAATGTAAAAAATCAAATTTCTTCATCAGTTTAGGCCAATCTGTATTCTGCTACATATTTTTGGTAAAAAAAAAAAAAAAAAATTGCAATAAGTGTATATTGATTGGTTTGCACAAAAGTTATAGCGTCTACAAACTATGGGATAGACATGTGCAATTCGTTTAGTTCCGACTTAGTTATTCGTGAAAGTTCTGCATACTCGTTCATTCGGAAGCATCCGAATGAACAGAAGACTATTTGACAAATTTTTAGGAAAACACATTTTTTAAAATAACGAAAATCCGAAACATCTGAAAGAACAAAAATCCGAAAATAAAAACAAAAAAACGAAAAAAAAAAAAAAAACGAACGAAAAACATTTGGATAATTTAGTTTTTCGTATTTTCTATTATAATTCAATTATTATGCATTATAATTGTTTTTTATTATTATTTCTTAATAATAATAATAATAACTATAATAATAGTTATAAACCACACAATTTAAAAATATATATTTTTAACTTTTTGCTGTAATAAATATCCCCCAAAAAATTTAAACTAAACAAAATTTCTTCATCAGTTTAGGCCAACATGTATTCTTCTACATATTTTTGGTAAAAAAAAAAAAAAATCGAATTAGGCGCATATTGATTAGTTTGTGCAAAAGTTATAGTGTCTACTATAGTGTCTACAAAATAGGGGATATATTTATTTATACGTCATTTTAAGGTCACCCATGCTCCACCCCCTTTTTGACAATGTCATGAAGGGGAGGGGCTTAGTCATTATCACATAATGCGCAGGCATGCAAAGGTTTGGGAAACCTGATACAGTGGTACCATGGAGAATGAACGTAGCCACCCTCTAGCAGCAGATCAGGTCACAGCAGCAAAAGAAAAAAATAATAATTTGGAGGTTTAGAGTAATAGAAGGTACTATTTTGAGCTATGAATACATGCTTGAATAAAATATACAGGTGATACTCGAAAAATTAGAATATCGTGCAAGAATTCATTTATTTCACTAATGCAACTTAAAAGGTGAAACTAATATATGAGATGGACTCATTACATGCAAAGCAAGATAGTTCAAGCCGTGATTTGTCATAATTGTGATGATTGTGGCTTACAGCTCATGAAAATCCCAAATCCACAATCTCAGAAAATTAGAATATTACATGGAATCAATAAATCAAGGATTGTACCTAGAACAATATCGGACCTCTGAAAAGTATAAGCATGCATACTGTATGTACTCAGGACTTGATTTGGGCCCCTAATTACTGCCTCAATGCACGTGGCATGGAGGTGATCAGTCTGTGGAACTGCTGAGGTGTTATGGAAGACCAGGAGGCTTCAATAAGATGCTTCAGCTCTTCTGCATTGTTTGGTCTCATGTCTCTCATCTTTCTCTTGGCAATGCCCCATAGATTCTCTATGGGGTTCATTTCAGGCGAGTTTGCTGGCCAACCAAGCACAGTAATCCCACGGTCATTGAACCAGGTTTTGGTGCTTTTGGCAATGCTGGAAAATGAAGTCAGCATCACCATAGAGCTCGTCTGCGGAAGGAAGCATGAGGTGCTCCAAAATCTCCTGGTAGACGGCTTTGTTGACCCTGGACTTAATGAAGCACAGTGGACCAACACCAGCAGATGACACGGCTCCCCAAATCAACACAGACTGTGGAAACTTCACACTGGACTTCAAGCATCTTGCAGTGTGTGCCTCTCCATTCTTCCTCCATACTCTGGGTCCTTGGTTTCCAAATGAGTTGCAAAATTTGCTCTCATTGGAAAAGAGGACTTTGGACCACTGAGCAACAGACCAGGTCTGTTTTTCTTTAGCCCAGGTAAGACGCTTCTGACGTTGTTTGTTGTTCAGGAATGGCTGGACAAGAGGAATACGACATTTGAAGCCCATGTCCAGGATCCGTCTGTGTGTGGTGGCTTCTTGATGCACGGACTCCAGCCTCAGTCCACTCCTTGTGAAAGTCCCCAACACATTTGAATGGCCTTTTCCTGACAATCCTCTCCAGGCTGCGGTCATCCCTGCTGCTTGTGCACCTTTTTCTTCCACACTTTTCCCTTCCACATAACTTTCTATTAATGTGCTTTGATACAGCACTTTGGGAACATCCAACTTCTTTTGCAATTTCCTTTTGAGGCTTTCCCTCCTCATGGACAGTGTCAATGATGGTTTTCTGCACAACTGTCAGGTCAGCCGTCTTTGCCATCATTGTGATTCCTACTGAACCAGACTGAGAGACCATTTAAAGGCTCAGGAACGCTTTGCAGGTGTTATGGTTAATTAGCTGATTAGAGTCGGAAACTTTCAGCCTAGAATATTGCACCTTTTCACAGTATTCAAATTTTCTGAGATTGTGGATTTGGGGTTTTCATGAGCTGTAAGCCATAATCATCACAATTATGACAAATCACGGCTTGAACTATCTTGCTTTGCATGTACTGAGTCTATCTCATATATTAGTTTCACCTTTTAAGTTGCATCAGTGAAATAAATGAACTTTTGCACGATATTCTAATTTTTCGTGTATCACCTGTATAATTTTTAACCAGAAATACACTTTTCTTTTACACTGACTTTTCTTTTCGAAAATGCCGGTGTCTTGTCAAATACAGTCCCCTGTCATATAGTGTCCGCCCTGTACTGCGCAGGCGCAGTACGGAGGACAAACGAGACGACGAAAGTCTCCGAAGTTTAACAGCTGATCATCAGCTGTACACGCCGCCTGCGCTTTTATGCTCACCCTGTGTCCAGGATCATTCCCTACTATCCAAGTGGACATACAGTGAGAATAAATAGTTGCCGAGCGCAGCGAGGCCGTGCCCGAAGCGTGGCGAGCGAAGCGAGCCCGCGAGGGGCCCTCTTACAAAGCCATCGCTAAGAAGTGCCGAAGCGCCGTGTACAGCTGATGGTCAGCTGATCAACTTCGGACACTTTCGGCATCTCCTTCTGCTCCGTACTGCGCAAGCGCTGCGCCTGCGCAGTACGGAGCGGACACTATCCGATAGGAGGACAGTATATGTCAGAACACCGGCAACATGGCTCTGTTGTTCCAATATTTATAATCATTAACCCGGAGGAGGCATGCAGATAAGAATTTTTTACTTTTCCTTAAACTTTTCTGATGTGCATACAGGCCCTGGCTTAGAAAGCATTCAGACCCACGGATCATCATTACAGTAGGTCAAGAGCATTTTTAGGTTAGCAATGATATCTCCCGCATGTCTATCATGAAATAATGAATTTAACACCTTGACCGCAATTATACAAACAGTTCTGCTAGATGAGCTCCAGAACATGGACACCTCAGATAGGTGCTGGTGCAGGTGGACAGCTCACACTCAGTTCTTCAGGCATGCTCCCTTCCCTCAGACTCTGAACCGTGCTGCCTGGAGATGATGTAGGAGGTGAGTGGTGCCAAAATTGACCAGGCACGAAGGAGGAAGAAGTTCCTCCTCCGCTCTGAATGCTGGGGCCTTGCCTCCACCTCATGACGTCACGTTCCTGGTTGCTAGACGCCAGGCGGCAGGCGAGTCTAGCAACCAATGCAGCGGGCAGCAGAGAGGCCAGTGGATGGTTCAATAAGACAGTCTAGGTATTCGGGGTGCCGCCACTGCCGCTGCTGCTGAATGTGACAGTAAGTTACTGCCACAGCTTTGGCGCCTCCCTTTGCAGCAGCTTGCACCCTGGGCTCCCACACAGGATCGGCCCTGAGTGTCCGTGTGCAGACACCTGCTCCGGGGGGAGGGGCGATTGCCCTCCTTGGTGCCCCTTTGCGGATGCCCATGGCCATGTCATCTGGCGGTGTTGGTCCACTGTGTTTTATCAAGTCCAAAGTCAATGCAGCCCTCTACCAGGAAATTCTAGAGCACTTTATGCGTCCCTCTGCTGGCCAGCTTTATGAAGATGCTGCTTTCATTTTCCAGCAGGACTTGGCATCTGCCCACACTGCCAATCGTACCAATACCTGGTCACATGATCATGGAATCACTGTGCTTGATTGGCCAGCAAACTCTCCTAGCCTAAACCCCATAGAGAATCTGTGGGGTATTGTCAAGAAGAAGATGAGAGACACCAGACCCAACAATGCAGACGAGCTGAAGGCCGCTATCAAAGCAACCTGGGCTTCCATAACACCTAAGCAGTGCAACAGGCTGATCTCCTCCATACCACGCCGCATTGATGTAATAATTCATGCAAAAGGAGCCACGACCAAGTATTGAGTGCACCCTATACTGTACATGGACAGACTTTTCACTAAGCCAACATTTCTGTATTAAAAATCCTTTTTTTTCTTATGTAATATTCAAAATTTTCTGAGATACTGAATTTTGGGGTGTCACTAGCTGTAAGCCACAATCATCATAGTTACATAGTAGGTGAGGTCGAACAAAGACACAAATCCATCAAGTCCATCCTATGTGTGTGATTATATGTCAGTATTACATTACATATCCCTGTATGTTGTGGTCATTCAGGTGATTATCTAAAAGTTTCTTGAAACTATCGATGCTCCCCGCTGAGACCACCGCCTGTGGAAGGGAATTCCACATCCGTGCCTCTCTTACAGTAAAGAACCCTCTACGTAGCTTAAGGTTGAACCTCTTTTCTTCTAATTATAATGAGTGGCCATGAATCTTGTTAAACTCCCTTCCGCAAAAAAGTTTTCTGCCTATTGTGGGGTCACCAGTACAGTATTTGTATATTGAAATCATATCCCCTCTCAAGCGTCTCTTCTCCAGAGAGAATAAGTTCAGCGCTCGCAACCTTTCCTCATAACTAAGATCCTCCAGACCCTTTATTAGCTTTGTATAGAATAGATAACACATATATGTGAGTTGTTAAAGCTGCACACCCCAATTCATTAAATTGAATAGGATATCCCTCAAGGGTTTTTTTTTAGCAGCAAAGTGATATTTTAAGGCAAGTGACAATGATTTTCTTAAAAATTGATAATTCTTTATTTATATCATAGTATCAAAAGAAGGGGGGGTATATAGTATGGATACAAGGGAGTTGTAAAAAGCAATTCAGATCTATACATATAAAACATATCTCGTCAACATGGGAAAACCACACATGAACTCAATTCATATTTAAAAACATTAAACTTTGGGTAGAGTTTCACATGATATCCCTACGTGTTTCGACCTATATGGGTAAAGGTCTTCTTCAGGGAAATTTATTCTATGCGAAAAAGAAAAAGTTTAAGTTATACTGTCTGTAAGTAATCAATTTTACATGATCATTTTGTACTATTATAGTGGAGTAAGGTATGTATATTTACCACTTCTTGATGAGGAAACTACATTCCACAGTTAGATGAATTGCTGTTCCTCTAAAAGCACTTCCAGTCCTGGACTAATATCCTCCAGACCCTTTATTAGCTTTGTTGCCCTTCTTTGTACTCGCTCCATTTCCAGTACATCCTTCCTGAGGACTGGTGCCCAGAACTGGACAGCATACTCCAGGTGCGGCCGGACCAGAGTCGTGTAGAGCGGGAGAGTTATCGTTTTATCTCTGGAGTTGATCCCCTTTTGAATGCCAATATTCTGTTTGCTTTGTTAGCAGCAGCTTGGCATTGCATGTCATTGCTGAGCCTATCATCTACTAGGACCCCCAAAAGTAAAAGAAACAAATGCTTGAAATCTAAAAGAAACAAATGCTTGAAATCTATCACTTTGTGTGTAACGCATCTATATAAAATATAGGAGTTTTTTTTATTAAATTACTGAAATAAATTAACTTATTAAAGCTTTTCTAATTTTAATGAGATGCACCTGTATAACAGAAAGTAACAGACAGTAACAAGATCATTATCATTACAAGTGGATACATTGAGATACAGTATATCTGAAATGTTTCATTAAAACGTTGAAGTGAAAGATCGCTTCTTTTGGTTATTTGCATGGACACAAGGCAGCTCTGTCCGGGCGGCAAACACTCTTTCTGTTGGAAATACACACAAGGCTGATAATTCGGAAGAGTGACAAAATGATGAATCGCCCTGTTTGTTTTATCTCTGGACCTGGAAGTTTGCAATCTGCGGTTTACTGGCCCAGCTTGTCCCGGAGTCTCCTTGTGTTGGAGAACATTCGGCTCTTGGTGGGATTTCAGGGAAAACAGTACACTGCGATGCGCAGAATGTGCCATGGCGATCGGTGTGTTGAATGCTGTTGGGCTCGTGAATCAGAAGACAAACAGAATCGTTGGAACATCAGCAATGCAATGCGTTCTCACAGTGAGGTCTCCTGGGAACGCGCACGACGCTACGTACAAAAAAAAAAAAACGTAACCTTAAAGCTGAACTCCAGGCATTAAAAAATTATTTGAACCACTTGCCGACTGCTGCACACCGATATACGTCGGCAGAATGGCAGCGTACCTGTACGTCCCCTTTAATTGGCGAGGCGTGCGCCCGGCGCGTGCAGCGTGACGGTGCCCGCGGGACCGGCAGACTCGATGTCCGCCGGTCTACCGGCAATCGTGTCACGGAGCCGCAGAACGTGGAAGTGCCTATGTAAACAAGGCATTTCCCCGTTCTGCTTCGTGACATGACAGAGATCACTGTTCCCTGTCATCGGGACCAGTGATCGCTGTCATGTGACTGGAAGCCCATCCCCCCCCCCACAGTTAGAATCACTCCCTAGGACACACTTAACCCCTTGATCGCCCCCTAGTGGTTAACCCCTTCCCTGCCAGTGTCATTTACACAGTAATCAGTGCATTTTTATAGCACTGATCGATGTATAAATGACAATGGTCCCAAGATAGTGTCGAAAGTGTCCGATGTGTCCGCCATAATGTCGCAGTCATGATAAAAATCGCAAAATCGCCACCATTACAGTAAAAAAAATAATAAAAATGCCATAAAGCTATCCCCTATTTTGTAGACGCTATAACTGTTGCACAAACCAATCAATATACCCTTATTGCGATTTTTTTACCAAAAATATGTAGAAGAATACGTATCGGCCTAAACTGAGGAAAAAAATATTTTTTTATATATTTTTGGGGGATATTTATTATAGCAAAAAGTAAATAATATTGCTTTTTTTTCCAAAATTGTTGGCCTTTTTTTGTTTATAGCGCAAAAAATAAAAAACCGCAGAGGTGATCAAATACCACCAAAAGAAAGCTATATTTGTGGGGAAAAAAGGACGTCAATTTTGTTTGGGTGCAACGTCGCGCGACCGCGCAATTGTCAGTTAAAGCGACGCAGTGCCGAATCGCAAAAAGTGCTCTGGTCAGGAAGGGGGTAAAATCTTCCGGGGCTGAAGCAGTTAAATCTGTAGCGCTTACCCCCAGAGGAGCCGCCGGGTTCTCTGTTCTTTGCCACAAACTGCTTGTCCCCTCTGACACGCCTGGCTAGGTAACGAGATGCTGCAAACGTGTTGCTTTAACCGCTTGTCGACCGTATCACTTAGATATAGAGCGGCAAGGCGGCTCTACTGCGCCGGATCATGTATCTAGTACGCGATTCCGCATTTCCGGGTTGGGGGCGCGCAAGGCGGCGGCCCACTTTCACTGTGATCACACACACAGCGGGAGCTGATTGCCGGGTAACGCAGACCCGATGTCCGCTGGCACCCAGCAATCGTTCGTTACACAGGCATAACAGCAGTCTATGTAAACAAGGCAGATTGCCGTTCTGTCAGTAGGGAAGACATTGATCCTGTGTTCCTACAAATCAGAGACATGGATCTTTGCCTTCCCCTAGTACAAGCACCTCCCTCACAGTAGGAAAACACTGGCTAGGCACAGAAATAACCCTTTGATTTGCCCTGATGTTAACCCCTTCCCAGCCAGTGTCATTAGTACAGTGACAGTAGTATAATTTTTAGCACTGTGTCACTGGTCCCCAAAAAGGGTCAGTTAGCGTCCGATTTGTCCGCATCAATATCGCAGTCCTGCTATAAGTCGCTGATCACCGCCATTACTAGCAAAAAAAATTAAATAAAAAAAATCAATAAATAAAAATATCCCATAGTTTGCAGATGCTATAACTTTTGCGCAAACCAATCAATATACGCTTATTGGGATTTTTTTAACCAAAAATATGTAGCAGAATGATCAATAGGGTTTAGGTCTGGAGACATGCTTGGCCAGTCCATCACCTTTACCCTCAGCTTCTTTAGCAAGGCAGTGGTCATCTTGGAGGTGTGTTTGGGGTGGTTATCATGTTGGAATACTGCCCTGCGGCCCAGTCTCTGAAGGGAGGGGATCATGCTCTGCTTCAGTATGTCACAGTACATGTTGGCATTCATGGTTCCCTCAATGATCTGTAGCCCCCCAGTGCCGGCAGCACTCAGGCAGCCCCAGATCATGACACTCCCACCACCATGCTTGACTGTAGACAAGACACACTTGTCTTTGTCCTCCTCACCTGGTTGCCGCCACACACGCTTGTCACCATCTGAACCAAATACGTTTATCTTGGTCTCATCAGACCACAGGACATGGTTCCAGTAATCCATGTCCTTAGTCTGCTTGTCTTCAGCAAACTGTTTGCGGGCTTTCTTGTGCATCATCTTTAGAAGAGGCTTCCTTCTGGGACGACAGCCATGCAGACCAATTTGATGCAGTGTGCGGCGTATGGTCTGAGCACTGACAGGCTGACCCCCCCCACCCCTACAACCTCTGCAGCAATGCTGGCAGCACTCATATGTCTATGTCCCAAAGACAACCTCTGGATATGACACTGAGCACGGAGGGAAAATGGCTAATGAGCCCAATTTGGAGATTTTCACTTAGGGGTGTACTCACTTTTGTTGCCAGCAGTTTAGACATTAATGGCTGTGTGTTGAGTTATTTTGAGGGGACAGCAAATTTACACTGTTATACAAGCTGTACACTCACTACTTTACATTGTAGCAAAGTGTCATTTCTTCAGTGTTGTCACATGAAAAGATAGAAGAAAATATTTACAAAAATGTGACTGAGGGGTGTACTTACTTTTGTGAGATACTGTTTATAACAAACATGTAAAGTCTGAACCTCTTGGCACCGACCGTCGGCCCTGAGAGCACACACCCTGCACACTCTCAGCACGGTTTGCGTACTTGTGATCGGGAGCTTTCCGATCAAGTGACCCGCATGCCAGCCTCTGCCTCTGGTCTTTTAAAACTTTTAAAGGATCAGCAGGTGGCTGGCGCCAAGGGGTTAAGACTGAGTGCGCCTGCGATATCGCAAAAAAAAAAACTATAGTTCCCAAAACCTCCATAGCTGATGCTTTAAAAGCTTTTACAGCTCATCAATTTCGAGTTACCTAGGAGCTCTTGTGATAGATTTATTGCTTTCACTGTGACGTTTGTGGCCATATGTCACATGTGTGGTGCGATGGTGGTTTACGTATGTGTGCGCACCCTGGGAGTGCGTTTGCGCATGTGTGCGAGGCAACAGGAGTCATGGAAACTTTTCAAATACATATTAGTATAATTTTATCTTTAATACTTTTTTCTTTTATTTGTTTATTTTTACTTGCTTGCCATCACAAAAGAGTTAATAAACCCCCCCAGGTGATAGCATTGGACAGGTCACTGCAGTGGCGGTGCGTCCATTAAGGGTGCACAGGAGCCGCCCCTCTCTCCAGCCACCCCCCCTATGAATAATGGATAGATTCATGCAACGTCAAGAACGCGGTGACGTACAACACGTACGACGAGCCGAGAAAAAAGTTCAATGGCCAGCGCAGCTCCTTCTGCTTGATTCTGGGCATGCCTGAACTTTCTACACACGCTCGGAATTTCCGACAACGGATTTTGTTGTCGGAAAATTTGAGAACCAGCTCTCAAAGTTTTGTTATCGGAAATTCCGACAAAAATGTCCGATGGAGCCTACACACGGTCGGAATTTCCGACAACAAGCTCCCATCGAACATTTGTTGTCGGAAAAATCCGACCGTGTGTACGCGGCATTAGGAAAGCAAATTAATATTTGCTTTTCTAACACTGAACCGCCTCTCCACCAATCAGGTAGCGCGGGTCTGATACCCGTCACCTGATTGGCTAAAAGGACAGGCGCTGCGATTGGATTCCTATCAGGAGGAGGCGAGGAGACGTATGGAGGACACAGGAGCTTCTGCCTGACCCGCTGCAAGGTCCCACAGCTTGCCGTCGTGGCCCGCTGCCTGACCCGCCACGTGACAGGGTAAGTGCCGGGCAGACGGTGAGTGGGCAGTGGGGGGTCACAGTGGCAAATTTTGATGGGCACAGTGGCTTCATTTGATGGGCACAGTAGCAACATTTAATGAGGCACAGTGGCAGCATTTGATGGCACAGAGGCTGTGATTGATGGCACAGTGGCAGCATTTAATGGGCACAGTGGCTGCATTTGATGGGGCACAGTGGCAGCGTTTGATGGAGCACAGTGGCTGCGTTTTATGGAGCACAGTGGCTGCATTTGATGGCACAGTGGCTGCAATTGATAGGCACAGTGGCAGCATTTGATGGGGCACAGTGGCAGCATTTGATGGGCACAGTGGCTGCAATTGATAGGCACAGTGGCAGCGTTTGATGGGGCACAGTGGCTGCATTTGATGGGGCACAGTGGCAGCGTTTGATGGGCACAGTAGCTGCATTTTATGGAGCACAGTGACTGCATTTGATGGCACAGTGGCTGCAATTGATAGGCACAGTGGCAGCGTTTGATGGGGCACAGTGGCAGAGTTTGATGGGCATAGTGGTTGCATTTGATGGGGATAGTGGCTGTGTTTTATGGCACAGTAGCAGCATTTGATAGGCACATTGGCTGCGTTTGATTGGCACAGTGGCTGTGTTTGATGGCACAGTGGCTGCGTTTGATGGGCACAGTGGCTGCATTTGATGGCACAGTGGCTGCATTTATTGGCACAGTGGCTGCGTTTGGTGGCACAGTGTCTGCAATTGATGGCACAGTGGCTGCAATTGATGGGCACAGTGGCTGCATTTGATGGGCACAGTGGCTGCATTTGATGGGCACAGTGGCTGCATTTGATGGGCATGGTGGCTGCATTTGATGGGCACAGTGGCTGCATTTGATGGCACAATAGCTGCAATTGATGGGCACAGTGGCTGCTTTTGATGAGCACAGTGGCTGCGTTTGATGGCAGAGTGGCTGTGTTTGATGGGTACAGGGGCTGCGTTTGATGGCACAGTGGCTGCAACTGATGGGCACAGTGAGGCTGCAATTGATGTTTTATTTTTCAGTATTTTTCAGTTTATTTGCGCCCCCCTAAAAATTTTGAGCACCAGCCGCCACTGGATGACAGGTACCCTTTTTTGGAGACTTTAGGGGTCTAATAAACCCCAATATCTCCCCTGCCCTTCACACCATCTAATCAATCACAGATTGGCTCAGTTAGAGATGTTCCGGTTTCGTTGTTACAGGTGAGATGGAGGCATGGATGTGCCCCTGTCTCACATCGCTCTTCCTCCTGAAGTCGGCGGTTGTGGGTACAGGGCTCCCAGTAAGATCAGGAGAGCCCGAGAACCACGGGTGGAGAGGGGGGCACTGCGCCACCAGCTAGGTGGAAATGATTCTTGGCTAGAGAGCTGCCGCATCACTTTCACTTTGAAGCGGGGACCCGGCTGAAGAAAACCCGCACAAGCTGATGGCTTCTACTGCGCTTTAGCAAATTAGCTTAATTCAGAAAAGGATGAAAGAACGTATTTAAAGGACCAATCAGATTTCTTTTTTTTTCCTTTTTGTCTTTTTTTTTTTTTTTTTTTTACTAAATAAATTATTTTTTTTATTTTGTGTTAATAATAATAATAATAATAATAATAATAATAATATTTTAACAATAAATATAATAATAATCATAATAATACAATTATTATCAGTGCTATAGCAGATTAGTTTAATTCAGGAAGGGATACGAAAAATAACCTATTCATATCGATTTTGGTTCACTATAGTCACCTGATTTAACAGATGAATCTTATATTGTTGCCATGGGCTGTTGCACTTTGTACACAACAGTTGCTCTTTGTGCCAGCATTAAATAGGCTCTCCAGAATTATTCATCATCATCGTCAACATAAGGATAGCATTATCAGGAGACGAGAGCCTTTTGAAAAAATTCGTATCTCTTTATACGTATAAAATAGCTACATTTTATATTTTATAGTAGCTTTTGATTACAATACTAAGTAATAAAGGATAAATGCTATTATATAATACAAAAAAATGTATAATAATATAATATAATACAAAGAGATGTAATATAATATATAAGCCATTTGCTTTCTCTATAACTGCAGTATAGCTACATTTTTGTTATATTATTTAGTATTGTATTTTATAGTATTTTTATATTACAATACTAAATAATATAACATAAAGGATATAATACCCATATAAGGCAAATTATATATTTTATACTAGAAACCAATATAATATATATTAACTTTTAGCCTTGTCCGTCTCTCTCTGAGAACAGCTTTCACATTACATTTGGCAGCACTGTCTGTTGCTGAAAGATTTTTGCGTAATAAACCTTCGCGGTTCGGCGCTGTGCCGTAGACCTCGCTGTTTAATGATATTCTTGATTATTTTTCTTTTTCCTCACCTCTTGGTTTAGAAATAAACGTTGTGCCATTCTTGGAATGGAATGAAAACTCATCCTGTTCCTTCTCAAACATCTGTGGTTATGTGCAGCAAAGAAACCCTCTATGTGTCTTCCTCGCGGAGAGCTTCACTAACCGGAGCTGTTCCAGGTCCGGATCCAATTTCATATCAATATACATGGCTGCACTTATCTCAGAAGAGGGATTTTGAGTTTTTTTTTTACTATCAGACATGATGGAGGATTAACAATAAAGTCCTGGCAGATGTAAAAAGACGCAATTTACTCTAGATCTATAATCAATAAAATATAATTAAATGCATGGGTTTTTTTTTTTGCTACTCTTGGGTGGAGATTTTAACTTTGCAATTGACACTCTCCTTGATGTTTTGAAGGGCTCGTCACATCTCTCTTTTTCTTACCTCAAACAAATTCATATCTGAACTTCGTATACTTCATCTCACTGATCCCAGGGACCTTTTACACCCTCAGGAAAGAGGTTCTACATTCTTCTCCGCTACCCATCACTTAACCCAGAATAAATTGCTTTTTCTTTGGAGGTAAAGATCTACCAGACATGGCACAAATATTTTTTTCTATCCGTGTACCATTGAGTAGATTTATCTTCGCTTCTTAGTCAACAGACAAGGATTCCATGGATCGCCCATCACTTCACTTCCTGGTCCACAGACATGGATTCTATGGCTTTCCCATCACTTCACTTCCTGGTCTACAGACATGGATTCCATGGCTTTCCCATCACTTCACTTCCTGGTCCACAGACATGGATTCTATGGCTTTCCCATCACTTCACTTCCTGGTCTACAGACATTGATTCCATGGATTTCCCATCACTTCACTTCCTGGTCCACAGACAAGGATTCCATGGCTTTCCCATCACTTTACTTCCTGGTCTACAGACATTGATTCCATGGATTTCCCGTCACTTAACTTCCTAGTCAACAGACATGGATTCTATGGATTTCCCGTCACTTCACTTCTTAGACTACAGACATAGATTCCATGGATTTCTATTCACCTCACTTCCTGGTCTACAGACATGGGTTTCACGGATTTCCCATTTCTTCACCCCCATGGTCTACAGACATGTATTTCTTGGATTTCCCAATACTTTACTTCATGGTCTACAGACGTGGATTCCAGGGATTTCCCATCATTTCACTTCCTGGTCTACAGACATGGATTTCCTATATATTCACTTCCTGGTCTACAGATATGAATTCCATGGATTTCCCGTCACTTCACTTCCTTGACTACAGACATGTATTCCATGGATTTCTGTTCACCTCACTTCCTGGTCTACAGACATGGGTTTCACGGATTTCCCATTACTTCACTTCCTGATCTACAGATGTGGATTTCATGGATTTACCAATACTTTACTTCCTGGTCTACAGATGTGGATTCCATAGATTTCTCATGACTTCACTTCCTGGTCTACAAGCGTGGATTCCATGTCATTACTTCACTTCCTGGTCTACAGACGTGGATTTCATGGATTTCCCCTTACTTCACTTCCTGATCTACAGACATGGATTTCCTATTAATTCACTTCCTGGTCTACAGATATGAATTCCATGGATTTCCCCTCACTTCACTTCCTGGTTTACAGACATGGATTTCCTATTAATTCAATTCCTGGTCTTCAGACATGGATTTCATAGATTTCCCATCACTTCACTTCCTGGTCTACACATGGATTCCATGGATTTCCCATCACTTCACTTCCTGCTATACAGACATGGATTTCCCATTAATTAATTTCCTGGTCTACAGCCATGGATTTCATGGATTTCTCAACACTTCAATTCCTGGTCTACAGACATGGATTACAGGGGTTTCCCATAACTTCACTTCCTGGTCTACAGACATGGATTCTATGGATTTCCCATCACTTTTTGTCCCAGTAACAATGGTCACCACTCACCAGGACAAAGAGAGACTGTGAATGATTATAATAACAATAAGTTCATAAGGTTCTAATAGGTTCAAAGTCTTAGCCACGACGTGGGTTTAGGAAATGGGTATGGAAATGACACAGATTTCTCAAAGTTGCAGTTTGGGAAGCTCCAGCATGTTTGTTATGAGCGGAGAAGGCTGTTTCTTAAGCTTTCTCTGGGTTTTGTAATCCCCAATTGGGGCCTGAAGTCTGAAGTTTCCAAAGTGCCTTGAGTGGGACGTAACCTCCAATTCCATTTGCAGGTTTTACTGGAGGCCTGCAACCTGTTTGAGTACACTGGTGTGCAGAGTCGTTATAAACTAAGCCTGCAGATAGCTCAGGGCTCCCCTTTTGGAGACAGAGCCCTGTCAGGAGAGCCGTGTGTTCCTGCCAGAGTGTGTACCCCATGATAGTGGGGGGGGGGGGTTTCTGGCCACAGGCCTGGGAAAGCTGGGACAGCTACGCCAGGGCAGTCTTAACAGTGTCATGGGCCCCTGGGCAGAGTAATGCACTGGGGCCCCTACCAGCCTGCCCCAATGTATGCACCTACTCTCAAGAAGAGTTCTAAAGTCTCTGGAACAGTGAGCAGGCTTGGGGGACAGGACTGGAGAACCCTATTTTAGAAGCCAGAAGTGAGTCAGTGTGCAATGAGGTGCTGCATTTGAGGCTAGGTGAGCCTGAACAGAGCTTGTAAAAGGAATAAAAGTGATCCAATTTTTTTTTTAAAAGGGACAATGTAAAAAAATTGAAAGCGACCTGTCCCGCCATGTTCGTGCGCAGAAGTGAACGCATGCGCAAGTCGCGCCCGCATATGTAAACAGTGTTCAAACCACACATGTGAGATATTGCAGCGATCGGTAGAGCGAGAGCAATAATTCTAGCAAATTACCTCTCTGTAACTCAAAACTGGTAACCTGTAGAGATTTTTAAGTGTCAAAGTTTGTCGCCATTCCATGAGCGGGCGCAATTTTGAAGGATGACATGTTGGGTATCAATTTACTCAGCGTAACAATATGTTTCACAACATAAAAAATAAAAGTTGGGCTAACTTTACTGTTTTCTTATTTTTTTAATTAAAAAAAGTGTATTTTTTCCAAAAGAATTGCGTTTGTAAAACCGCTGCGCAAATTCGGTGTGACATAAAGTATTGCAATGACTGCCATGTTATTCTCTAGGGTGTCTGAAAAAAATATATATAATGTTTGAGGGTTCTAAGTAATTTTCTAGCAAAAAAAAATACTGATTTTAACTGTCATAATCACACACATAGGTTGGACTTGATGGACTTGTGTCTTTTTTCAACCTCACCTACTATGTAACTTATAAACTCCAATTGTAAAAAATAGGCCCGGTCCTTGAGTGTATAAGAAATAAGGATGAGCTCAATGAGACTCGAACATTTGCCCATTTGCCAAACAGTGAGCAATATGGGGAGGGAAATTCGAGTGCCGTGGAACGCCCCATAATGCACTGCGAGATCGCAGTGCATTAGTGTCTGATGACCGCCCAAAGCATGCACCAGACCTGCATGCTTTGGCCAATCACAGCACACTCTGCAGAGAGAGCCATAATTGGCCAAAGGCAGGTCCACACTGGAATCGGATGGCATGGGTGTTCACACCCATGCCATCCGATTCCTGTACCATTTCACAGTACACATTGCGATATGCAAACCAATCTGGGGGTGTACTTAACTTCACATTGACACCCGCAGCAGTTCACAGTTGTCAGTGTGAACTGTTGGCAATTTAGGTGCAATGCAGAAACCCGCACAGGATATTGCAGGGTTTCCCACATCACACCAGTAAGAACCCAGCCTGAACCTCTAAAAGTCTTCACCACTGTGCTGCAAATACACACATTGCAAATGGTTTCCGGGTGGCCGATTAGGTCATATTCTGCAGGTAGTAATGCCCACCAAACACTTAAGGGAATTTTTTGCCATACCATGATACAAAGCATCACAGCCTGGCATGTGTATACCTCCATATACATAGTTACATAGTTACATAGTTACATAGTTAGTAAAGTTGAAGACAGACACCAGTCCATCCAGTTCAACCTGAGTGAGTGTGGGTGCGTGTCTACAATTATCCCTATTTATTTAAGGTACCCATATAGCACTGTCAATTTATGCAGCGCTCCATACATAAAATGCACACTCACATCGGTCCCTACCCTCCAGGAGCCCACAATCCAAGGTCCCCAACTCACATTCATATACTAGGGCCAATTTTGGACAGAAGCCATTTAACCTACCAGCATGTCTTTAGAGTATACAAAACAATATACAGTGGAACCTCGGATTACAAGCATAATCCATTCCAGGAGAATGCTCGTAATCCAAAGTATTCGCATATCAAAGCGAGTTTCCCCATCGAAGTCAATGGAAACGAAAATAATTCGTTCCACATTGACTTCAATGGCATGCAATACCGCATGCGGCCAGATGTGGGGGGGTGCCGGAGAGCCTCGGAAACGGCCGGAAAGGCCAGAGGACACCTCGGCTGACCTCGGCAAACCTCGGAAAGACTCCGTTCCAGAAGTTTGCCGAGGTCAGCTGAGCTGTCCTCGGGCCTTTCCGTGCATTTCTGAACGGCGCCACTCGGCTCTGGTGCCCCCCCCCCGCCTCAGGCCAAACGTGGTACTGCACGCGCTTTGGCCTGAATCCTGCTCCTTTTGCGAGACAACACTCGTAAACCGAGTTACAATTTTTAAAAATACAGTGCTCGTCTTGCGAAACGCTCGTTAACTGCGTTATTCGCAATCCGAGGTTCCACCGTATCAAGATTTCTCCTTATATACAACATTTACTATAATCCGTACCCGGGGCTAGCTACACGTTATAATGTATATCAGGTCTGACATGCGTACTGCTACTCTCTAAGAATAGGGATTTGTGTATACTCTGATAGGTGAAGACATGCAAAAGAGGAAGTATGTCAGACCCGATATGCATTAGAATGTATACCTCCATATATCTGCGTTTGCAATTAGGGGGTCATTGGGAGATTTGGTAAGTTGTAATCATTGCAGCAGCCTGCTGTAACCAGTACATACATTTCAGCGCTGCATATACTTCTCTAACTCCTCCCAACTCCTTGGCGGGGGGGGGGTTGCGCAGTTTGACATTTTCGCCCTGGGCACTAGTTGACCCTTTACCACCACTGTCTGCGCTGAACATATCAAGGTTTTATATGCTTATCTGACATTTTTACTTTGTAAGTGTACCTCTTTGGGGGGGGTTTAATAAATGTAGCAACAGAGAAACACTATGGTAGTTGTGTTCGTTGTTCCATAACCACACTGATTAAAGCGGAGTTGAACCTGAATGAGGGAGTGAAGGAGGGTTTTCCCTGGAATCAGCTGTAGTGAAGCCACCAGCGTGAACGGGCAGTCTAAGGAGCATAAGATTCTTACCACCAATAAGCCGAGAAGTAGAAAGGAATGAGGAGGATTTGAATGCAAGATCTTTCCCTATGAGTTTTTAGCTCATCGTTGAGGTGAGCGAGCATTTTGGCTGGTGATGGCGTGCACATAGCATTATACTCAAGAGAGAGAGGATCTGCACAGCGGTGTTTCTGTTTGCAACACATTTTATGAGAACATTTTTTTCAGAAAATACAGGAGTTGTTTTTTTCCCCATTATTTTTATTATTTCTTCTTTTTTCATTTTTTTGAGCTGTCACACAAGGACAGACTAGAGTGTGAGGCAATCACTATTAATAAGCATTTTACACTTTATATTTTTATGTGTATTTTAGAGTTTATTTCATATTTAACAATTATTAGAGAGAGGGGGTGCCACAGAAGGACGAGAAACTGGCAGTCATGTTCCCCAAGCTGCAGCATACTGCCAAGTTTGCTCCAGTGATGAGGAAGGAGGGGATGATTAGGTCACTGACTGTACTGAGAGAAGAGAGAAGGGAAAGTGAGGAGGAGGAGGCACAACTCTAATGAGGCAGGATGTCCTTCAGCTTAAGGGCAGCCACCCTATTGCATCCCACCGCCAAGCTCCACAGGTGTAGGGCACTACGGACTCCCCGCTAAATTTTAAAAGTTCCTTGGTGTGGGCCTTTTTGCTGTTTGCAACCTATGTCTGAAGCGGATCAATCGTGACGAGAACAGCAGCCGCTTGGGCACCACATGCTTGACCAGACATGATGACCTGCCATACAGTCTGTTGGCAGCAGCACCTGAAAGACCCACATTATAGAAAAATTCAGACTTCTCCTTGCTCCTCATCTGGGATCTCAAACCTTACTATACCTCCAGTCCTCTCAAAAACCTGCACAGAGGGAAATGAAGGTATAGCAATATGTGTCACAAGTACTTGCAGCCAATCTGCTTGCAGTACACCACCAGTAGATTTCAGCAGGTAAATTTCCCTACCCCGGATGCTGAACCGTAAAATAAATGCAGTTCCAGCCATCCACATGCTCAGAGTCTAAATGCTAGCTTGGCCAAATTGCTAGCACTGCAACTGCTGCCTTTTCAGCTGGTAGACTCTTCCCCCTTTTGTGAATTTGTGGAATGTGCTGTACCACAGTGGCAGGTTCCAAAACGCCATTTCTTTTCACGTAAGGCCATTCCGGCTCTCTACTACCATGTGGAAGTCAATGTTTTGGCCTCGTTGGACAGGGCCGTCAGCAGTAAGGTTCATATTACCGCTGACTCATGGTCCATGTTGGAGCTTGTTCCGCCACCACGCCTCCAAAAAGCTAGTAGTGATTCTGCCACAACATCTGTATGCTCCCCTCCCTCCTCTTCTTCTTCTATGGCCTCTTCTGCAGAATTGTCCTCTGAATCAGCAGTGCTCCTTAAACACTCAAGGGGCTATGTAAGCAGTCAGGCAAAAAGATGCCATGCGGTGCTTGAGTTGGTCTGCCTAGGGGACAGGAGCCACACTGGGGCAGAGATTCTGTCAGCTCTGCAGGGGCAGGCTCAGAGGTGGTTGACACCACGCCAGCTTAGGTCAGGAATGGTTGTATGCGACAATGGCACCAACCTTCTCTCCGCCCTCCAACAGGGACACTTGATCCATGTTCCATGTTTGGCACACGTCCTGGATTTGGTGGTGCAGCGTTTCTTGACCAGGTACCCAGGCTTACAAGATCTCCTGAGGCAGGCCAGAAAAGTCTGTGGTCATTTCCGCCGGTCATATAATGCCAGTGCTCGGGTGGCTGACATTTAAAGGAAATGCAACCTACCCTGCAACCGACTCATTTGTGACATGTCCACCAGGTGGAACTCAACGTTGGCAATGCTACAGAAGCTGCACACACAGCAGAGGGCCATCAATGAGTACCTGTATGAGTATGGCACCAGGACAGGGTCAGGGGAGCTTGGGTTCTTTTGCATTTCCTTTAAATGACCAGGTACCCAGGCTTACAAGATCTCCTGAGGCAGGCCAGAACAGTCTGTGGTCATTTCCGCCGGTCATACAATGCCAGTGCTCGGGTGGCTGACATTTAAAGGAAATGCAACCTACCCTGCAACCGCCTCATTTGTGACATGTCCACCAGGTGGAACTCAATGTTGGCAATGCTGCAGCAGCTGCACACACAGCAGAGGGCCATCAATGAGTACCTGTATGAGTATGGCACCAGGACAGGGTCAGGGGAGCTTGGGTTCTTTTGGCCATGCCAGTGGCTACTGATCAAGGATGCATGCACTGTTCTGTCACCATTTGAGGAGACCAAAAGGATGGTGAGCAGGGAAAATGCATGCATTAGTGACACTGTCCCTCTTGTCTTCCTGCTGAAGCACACGCTTCGTGAAATCATGGACAGGGCACTTGAGGCACAACAGCGGGAGGAAGAGAAGGACTCCCTTTCCTCTCAAGGCCCCCTTTATCCAGATAGCATTCCTGCGGGTCTGCCAAACACACAGGAAGAAGAGGAGGAGGAGGATTGTGTCAGCATGGATGTCGAGGATAACATGAAGCAGTCTTCAAGGGATGGTTTTCAGTCCCCAGAAACCCAAGGAGTTGTATGTGGCTGGGAGGAGGTAGTTACAGATAGTGTGATCCTTAGTAACCCAGAGAACTCAAAATTGAATGCCTCTACAAACTTATGCTGCATGGCTTCCCTGATTCTGCAAAAGGACCCTAGGATTCGTGGTATTAAGGAGAGGGATCATTACTGGCTGACAGCCCTTCTTGATCCACGTTACAAGGGTAAGGTTGCAGAACTCATCCTGCCTTCACAGAGGGAGCAGGGGATGAAACATCTTCAGGAGGCCTTGAAGAAAAGTTTGTGTAACGCATTTCCAGACCCTGGGAGGTTACCATTTCCTGGTGCTGGACAACATGTTTCTGAGGCTTCGTTCGTTCAGAGGAAGAGCGGTGGAAAAGGTGGCCCATCTGACCAATGCCTTTAAACTATTTTTTAGCCCTCAGCACCAAGGTCTGATAGGTTCCAGCAACCATCACCAGTGTCTGCATTATATGGTGCAGGAATATCTAGAGGCAAGAGCAGACTTGGAGACCTTTCCAATAGAGCATCCACTGGATTACTGGGTCTTGAGGTTGGACCACTGGCCAGAACTTGCTCAATATGCAATTGAGCTACTGGCCTATTATTTTCTACTCCATTCATTTTTATTTTATCCCTTAGTTTTCTGTTCTATTTTTGTTCCATTCTTTATTTTGTATTCTGTTCCTTTTTGCTCCATTATATTCTATTCTTTTATTTTCTATTCTATTATTTTCTATTCTTTCCCTTTATATTCTATGCTACTTTATTCTCTCCTGAAATTTGAATTCAATTACAAAGCAATTCGAAAACGATCTAAATTCGATTAAAAAAACTATCTGAATTTTGACCGAAATTTTCGTTTCATTATTTCGGATTCGATTAAATTCGTTACTATTTTAATTCGGAAATTCAGATACATCCGAATTCCTGAAAAACTGAAAATTCGTCCGAATTTTGATTCGGAACGAAACAAACTGCACATGTCTATCAGCCTGCTGGTATTGATCAAAGTAGAATAAAAAGGGTTTTTTTTTCCCCGTATTTTGCCTACAGAAGTCACCCGTACTTTTTGCTGACAGAGTTTTTTCTTTTCTTTTTAACCTTTTTTCAGAAAGGTAAAAATCGGGTTTCCTATTTCTCCAACGCCAAACCAGAACCTGAGCTGCAGAAAAGACAAATTGAAGAAAATGTAACATTTTTACTTTTTTTTTTTTTTTCATTCTTGGCTCCCGTAAGTAAGACATTCAGAGCTATTTTCATATTTTATTTTCTTAGCCCGTCCAAAACCAACCCTTTGGCAGGAAATGGTAGCATTACCTGATTTAGATGACATAAAGCATAAATCCGGAGATGGAGGGGTCCGCTGCCTTTGCCTTTTTCTCAAACGGTTACAAATAAAACAAAATATTCGAAGATTTATAAGATTTTAATGGCTGCAGCGGGCTTGGTGGCTTTCATGAAGGGCTGGCAGAAGGCTGAGCCCAGTGATCGGTGTCACCCCCCGGCTAATTCCATATTCGGATTGGTGGTGGGGGGAGGAAACCACAGCTTGGACGGAGTCTTAAATAAATAGTAGACGGACGTCGGTCCAGGCCGGTGGACAAGATGTGTTTTTTTTTTATTTATTTACCAAAGAAACATCTAGACAAACAAACTTTGTGACAGAGCAATGACGCACAATTCTTGTCAGGTGTTCAATTTAGTGCCGACCGCGAAGGACATCTGACGTTCCGTAATCTTTATATACAAAGTCGACGTACAAGAACGCACTGGGGTAGGGACCCTCATAAAGTCATGTATGAATGTCCATAGGTTGGACTTGATGGACTTGTGTCTTTTTTCAACCTCACCTACTATGTAACTATGTAACAGATACACTATATTGCCAAAAGTATTGGGACACCTGCCTTTACACACACATATGAACTTTAATTGCATCCCAGTCTTAGTCCGTAGGGTTCAATATTGAGTTGGCCCACCTTTTCGGTGCACCACTAATTTATTCATAGATTTTTAACCTGTGGTGAAAGTGCATTGATATTTGCCTGCTATGTCGGAGGTGTCTTGACAGTGGCGGCCCCGTCCATTAGGGGAGGGGCTCCCCGGGCACCCTGTCCCTTCTATCCAGGCCACCCCCTATATGAATAATGGATAGCTCTAATAGGCTTCAAAATTGGGTGGGCTCGGAGCGCAGAGCATTGCACCATGTGCCCCACCCAGGTGTTACAACAGCGGCAAGCAGGTGTTACTGTTTGCTGCCCCCCCCAAAAAAAAACGCCCCCCACTGTGTCCTAATAAATACATATGTATCTGCTGTAACCAAATATACACTGTATTGTCACAAGTAATGGGACGCCTGCCTTTACACACACACATGAACTTTAATGGCATCCCAGTCTTAGTCCGTAGGGTTCAATATGGAGTTGGCAATTTTTTTTATTTGAGAATCTTGCAAACAAGAAACACATTCCAACTTTTTTTTTTATACAAAAATATAAAAAAATAAATATTATACATATATACATATATATACATACATACATACACACATACATATATACATATACACACATACATATATTTCCTCTTTTCTTTTTTTTTTTTCAAATATGCATAACATATTGTATATACGACTAAACTTAATAATAAAGGCTTACTTCGCCTTACATTGCCTAACTGAACTTTAATTCTGCCTTACTAAGAATTTGAAACTAGTGCCTATACTTGTTTGTTTTTGAAAGTGTCATTTATTTTGTATTCTGCTGCCCTGAACAAGACCAAACACTTAACCTTATTCGGTTGCCCCCACCTGCACTGCAATCTGTCCAGGCCAGTTGTAAAACCCCACCCCCCACAAGCTTAGTTTTATCAGCTTCTAATTGAATAATTTTGAATTCCCCCCCACACCTTGCCACTATAAATTTAGTTCATTTCTTGGGACGGCTGGCGAGGGTTTAGGCTGGCCACTCCTTGCACAAAGTGTCACGCCGGCAACAAGTGTTTGGCACTTGGACACGGGCACTTCGACTAAGGCACTGCTACAAAAAAAAAGTAAGTACAGACATTATTGTTTCACAGCTATTTTGCAGGAAGTTCCACTTCATTCACTAACTTTCCTCAGCCTTCCTTCTATTAGCCTGTCCCCACCCTCCAAAATGCTCACACTAATCTTTGTTATAACGTCCTCTCTCCTCAAACTCTCATTACTTTACCCCCCCTCTCCAGCCCCCAACCTTTACATATCTCCCTCTCTTCTGCCCACTCAATATTACTCCACTTACCACCTCCTGCTCATTCTAAGCCCACACAGTATCACCACGTCCATTCCACCACAGCATCTGCGCTCCTATAAATCCCACTCCCGCCTTACCACCCTCACCCTCCTACTACTCCTAATGTCTGGGGACATTGCACCAAACCCCGGCCCTCCCACTCCCAATTTCCAACGCCAAGATCGGCCATCTACCTCCTCCAACAGTAGTCGCAACTGCAACCTTCTCATCCCAATTCCCCTGATTCCACAAGTCGGCCCCCCTCTTTCATGTGCCCTCTGGAATGCCCGCTCAGTCTTTAACAAACTAGTTTCTGTCAATGACCTTTTCCTCTCCAAATCCCTTGATCTATTTGCTATAACTGAAACCTGGCTCCAGGAATTTGATACTACCTCTCCAGCTGCACTGTCCCACAGTGGCCTTCTCTGGACTCACTCCACCAGACCCAGTGGACGAAAAGGAGGTGGTGTCGGACTTCTCCTCTCCCCACAATGCACCTTCCAGGTACTGCCCACACCTCCCTCTCTTTCCACCTGCTCTTTCGAAATGCACTGCATTCGTCTTTTCTCTCCAGCTTGTCTGAGGGTCGCAGTCATTTATCGGCCTCCTGGACCAGTGTCACGCTTTCTGGATGACTTCTCTGCATGGCTACCCTATTTTCTCTCATCTGAAGTGCCTGCCATCATCCTAGGTGACTTTAACATTCCAATCAATGTTAATAATGCTACCACTTCTAAACTACTCAACTTAACCTCCTCTTTTAACCTAACACAATGGACACAAACCACCACTCACTCCAACGGCAACACTCTTGACCTTGTATTCTCCCATCGCTGCACTCCCTGCAATCTCTCCAACGCACCCTTTCCTCTCTCTGATCACAACCTTATCCGTTTCACACTCTCCTTGTCTCCTATATCCCATGCTGCCAACCCACAAACCACTACCCGCAGGAACCTTCGCAACCTCAAACCTTCCCTTCTTCACTCTGCTACTGATGGCCTTTATGACAAAATCGCACCCCTGTCCTGCCCAGACCTAACCACTTCCATCTACAACACCACATTGTCATCCTCCCTAGACGTACTTGCTCCTCTTTCTACACGCAGAACCAGGCCCCATCTGCCACAACCCTGGCAAACAGACGACACCAGAAGTCTCAAGAGACGCAGCCGTGCTCTTGAGCGAGCATGGCGTAAATCTAAATCCCTGCAAGACTTTACCCTCTACAAATCTGTCCTTCTCAAATACAACTCCTGCCTCCACACTGCTAAACAAACCTATTACAACACACTCATCAAAACCCTCTCATCCAAACCTCGTCAACTCTTTTCTACCCTTAATTCCTTACTTCACCCCCCACTGCCCCCTCCCACCAACTTGCTTACCGCTCAACAGATTGCCAACCACTTCAATAGCAAAATCAACACAATTCGCAAGGAGATATCCAGCATTAAAATTCCTCCCCTACCCAACATATCAAGTCCAACACCACACTCAATACTCTCCTCCTTTTGCCCTGTTACCACAGAAGAAGTTGATAAACTCCTCTCCATGGCCCACCTCACTACATGTCCCCTGGACCCTGTCCCCTCTCAATTGCTGCGACCACCTTCCCACTCTATCCTCAACTCCCTAACCCACATCTTCAACCTCTCCCTCTCCTCCGGCACCTTTCCTTCCCCGTTCAAACATGCACTGGTTACCCCCATACTCAAAAAACCCTCACTAGACCCCACCTGTTTGAATAACTTAAGACCTATCTCCCTTCTCCCGTTTGCCTCCAAGCTCATCGAACGCCTTGTTCATGACCAAATGAGTCGCTACCTCACGGACAACAACCTTCTCGACCCCCTACAGTCTGGCTTCCGCCTACAACATTCGACTGAAACTGCCCTACTAAAAATCACCAATGACCTAATAACTGCCAAAACCAATGGCCACTACTCCATACTCATACTTTTAGACCTCTCTGCTGCCTTTGACACAGTTGACCACCTGCTGCTCCTCAGCAAATTACACTCCCTTGGCCTCCGTGATTCTGCATTATCCTGGTTCTCCTCCTACCTATCTCAGCGCACTTTCAGCGTCACTTACAACTCCATCTCCTCCGCTCCCCTTCCTCTTTCTGTTGGGGTACCCCAAGGCTCTGTCCTTGGGCCTCTCCTTTTCTCACTCTATACCTCTTCCCTGGGCCAGTTGATCACCTCCCATGGCTTCCAATACCATCTCTATGCCGATGACACACAGATCTATCTCTCCACTCCCCAACTCACCCCCACTATCTCCTCACGGATCTCAAACTTGCTGAATGACATATCGGTATGGATGTCACACCACTTCCTCAAACTTAATCTTTCTAAAACTGAGCTTGTTATATTTCCTCCTTCACGGTCCCCCTCCTGTGACTTCACCATTAATATCAACAACACAACCATTGGTCCCTCCACACATGCCAGAGTCCTGGGTGTAATCCTTGACTCTGACCTCTCCTTCAGCCCCCATATCCAATCACTGGCTAAATCCTGCCGCCTTAACCTCCGCAACATCTCCAAAATTCGACCCTTCCTGACTAATGACACTACAAAACAACTTATTCACTCCTTGATTATTTCCCGCCTCGACTATTGCAACTCTCTCCTTAATGGCCTACCCTTAAGCAGGCTATCCCCCCTTCAGTCTATTATGAATGCTGCTGCTAGACTAATACACCTCACTAATCGATCCGTGACTGCTGCTCCTCTCTGCCAATCCCTTCACTGGCTTCCCCTACCCCACCGTGTAAAATTCAAAATGCTAACCATAACATACAAGGCCATTCACAACATCGCCCCCACCTACATCACCAACCTCATCTGCAGATATCGCCCAAATCGCCCCCTCCGCTCCTCCCAGGACCTCCTGCTCTCTAGCTCCCTTGTTACCTCCTCCCATGCTCGCCTCCAGGACTTCTCCAGAGCCTCTCCCATCCTCTGGAATTCCCTGCCCCAGTATGTCCGATCAGCCCCTACCCTGTCCACCTTTAGGAGATCCTTGAAAACTCATTTATTCAGGGAAGCCTATCCCACACCCACATAACTGTCCCTGAGCCACCCCCATCAAATCATTCTTTGCAGCTATTACCTTTTGTACCACCACCCCCTCCCTTTAGAATGTAAGCTCTACAAGCAGGGCCCTCCTGTACCTTTTGTATTGAACTGTACTGTAATTGTGTTGTCCCCCTTATACATTGTAAAGCGCTGAGTAAACTGTTGGCGCTATATAAATCTCGTATAATAATAATAATAATAATAATACTTCAACCTATAATATATGAACAAAAGGGTTTTTTTTTTTTTCCTCCAAGAGGAAATCACTGTATTATATTATACTAAATACATATATCACTAAATAGCACAGACATCTTCAACAGTTCTACACATTAGGGCTCTTTCACACGGGGCAGATCAGTCATGATCCGCCCCGTGAACATCCGCTTGCTCAGCGGGGATAGCTCCGCCGATCCCCGCTGAGCAGGAAGATGACAGGTGCATCACTGCACGCTGTGCAGTGACGGACCTGTCAGAGCGCCGCTCTCCCCTATGGGGGGATCGGATGATGACGGTCCGTAGTGTCCGTCGTCATCCGATCCGATCCGAAAACGGAGGGAAAAGTAGGTTTTTCCTCCGTTACACTTTTCGAATCGGAGCGGGTCGGATGTCAGCGGACATGTCACCGCTGACATCCGACGCTCCATAGGGATACATGTATGTCCGCCTTTCATCCGAAAACGGAAGGATGAAAAACGGACATACGGATCCCTCGTGTGAAAGAGGCCTTACTCAACTTGATTAACATTCAGACCAAGAAACATAGATTATCATGTGTATGTAGCCTTTCTTCAAAATTATGTTTATCCTTGAAAATCTAAAGGAGTGTCCAGAGAGAAAACAGGGAAAGAACCCAACACCCAGAGATCAACAAACAGCAGCTACAGGCCTGATATTCCTCCACGCCTTTATCCAGACCCTTTGCCGCCATCTGTCTTTCTCGAGACCCCGAATTTTCCCTACCTCACCAAGAATCTCACACACCACCACCGGAACAGGAAGGACTTTCTGCCGAAGGGATACCTGACACCGTGCATTCCAGGTGTAATATCGGACTACTAAGCTGACTAGAAAAAGAGTGTCCAAATCAAATCCCTTGCGATTCTGCAATGCTCCATACACCCACTCAGCATAAGACATGCAAGGCAGGAAAGGAATATTCAGAGCCCTCCCCACCTTTTTATAGACTTCTATATTGAAAGGGCACTGAAGCAAGAAGTGGTCCATGGTTTCCACTTCACCCTGGCACTCCACTCTTGGACAACCACGATTGTCCAAAGAGCGGCACTTCACGTTCCCCCTCACATAGAGCCTACCGTGGAAAGCGAGCCAGGCCTGGTCCCTAAATTTCAAGGGAATCCGCTCAGAATTTATTAAACGTAAACCCTCCCTCATAATATGACCTGGGCAATCCCTTAAGGCCAGTGGCACATGAAAGACAGTACCCACGATCTTCTCCCCCAGGAGTCTCCTAGGAAGGGACCTGATATCCTCTGCTGTCACATGCCACCGTTTAAGAATTTTCAGGCACAGGGCAACATAAGCCGGGAGCTTACCATGCTTGATCCTTAGGCTTTTCACTGGCCCGCCACTCTCCCAACAGCCCAGAAAAGGTCTAAACCAGATCTGGAAAATACCCACCCATCCAGGCGGTCTCTCTGCTAGCATGTTACCAAAATTATGTTTCAAAAACATTAGAGAGAAGAACACAACCGGGTTGACCATCCCTAGGCCACCCTTCCACCTAGATAGGTAAGTCACATTCCGCTTCACAAGATTCAGCCTGTTCCCCCATAATAATTGGAAGAAACAACTATAAATCCTGGTATAGCAAGACTCTGGCAAGATGCAAACAAAGCTGACATACAAAAAGGTAGGAATCAGGTAGGTCTTAATCAAGTCCACCCTTTCCCTCAAGGAGAGCCGCCACCCTTTCCAGCATTTCACCTTGACATCAGCATCATTCAACCTGGCTTCCCAATTTGACTTACTGTAATCATCAGGGCCAAACTCGATGCCTAATACTTTGACTTTCTGCTGAGGCCTCGGGAAGGTGTCCGGAAGTGCAAAGCTCTCACCTCCCTCGCTCATCCAAAAAAACTTCACTTTTATCACGGTTGACCTTGGAGCCTGATGCCTCGGAATACTGCTCTATAACTGAAACCACCTCCTGTGCCTCCTCTGTCCCAGAGATAAAGACAGAAACGTCATCAGCATAGGCTACAACCCTCAAGGGCGGCTCACCAGTAATGCCCACCGGCACCCCGCACAACGGTCCACTCTCTAGCCTTCTGATGAAGGAGTCGATTGCGAACACGTATAGCAAAGGGCTCAGCGGACACCCCTGGCGCACCCCCGATCCAAACCCGAAGGGCTGTCCAACCCAACCGTTAACAAGCATGAAGCTCTCTGCCTCTCTGTATAAAGTCTTAAGCCATCCAATAAACCCACCCTCCAGGCCATACTTGTCAAGGAGAAGCCAGAGGTACTCATGATTGACACGATCAAAAGCCTTCGCCTGATCCAGTGCCAGCAAATACTTTCCCCAACCTTCAGCCCTGCAACGTTCCAGAGCCTCCCGGACAGCTAACACTGCTGAAAAAGTGCTTCTGCCCTGGACCGAACAGTGCTGCTGACGAGAAAGCAATCTGTCTGCTACTGATGACAAGCGCCAGAAAATTATCTTCGCCAGAATCTTTCTATCGACATTGAGAAGGCTAATGGGGCGCCAATTCTCAATCATCGAGGGATCCTTGCCTTTTGACAACAGAATCACAGCAGATTGTCTCATGGAGGGAGGGAGCGAACCCTCCTGCAGACAGCCGTTAAATACCTCCACAAGATAAGGTACCAAGCTGGATTTGAAAATCTTATAAAATTCAGCCGTCAATCCGTCTGGCCCAGGGGTTTTCTTAATAGCCAGACCATCTATAGCTTTGACTACCTCTTCTGCTGTGATTCCCCCTGTCAAACTTGCAAGCGGAATGTTATTTCCCAAACCTGGTGTAGAATGCAGAAAACTCGACATCTTTGCCCGATCGAGGTACTTCTCCCCCAGAAGATCCACATAAAAAGACCTTGAGACCTCCAGGATCCCTGACCTGGATTTCGTCAAAGAGCCCGTACTATCCCTTAGCCCAACAACCGTCTTAACTGCTGCGCTTTGTTTGCAGTTCTGATAAGGGTCGGGCGAGTGATATTTCCCATAGTCCCTTTCCAGAACCAAAGAAGCGTGCCGGTCATACTGATACTTCCTAAGGAGAAGTTTCACCTCAGAGATTGCCCCGGAATCTCCACCACTCGAGACAAGGCGATCAAGCTTTCTCCGCAGCTGCTGGTAGGCAATGTACTTACCAAGCTGTTTCCTTTTTCCTATGGCCTTGAAAAACCCACTAATCCGGCTTTTGGCAAGCTCCCACCACTCAGACTTACTGCTGCAGAAATCCAGGATGGTTACCTGAGCCTGAAAAAAATCCTCAAAAGATTGTCTTACCTCCTCGTCATCCAGCAGAGCCGAATTCATCCTCCAAATACCCTTTCCTTTAGGTGGTATATCTGAAGCATTGAGAATCACAGACAGCAAAAGGTGATCAGAAAACTCCACCATATGACACTCAGGAGCCGAAAAGGCAGAGTCCCCTTTTAAAAAAAACCTATCTATCCTGCTCTCACAACTGCCTCGCCTAAATGTGTACCCCGTGCTGTCTGGGCAACACTTAATATGCGCATCTTCCAGACCTGCTTCCCTGGCTATCATATTAAGAAAAACGCTATCATATCTCAGGCTGTCATTGGAGCCTTTCCTGTCTTTGGGCCTAGTAACGGTGTTAAAATCACCTCCAAAGACAACTTGCCGAGATGTAAAAAAGGAAAGGCTTAATCTTTGTAAAGAGGCATTTCCTCTCCCATCTAGTCTGAGGTCCATAAATATTTATTAAACGCAGATCATGCCCCTTCACAGAGACGTCCAGGACCATACACCTTCCAATCTCTACCTCGATAACCCGCCGACACGTTACCATGCCAGTAAAAAGTACTGCAACTCCGCTGTAAGGCTCAGCCGCAAGAGACCAGAAGGAGGGCCCACGCCTCCACTCCCTCTTTGCCAGGTGGACATCGGCAAGGCTATTTAGCCGGGTCTCTTGCAAAAATAAAATATCAGCATCCATCTCGCTGAGCAAAAATAAGGCCATATTACGAGCCCTTACAGATTTTATGCTGGCAACATTAATCGTTGCCAACTTTATCGGAGTGGGAACTGCCATCAGGATGATTGAGGTAGGCGTTTCTTAGCCTGAGCTCCCTCCCCCCTTACTGGAGACCTTGACCTCTTTAGAGAACACTCTACCTCATCCTCCTCCATCTGAGACATGGAATTAGAAGACTCCTCCTCCCCCTCAGATAAGGACCCAAACTTGTTTCCCAGCGGTAGATCATCTACCTCTAAGGATGAAACCGAGGAGGCAGAGGTCAGGACTACCTTATTCCTCCTTCTCCCCACCTTGGTCCACTCTCCCTCCTCCCCTGAAACATTACCCTGAAAGACCTTATCTACATTATTAGCAGTGGCAACTTCCCCCTTCTTCACCTTAGAACCTCCACTAGAGGTTTTACGCTGCCTTAGGGAAGGCCCAGATGAAGCTGCCACCTTAGATCTGCACGAATCTGCCCCTTTGGCAGCCTCAGCCAATCTGGATGACTTATTTACTTTTGGAACACTGGGCACTTGAAACACTGGGGAAGAACACACAACAGAAGTAGACACAGACATAGTAGGGAGCACAGACTGGGGAGCAGACACAGTAGGGATCACACCATCAGGCTGGGAAACTGACACCTGGGGGGGGCCCTCAGGACTAGCTGAAACAGCTCCACCAACCCCTTGCTTTCCCCCACGTTCCTCCTCCTCCATCCTCAGAAGTTCTTCCACCACCTCTGGCTGATTATGGAGGGCTTCAGGGCAAAGACTATAGGGGTGACCTAACTTGTTACAAAGATTGCAACGAATACTATTGCAGTCTTTTGCAACATGCCCTGAGCCCTGACAGAGGGAACATTTCTGCACAGAACATGAGCTTGAAAAATGCCCCTTTTCACCACAGCGATGACACAACTTTGGTTGCCCTGCATAAAAAGTAATAATCCTATCACGACCTATAAAGGCAGACGAAGGGATGTGCTTAACAACATTACCCGTGACATGCAGTTTTACCAACACCGTCCATCCTCCTGTCCAAATCCCCCTATCATCTACAACTTTCCTCAAGGGAGCTTGGACATCAGCATATCTCCCCAACCACACCACCAGATCCGCAGCAGGAATGGACTCATTGCGTACTAGAATGGTGACGTTCTTATATAATGGCTGGCGAGAGATTACTTTGGGTGACAAACCTGCCCATTTTGGGGACTCCTTCCACCTCTGCTCATACCTCTCCCAAAAGACATCTAATCCTTCCGCCTTGACAAAGGAGAGGTCATACTCATATGACCCAACTGGGCTGATAAGGGCAAAAATCTCCTCCGCTTTAAAACCCATCCCCAGAATACGGTCCACCACATCTCTCCTATTTGGGGGGGGGCCTTCTCCAGTCCACCTCAATTGGACCACATTGCGGCGTTTAAAGGAGCTACCAGATGGTGTCAGATTGGCCTGACCTTCACTCACATCAGTCCTAGTGACCGCAGAATAACTGGCCCTACTCACCCTTAGGACAGGTGCAGCCACCGTTGCAGCATAGGAAATAACTGCACTCCTTGCAACATCCTGCACATCACTTTTAGTTACAGACCCCTCTGTAGAAACAACATTATCATCAACAGATGGAACAGAGACTTCTGACACAGAAATATCATCTACATTACCCTTGGTAATTCTTACTTCATTACCAGTAACTAAAGGGTTAATAACAGCAGAGATGTCTTTATCAGCACTCTTCACAGCAGAGTCTGCACACCCCTCACTGGCTCTCTGTACACAGGTGGGAGTCTCAGCCAGGAGATGAGCTTGCTCTCCACTGCCCTCTACAGCACCATCTATAGGAACTACATCTCCATTATGCTGTATAGGCAAATCTTTAACAAAAACAGCTTTTTCAGCCAACCGATGTTTCAAAGGTTTTGGGGGGACATCACTATCCTCTTCTTCATCCTCAGATGATCCAGACACAGCAAACTTGCGACCATGCAAAGGGGATTCCATTTCTGTGATTAATTTAAGCATTCCTGCTCCCTTCACAGGCTCAGATGGATCATCTTGCCCCATAGCCTCCTGCTGCGGTGACAAGGGCACAGAACTTCCTTGGCCCAGTGGCATACTGGCAGTCAAAACACCTGACTGCTGATCGCTCGCAGCCTGTGTGCCAGAGCTTTCTCCACTTCCTGCAGGCATACTGATACTTGGCTCAGAATGTAAAGATTTTCCAGCGTGCTGGCCAGAAACACAGTCCAAGCCCGAAGAAACTTTTTTGCTTTGCACTGACCTTTCTTTCTCACACTCCGGTGATGCTTCTCCTCCACTGGACTCTATGGTCCCTCTGCGCATTGTACGGAAGCGATCCTCATTGCCATATTTCTCCTTGAAAGCTCCGCTGGTTTCTTTCAATGCGGCCACCAGCAGACTCTGCTTTTCCACTTTAGCCTCCAAAGCCATTAACTCAGGCCGCATCTATCTTCTCTTAGAACTGTGAAGCCGGTCATTTGCAATTTTTTTATGTTTGAAGTCAAACTTCAACTTCGCCAGTACTTCCTCCTCCTTGGCAATTCTCGCAATTCTAGCACAAACCTTCTTTCTGTAGGCTGACAGGCTTTCACCTTTAGCTGGGCCATTTCCCAGGTCCTCAAACACTGGTATGGGAGGACCGGTACTCTGGCCATCCGGGGGATCCTCCCCGGGGTCCACCCCAGATTCCTGCATCCACTCTGGGTATAGGGAGTAATCAAGCTCCCTGGATCAGTAGGCCTCTCTGGAGCTCAGGAGATCAGCAGTAGTGCAGCCACACCCTTTGCAGCTATAACAGCTTCAACTCTTCTAGGAAGGCTATCCACAAGGTTTAGGAGTGTGTCTATGGGAATGTTTGACCATTCTTCCAGCAGCGCATTTGTGAGGTCGGGCACTGATGTTGGATGAGAAGGCCTGGCTCGCAGTTTCCCATCTAATTCATTCCTAAGGTGTTCTATCAGGTTGAGGTCAGGTGCAGGGCAGTCAAGTTCCTCCACCCCAAACTCGCTCATTCACACTATATAGATAAAAGTATTGGGCCATCCCTCCAAATCATTTGGTGGAGGGGGGATTATGGTGTGGGGTTGTTTTTCTGGGGTTGGGCTTGGCCCCTTAGTTCCAGTGAAGGGAACTCTTAAGGGGTCAGCATACCAAGACATTTTGGACAATTTCATGCTCCCAACTTTGTGGGAACAGTTTGAGGACGGCCCCTTCCTGTTCCAACATGACTGCACACCAGTGTACAAAGCAAGGTCCATAAAGACATGGATGAGCGAGTTTGGGGTGGAGGAACACCTTTGGGATGAACTAGAGCTGAGACTGCGATCCAGGCCTTCTCGTCAGTACCTGACCTCACAAATGCGCTTCTGAAAGAATGGTCAAACATTCCCATAGACACACTCCTAAACCTTGTGGACGGCCTTCCCAGAAGAGTTGAGGCTGTTATAGCTGCAAAGGGTGGGCCAACTCAATATTGAACCCTACAGACTAAGACTGAGATGGCATTAAAGTTCATGTGTGTGTAAAGGCAGGCGTCCCAATACTTTTGGCAATTTAGTGTATGAGATGGGGCAACCGGTCACTTGGGCAGCTTTTCTGAGAGTGGAGTGGACTCTGGAAATAAACAACAGGGAAAGAAAGTGTAGCAATCGTAAAAACATTTATTATAAAAGGCAAGATTGAAAACAGTCACAGAAGTGATAAGGTAATAGACTCATCAGCAGGATGTACCCGCTTATTGTGCATCCTCAGCAGCAGTGTTCCCTGATCCTCAAAGCCGTCCATCAGTGTGGGATCCAATAACGGGCAAGGTGGATGATGGCTGCCCGGCGATTTCCAAGCATTTCGGAGCATGCGATTTGATAAAGGAGCAAATGAACATGCTCCAAAATGTGTTACCACCCCCCCGCATGACATCACTTCCTGCTGCTTGGACTCAACGTCGGTCCTGGAAGTTGCCAGACCGTCTTGCCGACTATTGAATAGTAATAAGGCTTGATTTACCAAACGCAGGAACTATACTGCCAAAGTGCATTGATGGTGAATATGCTAGGCCTACACTAACTGGGTTTGCACTGTCCATAGAAATTAAGGAAATAGGAGAAAGGAACAAATGAGACCTACAGGATGGTTTTACGGAAGGGGAAGTCCTTTATGTTGTTCTTCTGCAGGCTATCGTTGGGGCCTTTTAGGAAGCGTTGGTGCGCTTAACAAAAATTTTGCTAAACCAACATGCAGTGAAGGTGCGGTGAAAATGCAGCATAGGTGAAGTATACTTAATGACCTGCCTCCAGTAATTTAGTCCCTGCTAGCAGTGTAAACGAAGAGGTAGTGCCCTCTCACAAGCCCCTGTGGTACGGCTGTGAACTCTTGCTGTAGAAAGAGGGCTCCCTCAGCCTCTTCACAGGCTGCCTCCAGAGACTCAGAGATATAGAAAGTGAGAGGATGTTTTGGTCTCCCTGCAGCAACAGTACAGATGTGGTTGCTGCAGTCTGGTCAATATGCAGTATGTGCTCTCATCGGTTCCCTCAGTGCCAAGAGGAAGAACCCAACTGGGCAGTCTCAGAAAAGCAGCCCCACTGCTCCTCCTTGCCCCAGTGTCTCTTGGGAAATATACTGCAAAGGGCCCATTAAATCCACAATGTATCATACTTCCTGAACTTCAAATCCCCTGATCCTCAGCATTCTGCATAGGAATCCATAGGCTTTCCAGGCTATAGTTCTCCATCTGCTGACTGGAGGGGGTAGTGCAACAACATTCAGCATTACAACAGAAAGTGAAAGTAAACCGATTGTAAAGAGGGAAATGTCTATTTCTCCATGTTCGTAGCTCCCAACATTTTGAGATGGGAATGAGGGACATCTACCAGCAAATGTATGTAGGCATGGGACATGCCCCCTGCCACACCCCCTTAAAGGAGTATTAACCCCAAAAAAGTGCACTTAACTACACAAGGGCTTTTTTTTACCACTATTCCTTTATATTGGCTTTTATTAAATGTACAAATGCAGCAATTTAGAATTTGGAAGAAAGGTTTAGCACTGGGAAACACTTTTTGAAAGATAAAAAGTGCATTTTATATACAGCTATATGGATCAGACCAAAATGAGGGACAAATAAGGAGGAAAGAGGGACATTGCTCCAAATCAGGAAAATTCCCTCAAAATCAGGGACAGTTGGGAGCTATGCATGTTTCTGTAGTCCAGCCCCTGTCTACATGTAGGCAGTGCTGGGTCAAGGTCATCCAGTGCCCAGGGCAAAGATGCCAAACTGCGCGCCCCCCTTCCCTTATGGTTAAGGTCAGGGCAACCCCATTCCTGCAATGAATCATTGCACTCAGGGCAGCCGCCCCCTCCTGCCCACCCCTTGTCCCAGCCCTGCATGTAGGATGAGTGAAACGTATACCACTTCCCATCAGGGGCTATTCTGACACTTCTCTCCTACATATAAAAATCATAATTTTTTTGCTGGAAAATTACTCAGAACCCCCAAACATTTTATATGTTTTTTTTAGCAGAGACCCTAGGGAATAAAATGGCGGTCGTTGCAACTTTTTATGTAACACGGTATTTGCGCAACAATTTTTCAAACGCTTTTTTTATTTATTTTTTTTTTCATTAATTAAAACAACAACAAAATAGTAAAGTTAGCCCAATTTTTTTGTATAATGTGAAAGATGATGTTACGGCGAGTAAATAGATACCTAACATGTCACGCTTTAAAATTGCGCACACTTGTGGAATGGTGCCAAACTTTGGTACTTAAAAATCTTGAAAGGCGACGCTTTCATTTTTTTTTTTCTTACAGGTTACGTGTTTAGAGTTACAGAGGAGGTCTAGTGCTAGAATTGTTGCTCTCGCTCTAACGCATGCGGCGATACCTCACGTGTGTGATTTTAATGCAATTTACATGCGGGCGCAGCTTACGTATGCGTTCGCTTCTGTGTGCGAGCATACGGGGACGGGGGCGCTTTACTTTTTTTTTTTTTTTTATTGTTTATTTTACTTTAATTTTTTTTTTACTTTTACACTTTCTCTTTACATTTTTTCTTTGATCACTTTTATTCCTATTACAAGGAATGTAAACATCCTTTGTAATAGGAATGGTGCGTGACAGGTCCTCTTTATGAAATCTCTCCTCCAGTCTGGAAAGATTGAGATTAAAAAAAAAAAATTAATAAATGATCTCTTTCTTTCCAGCCGAGTTCTGGGCTTTGTTTACTTCCGCCGGCCGGACATGACATCATAACGTTGTGCCCGGGACTCCGAAGGTCATAGAGATGACTGAGGACCATCTGGTCACCGGAAATCTCTATGATCAACATCCGATCGTACGGGCGAGCCCGGAGAAGCACCGGAAGGCCAGTGGGAGGGGGGGGGGGGATGTGCTAGGTTTGCCACCTTTTCTTCGAGTCAAATCCCAACATTTTGCCAGCGCACGGCAATTTTTTCTTTAGTATACTCCATAGTATTGTAAAAGACCTTGGACACCTTTGGGTGCCCCAAGGCCAGTAGTAATGTTGGCGCATGTAGCGGCGAACATTGGGTGTGACCAAATTGACAGTAGGAGGGCTTAACAGGACATGGCTAAGTAAAACAAAAGCATTCTTTTAACCATAAAATATGCTTTAATTGCTGTGCCACAGACACACGATCGGATTTTCCGCAGACAAAACCTCGGACTTTTGTCTGAAGGGCGCTTGCCTGGATTTTGTCTTGCATACAAATGGCAAGGAATTGTCGGCCAACAAACACGAACGTAGTGACATACTACGTGGTTTTTCAGCTCTTTAGCGCCACCCTTTGGGCTCCTTCTGCTAATTTCGTGTTAGTAGAAGTTTGGCGAGTGTTGATTTGCGCTTTTCATTTCGCGCTTTTCATTTTCGTGCTTTTCATTTCGTTTCTGAACGGTTGTTCGTCGACCAGATGTGTTGCGGAATCGGAGGAGATAACGTGTTATTTATTATTGGCCTTGGAGTTATTGCTTTGACCCAAGTCCAGTCCAGGAACAGGAGAAGGAGGATTTCTTGGACCAAAAATTGATTGCTTTATTAATGGTGACCAATGATGTCATATGCCTTTGCTGCGGGAGCTCCGGGAGAATAATCCGGATGATTTTCGGAATTATCTCCGGATGAAGGACCCCTGCTTTCACCAACTCTTGGCATTGGTGACCCCCTATATTAAGAAGCAGGACACATGCATGAGGCTTTTATTTTATTTTTGGGTTGAATAATAATGATTTGATTTGGTATATTTTCTATATTTTTGGATGCATAGAATGCAGTTTTTGGTTAAGTTCTATTGGCAGATATCATGTCTAATTTTATCTGTTTTCTTTTCTTAATGCACAATAAAAACATTGTGTAGAATAATACTTGGCTGTGTGTTTTACTTCAAATGACAGTTTGGAAGTCGGAAGTTACATTTAAAAAATTACAATGTAAAATTAACAAGGGACACCAACATAGTTGTATCTTTGATCTTAAAAACTCCGGGATAATAATGGTGTTGTGGTAACTTGCCCAAAAAAACAAAAAAAGTATATAAATATTATTCTTGATATCACTAGAAAAAAAAAGCCTTTGAAAATTCGTTTGCAGTAACTCCATCAGTATCACCAGCAAAGCAGCTTCATTATTATCCCATTAAAGAAGAAGAGAATTGTGCGCTGCATTTCCACATTTCATCATTTGCCGCGTCACGAATGTTAATTCTCCATTACGAACGCTAGTTTACAAGACCGACCGCTTCCGGCTCCTCCTTGCCTCCGAGCATGCGTGTTATTACTTTGGACTTTTGTCCGACGGACTTGTGTACACACGCTCGGAAAATCCGACAACATTTGTCTGCGGAAAATTTATAAACCTGCCACCCAACATTTGTCCGCGGAAAATCCGACAGCAATTGTCTGATGGAGCGTACACACCGTCGGATTTTCCACCAACAGCCCGTCATCACATAATTCCCGTCGGAAAAAATCCGATCACGTGTACGAGGCTTAAGAGTCTCACAGACTCAGCACAATCATTTTCGCATTACTTCGTGCACAAAAGCCAGTCGTCCTGGCGCACACACGATCAGGCCCGGCTGCTGTAAGCTGAGCTGTGCATGCGCAGCTTGGCTTACATTCCACGGATTGCTATGAGCAAGCAGGTAGGTGTATTTTATTGTAGAAGAGAAATGTTCACCGTCTCTTCTGCAATAATAAAAGCCCATCTGCTCCCAGCGTGTAATGACAGAACTTTTGCTCCACTTTAAGACACGCAAACCTTGGGACAAATTATAATTTATCTGATAGTTTCTTGAAGCTATCGATGCTCCCCGCTGAGACCACCACCTGTGGAAGGGAATTCCACATCCTTACCGCTCTTACAGTAAAGAACCCTCTACATAGTTTAAGGTTAAACCTCTTTTCTTCTAATTGTAATGAGTGATCACAAATCTTGTTAAACTCTCTTCTGCGAAAAAGTTTTCTCCCTATTGTGGGGTCACCAGTACAGTATTTGTAAATTGAAATCATATCCCCTCTCAAGCGTCTCTTCTCCAGAGAGAATAGGTTCAGAGCTCGCAACCTTTCCTCATAACTAAGATCCTCCAGATCCTTTATTAGCTTTGTTGCCCTTCTTTGTACTCGCTCCATTTCCAGTACATCCTTCCTGAGGACTGGTGCCCAGAACTGGACGGCATACTCTAGGTGCGGCCGGACCAGAGTCTTGTAGAGCGGGAGAATTATTGTTTTATCTCTGGAGTTGATCCCCCTTTTAATGCCAATATTCTGTTTGCTTTGTTAGCATACTTACCTCCGTTGTGCAGTTTCGTTTTGCACAGAGTGGGGCTCCTCCCCGCATCGAGTGTCCACCTTGGAGAAGCGCTCTCCTTGGTGGACACCGGTGCGGGCGCGCTCCCGAGTCCCGCATTTGTGTCCATTCACACAGAATGCAGGGCTCGGCCCCGCCCCCCCCGGCGGCGCCGCGTCATTGGATTTGATTGACAGCAGCGGGAGCCAATGGCTGCGCTGCTATCAATCTATCCAATCAGGACACGAGACACCGGCTACAGATGGTGTGCTCGTTCCAGGCCAGAGAAAGATCCTTGTCAGGGAAGTAAAACCAGGGGGCTGGGGGGCCTGCAGCACTACAGAAGGTTTTTTACTTTAATGCATAGAATGCAAACCCCTTTAACCGCTTCCGGACCAGCCGCCGCAGTTATTCTTCGGCAGGTCAGCTCCCCTGCGCGAAACCACGTAGCTGTACGTCGGCTCGTGGGGTTCGGATAGCAGGCGCTTGCGCACCAGCTGCACAGCGGGTTTGCCGATGCTCGTGGCCGACGGTCGCGATGACCGCCGGCCGCGAGCGATCGCGTGCAGGAGACACATTAAGTCCAGTGCCTGTTGTCAGAGTAAAATATGTCCTACCTTTGCCATCAGTAACTACAAAAAAAAACTTCATTGCTGTAAGTAAATCCCATTGTTGGAGTCAGATCCTCCTCTCCCAGCAGTCTTCCATTCAAAGCTGACCACACGGATGGGGTGCTAAGAGGCTGCATCTCTATGGAGTGACCGATCATTTCCTATGGGGATACCAACCTGTATGCAGCACATGAAAGCACTTTCCAATTGAAGAACAGATGTTGGGTGAATCTTGTTTGAAAACAAGAGAACAATACTATGATACAGTGCCTTGCAAAAGTATTCACCCCCCCCCCTTTTACCTATTTTGTTCCATTACAGCCTTCTGTTCAATGTTTTTTTTTTAATCTGAATTATATGTAGTGGATCAGAACACAATAGTCTAAGTTGGTGAAGTAAAATTAGAAAAATATATACATAAAACTATTTTTCAGAAATGAAAAAACTGATAATTGGCATGTGGGTATGTATTCACCCCCCTTTGTTATGAAGCCCATAAAAAGCTCTGGTGCAACCAATTACCCTCAGAAGTCACATGATTAGTGAAATGATGTCCACCTGTGTGCAATCTAAGTGTCACATGATCTGTCATTACATAGACACACCTTTTTGAAAGGCCCCAGAGGCTGCAACACCTAAGCAAGAGGCACCACTAACCAAACACTGCCATGAAGACCAAGGAACTCTCCAAACAAGTAAGGGACAATGTTATTATGAAGTACAAGTCAGGGTTAGGTTATTAAAAAAATATCCAAATCTTTGATGATCCCTAGGGGCACCATCAAATCTATCATAACCAAATGGAAAGAACATGGCACAACAGCTAACCTGCCAAGAGACGGCCGAACACCAAAACTCACAGACCGGAGCAAGGAGGGCATTAATCAGAGAGGAGCACAGAGACCTAAGGTAACCCTGGAGGAGCTGCAGAGTTCCACAGCAGAGACTGGAGTATCTGTACATAGGACTGCAATAAGCCGTACGCTCCATAGAGTTGGGCTTTATGGCAGAGTGGCCAGAAGAAAGACATTACTTCCAGCAAAAAACAAAAATGGCACGTTGTGAGTTTGGGAAAAGGCATGTGGGAGACTCCCAAAATGTATGGAGGAAGGTGCTCTAGTCTGATGAGACTAAAATTGAACTTTTTGGACATCAAAGAAAACGTTATGTCTGGTGCAAACCCAACACATCACATCACCCAAAGAACACCATCCCCACTGTGAAACATGGTGGTGGCAGCATCATGCTGTGGGGATGTTTTTCAGCAGTCAGGACTGGGAAACTGGTCAGAGTTGAGGGAAAGATGGATGGTGCTAAATACAGGGATATTCTTGAGCAAAACCTGTACCACTCTGTGTGTGATTTGAGGCTAGGATGGAGGTTCACCTTCCTGCAGGACAATGACCCCAAACACACTGCTAAAGCAACACTTGAGTGGTTTAAGGGAAAACATGTAAATGTGTTGGAATGGCCTAGTCAAAGCCCAGACCTCGAACCAATAGAAAATCTGTGGTCAGACTTAAAGATTGCGGTTCACAAGCGCAAACCATCCAACCTAAAGGAGCTGGAGCAGCTTTGCAAGGAGGAATGGACAAAAATCCCAGTGGTAAGATGTGGCAAGTTCATAGAGACTTATCCAAAGCCACTTGGAGCTGTGATAGCCGCAAAAAGGTGGCTCTACAAAGTAATAACTTCTGGGGGGTGAATAGTTATGCATATTGAACTTTTTCTGTTATTTTGTCCTAGTTCTTGTTTGCTTCACAATAAAAGTTCAAAGATGTGGGCATGTTCTGTAAATGAAATGATGCAAATCCTCAAACAATCCATGTTAATTCCAGGCTGTGAGGCAACAAAACACGAAAAATGCCAAGGGGGGTGTGTCACGGAATGTCCCACACTTCGCTTGAGTGCTTCCATCAGTATACCACTTACTTGTAGTCTGGATACAGATATCAGATATTCCAACCGCTCCCAAGCATAAAACAAGGCGACACTTGTTTCACTGCTAACATGGACCGTTTTATTTAGAATCAAAATTACAAGACTTTATATGCTGTTGGAACCTCCTCTAACAATACAACTGTAACCTAATTAACATGAGCTAGTTTACTAAATAATTTACCCAGACTAGGTGACTATTCAATACACATTACCATAAACATCAACACAGGGTTAATTAGAACAAACAACAATGAGTTGAATACCCTTAGAACCTGTGGTAAGCCAGACTAGACTCATTTACATTAAACACATTATAGCAGAGAACAAGACAGGTAGTTGGAGTTGATGACACCAGCATCTCCTCACAGTATGTGTCCCAACAGTATGAATCAATCTTATCAGCAGGGGGCTGCTGGAGGAATCCCCCCTCCCTCTACAGGGACACACATCCCAAATGACCACAGCCAAAGAGTCCACAACAGAATCAAACAACATACAATATATACATATATACACGACTGAGTCTGATTAGTACAGTTCAGACTGGATTTCTAATTCACCTCACAAAGAGTATTGTTCCCTTGAAAATCCAGGGCCCATAATCAAAAGGCAAGAGGCTTGCATTCAGTCCTCTCCAACAACCTCGACTAGGTCTTTCACAGGGTGAATACTTTTTCAAGGCACTGTATATAAAAGGGGAATGTGGAAAATTGATTCTTGGTTAAAAACTGTGCTAATGTGGGATGAATTTCTGATGAATGCACCCAATAGAACCATTGTTAACTACTCTTTTAATACATCTAAATTTTAATTTGCTATCACAATTTCCAAATGTCACAAAATCCTCACCGCTTGTCAAAATTCTCACTCGAGGCCAAATACTCATTAACAAAATTCCAAAAGTGCTTTACATAAGCTGGCAGCAAAAAAAAAAAAAAAGAAAACGGCTCCCACAATGCATTCGCGGGTCATGCAAATTACTATATTTTTATATTTGGAATAAAAAAAAAAATCCAGAAGCAGCCTTCGGAATGTATTCTTATGTCATGAAAATTGCTGTTTTTATACGTGTGGTAGAAATAAAAATTACAAAACCGCTCGGCTCCGCGGCAATCATTTTTGCATTGTTGAATATTTAGCATTTAACATTTTTACATATCAAAAAATAAAAAAATAAAAATAAAATAAATCACCTCTGACATTTCAATTCGACAGAGTTTTGTGTATTCCAATTGCTTGCCCTACTTCCACCAACAAATCAGAAAAAAAAACTAGGTTGGATTATTTTTATCTGTACGCCTCGTCAGGTTTTTCATTCTGGGGAGAAACGAAAAAAAAAAAAATAGTTTCACGCTAAAATCGATTTGCTATTATTTTTCGGCTCAGCGGAACTTCCACGCAGACATCATGTAAATCTAATGACATACAGGAGATACAAGTAACTCCTCAATTATAGGATATTTTTCCCGGGGTTGTGTTTGCAGGAATCGATGGAACGCTCGTATATACGGACGAGGTGCCTGAAATCTCAAATGCCCAAAAGTAATTTCATAAAAGGGAATTTGGAGAAAAAGCTCGCAGCTGTTCCATTCCGATTAGCCAAACAGGATCTCACACTTGTCTAAACGAGCGCCGTCTTCGCCGGTTCGCTGTCATTTTATTCACTTTCCCTGCTTTCCATAGAGGATAAACTCTAGAAGAAGATAGGACTTACTATGGATGTGGGTTCCTGATCAAAACTGACGTTCCGTACTAACAATTTGGATAAACCGTATTTCGGCGAAGGGAGAAGGGATATCAAGCTTTCTACCTTAATCTCACATACAAGGCGGGGATGAATACAAAAAAACTGAAAATTGAACTTGCCTGGGACAGCATGTCCTCCTACCATATGGTCAAAAGAAGAAACACAAATACACAGCGTAGCGCCAAAGGGAAAAACAATGAACTGTGATATCCAATATATAAAACAAAAAAAAGGAGTGAACTAGTATAGAGTCCAATGTTCACTGAAGTTGGACTAAATAAATAATGAAGATTTCAAAAAATATGTCCATCTCATGCTCCATGGCAAATCCTCAATTGAACAAGAAAACACTAGGCCAGAAAACACTAGGCCAGAAAACACTAGGCCAGTGATGGAGAACCTTGACACCCCAGATGTTTTGGAACTACATTTCCCATGATGCTCAACAACACTGCAGAGTGCATGAGCATCAGTGGCGGCTGGTGCTCCATTTTTTTAGGGGGGCGCAAACAAAATCTCAACAAACCCCCCCCCCCACGTCACTCGCCCGTGATGGGGCCGATAGACAGATATGCAGTTATACAGATAGATAAATAGACAGACAGACAGACAGACAGACAGACAGACAGACAGATAGATAGATAGATATACAGTGATAGATAGATAGATAGATAGATAGATAGATAGATAGATAGATAGATAGATAGATAGATAGATAGATAGATAGATAGATAGATAGACAGACAGACAGACAGACAGACAGATACTTAGATAGAGAGAGATATGCAGTTATACAGATAGGGGAGAGAGAGAGATAGACCGATAGATAGATAGAGAGAGAGATACAGAGAGACAGACAGACAGATAGATAGATAGACAGACAGATAGTTATACAGACAGACAGACAGATAGATAGATAGATAGATAGATAGATAGATAGATAGATAGATAGATAGATAGATAGATAGACAGACAGACAGACAGACAGACAGACAGACAGACAGACAGACAGACAGACAGACAGACAGACAGACAGACAGACAGATAGATAGATAGATAGATAGATAGATAGATAGATAGATAGATAGATACTTAGATAGAGAGAGATATGCAGTTATACAGATAGGGGAGAGAGAGAGATAGACCGATAGATAGATAGAGAGAGAGAGACAGAGAGACAGATAGATATACAGTTATACAGAGAGATAGATAGATAGATAGATAGATAGATAGATAGATAGATAGATAGATAGATAGATAGATAGATAGATAGATAGATAGATAGATAGATAGATAGATAGATAGATAGATAGATAGATAGACAGACAGAAAGACAGATAGATATACAGTTATACAGAGAGATAGATAGATAGATAGATAGACAGACAGACAGAAAGACAGACAGACAGACAGACAGACAGACAGACAGACAGACAGACAGACAGACAGACAGACAGATAGATAGATAGATAGAGAGAGAGAGAGAGAGAGAGAGAGAGACACACAGAGAGATAAAGAGAATGCACAGCATGACTGTAGGACGCAGTGCTGGGAGCCCCGTGATATACACATACAGGAGATGTGTAATGAAGGCTCCAGCAGGTTGTCGGGTGAAGGGCTGGAGCAGAGGTTGATTCCAGGCAGGGCAGAGGTGAAGCACAGCTCCCTCCACCCTCCGATCACAGACTAAGAAGAGTATAACAGCCAGGGTGGACAGACAATTAAAGGCTGTTAGTAACACATTACCTTACCTTGCTTCTCCATTCACGAGCCGAAACAGGAAGTGACACGCCGCCCAGTTACAGCACCGCCCAGAAATGAAGACATGAAGCAGAATGGCCCAATCAGCATCTAGAGGCGCACTGCACAGCGCCACAGGGCATAAAAAAACACCGCAAATGAAGCGTTTTGCCTGCAATCACGGGATTGCATTTTGCATGACGCTTCAATAGTGCACCGTGTCCGGCGCCCGCCCGGAACACAGTGCACTTCCTAAAGGAACTTTTTTTTTTTTTAAAGGGACATTTTTTTATTTATTTTTTGACTGGGGGGGCGGCGCCCATGCGCCCCTATGGACGGGCCGCCACTGATGAGCATCATGGGAAAGGTAGTTCCAAAACATCTGGGGTGCCAAGGTTTGCCATCTCTGTACTAGAAGATTCTAGAAAGAAGTAGGAGGTCCTAGTGATGCCACCTTCCTTTTTTTTTTTTTATACATCTACAACCTCCAGGCGACTCCCCCCACAGGAGATTAGGAAAGCCACACACCTGTCTATATAAGACCTTACAGCTCACAGTGCATGTCAGAGCAAATGAGAATCATGAGGTCAAAGGAACTGCCTGAAGAGCTCAGAGACAGAATTGTGGCAAGGCACAGATCTGGCCAAGGTTACAAAAAAATTTCTGCTGCACTTAAGGTTCCTAAGAGCACAGTGGCCTCCATAATCCTTAAATGGAAGACGTTTGGGACGACCAGAACCCTTCCTAGAGCTGACCGTCCGGCCAAACTGAGCTATCGGGGGAGAAGAGCCTTGGTGAGAGAGGTAAAGAAGAACCCAAAGATCACTGTGGCTGAGCTCCAGAGATGCAGTTGGGAGATGGGAGAAAGTTGTAGAAAGTCAACCATCACTGCAGCCCTCCACCAGTCGGGGCTTTATGGCAGAGTGGCGGACCAGACTGGGGGGGGGTCTCAGGTCACCCAGTGCCCCTAATAGGCACAGGGTAACTTACACAGAAGAGGGGCCTGGGGGGCTAAAAAAGGAGTTTCCTGACCCCTCTAAGGTAGACTGGGTTCCACTGAGTCCCATCACATCTATCAATGCCTTCTCCATTCCCCATCGTACCTATTGTTCTCTCACCCATTAGACTTTAAGTTCATTCTGGAATGGTCCTTCGCTCCTTCATAGTGTTTTTTCACTTGTTTTGTCTCAAAATCAACACTTGTTATTGTGTTATGTACAGAGATACGTAATCTGTTGCATTGTATATAATATATAGGGATAAGAGCATGTCTTCTTTTTCCTGTGAACAGCCCCGGGGGGCTTTACACCCTTAGTGGGTACACTACCATCTCCTAAACTAATCTCCTCTTCAGTGTTGCATTCTGCCTAGGAACCTGACGCAGGATCAATGAGATAAAACCACAAGATCTCTCAAACGTGCCTCAAAATGGGATCTAAACACTGCGCCATAATTCAAAGATGTATAAACAGAATAAACTTTCAGATGATAAAGTATACAAACAGGCTACCAAATATAAATGAGAACAGGTAAACAGTAGGGCTAAAGGTAAACAATTACCAGCAAAAACATTTGAGTAACACACCAAAAAGTGACAATGTGCATAGTATATTAGAGTCCATAAATCACACTTGATAGGGTCAAATTTATGGGTCGACAGTTGATAACTTGATCCAACACCACACCATGTGACCAAAACATGTCTTCACTCCCCGGTTTGGATGTAAACTCACCAGAAAGAATTGCCTCACCCTCTCGTGTTTTGGCGCTCAAGCAGTTGACCACCACAAGGTTGAGATGAATTCCATCAATACACGTTCCCAAGCGGGTAATATAGGAGAAATAAGACTCCAAATAGTGTGATATCGTCAAGTTAAATAAAGCATTTATTTAAAAAATATAGCCCGATGGAAATATACTCACAAGTAAAATCGCGTTCATATGGTGGGGATGCCAGAGATACCCCGTCATGGCGGACATAAGGTATATGTCATTACTCCCCCGATAGTTCAAAACACTCGGATCGTCACTTCTGGTTGCCGGTTTTATATGGGCCTGTACCGTATAAAAATGGGGCAGGGGTCCTACTAGGGACACGCGATCAAAGAGTAGGTGTTCATATTACCTGTCATTTCACCATTACCAGGGTCCATCCACACAGCTCTCTGCCGAATCTGGAGCACCTTTGGATCAAGAACCTTTACAGAGCACATGATCACTGAGAGATAGAGCGTCAGAACGCCAGAGCGACAGAACGTCAGAACGCTTAAAGACACCAATGCTGGAATTCTGCCATAATGGACTCTATCCTGTGCAGGTATGCTGGGGCAAGCACAAGCCTGAGTTAGGGAAAGACAGTTACTTTTGTTCTACTGTTATGACACATTATTTGAGTAAAGCTATTGAAACTTTGCCTGGTCTGAAGGGTTGTAATGCAAGTAACCTGGCACACATAGTGAACAGCTCGGGTCAGTTAACCACATCGGGGTATGAAGACACAAGTGGTTACCAAGGGTGATGAAGGTTTCTCTAGCAGCATGTTGTAAGCGTGTACATGTGGCAGTTGGGATAGCTTCTTGCAGGCTTGTGCACAGGTATGGAAGATGAGGAGGTAAGGAAGTGCACGCACGGAGTCCATGCTAAGCGCACAGCGGGACCCCATAACTGTTACTGGGAGTGGAGATACATTGGATAGGTAGAGAAGTAATTGGCTCTGAGTGTCCCTCCTGAATGCAGCTAATGACAGTAGTGGTGTATATCAACATCAAGAGAGTCAACCAGAATTCAGTCGTCTGTTCAAGTAAAGCTACCCCATGTGTAAGGTAGTGAACCTTTCCAAAGTGCAAAACAAAAGTGCAGCGCCTCAAATGAAATAAATATTAACAATTCAGCTCAAAAACATATAATACATACATTATATTGTCAAAAGTATTGGGACACCTGCCTTTACACACACATGACCTTTAATGGCATCCCAGTCTTAGTCCGTAGGGTTCAATATTGAGTTGGCCCACCTTTTGCAGCTATTATAAGTAAAAGTGAAATGCAGCGCTAAAAATGATAACCAATGGTAAAATGCACATCAGACATGGTGACCATTACCAATATATACATAGCTGAAACACATGAAGCATAATACCAAAAAATTGAATATTAGACGGGATATAGTAAAGTCCCAATGTATGGCTATGAATCTGATACAAGAGAGTCCCAAACATAGGCTAAATATGAATGTTGGACTGATGTAGAAATCTTCTCTTGTATATCATGAGTTGTACGATCATGGGAAGTGAATAGATGGAATACGCTTACCAGCAGGAGTGGATTCGGATGCCGGTGACACCGAATCAAACAGGCTCTGAGATCCTTAATGGACGATGGTTGGACGATGGTTGGTCCTGGAAATCCCGGATCTCAAGGGGGATCTATCCTCTATGGTCCACGTCACGACTGTCCGTTCAGAAGCCCGAGAGGGAATTCTCCGCCACAAACAAGTCTCCAGAGCATGGATGGTTCCCAAAAAGATAGATAGGACGCCAATAGTGCAAATCAAATGACGTATTTTATTGGATATAACCAATAATCAACAAACGATATAAAAATGTGATCACGAGTAAAACAATAAAATCAAGTGTAGGAAAGAGTAAGGCTCACCCGACGCGTTTCGTCCACATGGACTTCAACAGGGGCATTTTGCAGCTATACCAGCTTCAACTCTTCTGGGAAAGCTGTCCACAAGGTTTGGGAGTGTGTCTATGGTCATGTTTGACCATTCTTCTAGAAGTGCATTTGTGAGGTCAGGCCCTTATGTTGGACGAGAAGGCCTGGCTCAGAGTCTCCACTCTAATTCTTCCCAAAGGTGTTCTATGTGGTTGAGGTCAAGGCTCTGTGCAGGCCAGATAAGTTCCGTCACCCCAAACTTGCTCATCCATGTCTTTATGGACTTTGCTTTGTGCACTGGTCCAAATCATTTTGTGGAGGGGGATTATGGTGTGGGGTTGTTTTTCAGAGGTTGGGCTTGACTGCTTAGTTCCAGTGAAGGGAACAATTAAGGTGTCAAAATACCAAGACATTTTGGACAATTTCATGCTCCCAACTTTGTGGGAACAGTTAGGAGATGGCCCCTTCCTGGTCCAACATGACTGCGCACCAGTGTACAAAGCAAGGTCCATAAAGACATGGATGAGCGAGTTTGGGGTGGAAGAACTTGACTCAACCCAATAGAACACCTTTGGGATGAATTTGAACGGAAACGGCAAACCAGGCCTTCTTGCCCAACATTAGTGCCTGATCTCACAAATGTGCCTTTGGAAGAATGGTCAAACATTCCCATAGACACCCTCCTAAACCTTGTGGACAGCCTTCCCAGAAGAGTTGAAGCTATTATAGCTGAAAAGGGTGGGCCAACTCAATATTGAACCCTACGGACTAAGACTGGGATGCCATTAAAGTTTATGTGCGTGTAAAGGTAGGCGTCCCAATACTTTTGACAATATAGTTTATATTGGATATATTCCAAAGTATAAAAATATAGTCCCAGCAAAGTGTTCAATATCGTGAAAACTGCAAAATAACAGCACCAATGTTTATGAAGTGATTCTTCTTAGAAGTGCTTCAGTGATCTCCCACCATCAATGGATGAATTGCAAAATCCCCAGAACGAGTAGCAGCCATCAAAACAGCATAAACGCCCAAAACAGCATGAGGGCCGTGCGGGAATCTGCAGCATAAGAGATCCAAGGACATCTCCTTTAAAGCCTCCAACTATGGATGAACAAAGCTCACCACAAGCATGAAAAGGATTCCAATAGTGTAGTACTTTAATGATAAAAAAGGAGCATAAAACAAAATGAAAGACAGGGAATCGTTAAAACTCACATCAGGAGCCACTGCCGACCGGGAATCGTGCAGCGACGTGACGTGACGTCAGCACCAAAATCTCCCTTCTTTTTTTTTTCCAATAGATTTTTATGTAACATAACAAAAAATATACAGACAAAATGCCAGGTAAGTGAGACAACATGTACAGGTACAAAAGAGATTTCACAGTGATCCAGTTATCAGGGCCATCACCATCAATCTTTGAAGACTCTACCCTGAGTCCCAAATTCAAACCTGTATTCCAGTATTTTCTGCTCATGTTTTCTTTTTTCTTTTTTTCCCCTTCATCAAAAAACAACCAAACAGTTAAACCCCAACAGTGCCTCCAGGAGAAAAGAGGCAGAATACCATTCCCTCCCCAACAAGGCCCAGATCCCCAAGAAGACCAGAACCCCAACCTTCTTCCCCCTCAGATATCCCAACTTAATAACTAGAACGATGGGCAATGGGATCTGGAGTAGGGCACCCTAAGTCCCCTTCATTTTATCATAGTGTTGTACCTTTACCCTCACCCTTCGGTGAGGCCTAGCAATCCTGCTCTGAGCCACATTTTCCTCCAGTGTATCCTTTGAGTCAACCCACCTAAAACCAGACCTTCCTAAACTTCCTGGGAGCTCCCCTGGCCTCATACGTCATCCGGTATAGCATTCAAAGCCTTCACCAACATTCCTAACGTCATGTGTTCTCCATAGATCCACCTCCTAGCTATAAGTTTCCGGACTCCAAACCATAGAATCCTTAGAAATAGTTTAGTATATACGCCCACCTTCTCTTGGTCAAAAATTCCCAGGAGGCATCTCAAGGGGGAACATATTTTAGGGAAGGTCAAATTTATCAGATATAAATTCAGTCACCATAGGCCACAGGCGGCGTATCTTAGGGCGTTCCCAGACCATTTGAATAAAAGTCCCTTCCGCTCCCACACATTTGCACAAAATCTCCCTACAGACACGTTTCGTCCACTGGGACATTATCAAGGGGTTTGTGTATTGTTAACCTTTTCAAAGTGCCTAGCATAGCCCAGAAGAACCCACCACTGGGCACCCAACAAGCGGAGGAAGTGCCACCTGCTCCCCCCACACACACATACAGGTTAACAGAAACTAGCTGAAGACCACTCAACAATCTGTCCATGCACTGTTCTAGCTTATACAGGCCATCTGGTGCCAACACCAGTGCTCGCTCACATGCTGGAAGGTATGCACTCTAGGGCATGTGTTAGCCCAAGAAGATTGCCACACTGGTCTTCTTGTACCAGACCTTCCAACAGGTGGCGCCAACTTCAACTTATTTTCAGGATAATTGGAACCTGGCCCCATCAGTCCCACCTCTTTGCCTATAGCATCAACTGCCTTTGCACTTGGGGGCTAAGAATATGCATGCATCATACATACTAGGGGGAGTCCTTGTGGGGGAATCAATGGTGGAGAAGGATCTGGGGATCTTGGTAGATCATAAGCTCAATAATAGCATGCAATGTCAAGTTTCCAAAGCGAGCAAAGTCCTTTCTTGTATTAAGAGAGGTATGGACTCCAGGGAGAGAGATATAATTTTGCCCCCCTGTACAAATCATTAGTAAGACCTCATCTGGAATATGCAGTTCAGTTTTGGGGACCAGTTCTCAAAAAGGATAATCGGGGAACTGGAGAAAGTGCAGAGAAGGGCAACCAAACTGATAGGAGGCATGGAGGAGATCAGCTATGAGGAAAGATTAGAAGAACTGAATTTATTCTCTCTTGAGAAGAGGAGATTAAGGGGGAAGAAGATCAACATGTATAAATAAATAAGGGGTCCATATAGTGAACTGGGTACTGACATGTATAGGTAAAGTTGATCGCCTCTCGGGGGGATCAGGAAGGATTTTTTTCCCCTGCTGTAGCAAATTGGAGCATGCTCTGCTGAGGTTTGGATATATGGGCTGTATTTTTTTTGGGGGGGGGGGGTTGAACTGGATGGACTTGTGTCTTTGTCTTGAGTCAAATTGTTTTGAATTTCAGTGAAAGGGAGTTGTCTGATTGTCCTTTATAAGTTTGAATTGCTCGGATTTGCAGCACATTCACGCTAATTGCTCTAAGCCGCCATTTGAGATGCAAAACGTCTTTTTTGTTTCCTGGAGTGACAGGTCACAGAAGATGGTAATCATTTCATATAATAACAGAACTCTCTCCTTTTCTTCGATATTCCCCTCTCCCGGTACTTCGCCTGACATGTCACAACTGAGGATGCTGAGGATTAAGCAGCTTGTTCATGTCACGGCAAACGATTAATGAGCGTAGTGGGGGCAGCCAGAATCTGGCAGATGGGAAATGAAGCTCGCAGTGAAGGTGCTGACATTGTCGTGTTGTGTAAGATTCTTGGGGAGGCTTCAATAAACTGCTTCATCTTCGTGTACAGATGCATCTATTGCTCTTAATACTCGAGAAAACCTTTCATCCTCTCACACATTCTTATACACACAGCAACACAAATTCATAGCAAAATAGAATTTATTTATAGTATAGATCAGTGGTCTCCAAACTGCGGCCCGGGGGCCAGATGTGGCCCTTTGTTTGCCTTCATCCGACCCTAGGGGCAATGTTCCTGTCACTGATACAAGACACTATTCCAACCAACGACACCAACAATGCATAATTCCTCCCACAGATACCAATGATGGGGCACTATTCCTCTCACTGACACCAATGATGGGATACTATTGATCTTTTATTGAAAAGAACCAAGCAACCAATTTTATACAAAAGTAAAAAACAAAACCATAGTACACAAACTTCAACAGAAATCAAAGGAATACACATCCATGTTCAGAATATATACAATGTATACATAATCCACTACCAAAACATTTTTCGAATACTATTTACATAAAGCAGCAGAGAGGGCCTAAGAGGCACAACCCATCACCTATGTATGCAGCCATTTATCAAAAATGAATCATAAAATAAAATAATCTAGGGTGATAAGAGACAGACAGCCACACCCATGAAAGAGACTCCTGGCAGTCAGGGAGGCTTGAAACCCCTCCACGCCTTCAACCAAATCTCTTGACTCCGCTTGTCTCTCTCAAGCACCTGAATCTTCCCCACCTCACGCAAAATGTCATACACCACCACCTCAACTGGAAGGATTTTATGCCGAATGCTGACCTGACACCGTGCGTTCCAAGTGAAATAACGGACTACTAGGCTAACTAGAAAAAGTGTATCTAAACAAAAAACCCCACCAGTATTAAATGCTCCGTACACCCACTCAGCATAACCCAGCCTGGAGAGGAAAGGAACACCGGGGGCCCACCTCACCTGTTTGTACACCTCTATGTTAAAAGAGCAATGAAGCAGAAAATGGTCCGTAGTCTCCTCCTCACCTGCACACACCTCCCGAGGACAACCACGATCCATCTCACGTCAGAATTTCAAATTGCCCCAAACATAGAGCCTCCCATGGAAGCACAACCAGGCCAGATCCCTAAATTTAAGGGGGACTCTATCCAAATGAATCAGTCTTAACCCTGCCCTCAAAACTGGGCCTGTGCAATCCCTTAAGGCCAGTGGGTCATGAAAGACTTTGCTCAAGACTCGACTCACAAGGACTTTCCTCGGAACCGATCTGAGATCTTCAGCCGACAATCGCCACTGCTGTAGTAACTTCAGGCACGGAGCATCATTGGCTGGTAGCTGACCACGATGACCCCTGAGATTCTTCACTTGGCCACCTTCTTCCCAAATTCGTAGAAAAGGCCTAAACCAAGATCTAAATATGCCTACCCATCCAGGAGGTTCCACTTCAAGCATATTACCAATGTTAAACTTGAGAAAAAGCAGCGAAAAGAAAAGAACTGGGTTGACCATACCTAAGCCACCCTCCCTCCTGGATAGATAGGTGACATTCCTCTTGATGGGGTTCAGTCTGTTCCCCCACAGCATCTGGAAGAACACACTACTGATCCTAGCATAAAGAGACACTGGCAAGATGCAGACAAAACTGACATACAAGAAGATCGGAATCAGGTAAGTCTTAGTCAGATCAACCCTTTCCCTCAGAGATAACTTCCATCTCTTCCAGCTGATCACCTTAGTATTGGCAATTTCCAGTCTGCCTTCCCAGTTTTTGAGGCCATAATCACCAGGTCCGAATTCAATGCCTAGTATCTTAATTTTTTCCTGGGGCACTGGAAAGGTTCCCACGAGATCAAACCCCTCACCTTCCTTTCCCATCCAGAAAACTTCACTCTTTTCCTGATTGATCTTGGAGCCTGATGCTTCAGAGTAACGTGATGCCAGAGATACCACCTCCTCTGCTTCATCGGTCCCAGTGACAATCACCAACACATCGTCTGCATAGGCAACAACCCTCAAAGGCGGCTCACCCGGGAGCCCCACTGGTACCCCACACAACATGCCGCTCTCTAGCCTCCTGATGAAGAGGTCGATTGCAAACACATAGAGCAGGGGACAACCCTGACGCACTCCAGTGCCAACCTCAAAGGACTGCCCAACCCAACTATTAGCAAGAGGAAAGCTTTCTGCCCCCTTATACAAGACTTTCAACCAATCGACAAAACCACCTGGCAGATCATACTTACTAAGGAGCAACCACAGGTACTCATGGTTAACACGATCAAAAGCCTTTGCCTGATCCAATGTCAACAAATACTTTCCCCAGCCTGCAGCCCTGCATCTCTCCAAGGCCTCTCGGACAGCTAAAACCGCTGTGAAGGTGCTCCTACCCTGGACAGAAACAGTGCTGATGGCGAGAAAGCAAAGACTCTGCTACGGACGATAGGCGCCAAAAATATCTTTGCCAGCACCTTTCTATCGACATTGAGAAGGCTGATGGGGCGCCAATTCTCAATTATCGAAGGATCTTTACCCTTTGAAAGAAGAATCACAGCTGAGTGCCTCATGGAAGGAGAAAGCACCCCCTCAGCAAGGCAACTGTTAAAAACCTCTACCAAATGTGGGGATAGAATAAACTTAAAAGCTTTGCAAAATTCAGCCGTCAAGCCATCCGGTCCGGGTGACTTTTTGATGGCAAGCTGTTCAATTGCCCTCATCACCTCTTCAACTGTGATCTCCTCTGTCAAATTCATCAATGGGACATCTTCATCATTTAGACCTGGAGTAGAGTCCAAAAAGCTTTCCATCCTGTCACGGTCAAGCTCTTTCCTCCCAAGAAGGTAAGCATAAAAGGACCTCGTGACCTCCAGGATCCCTGACCTGGACTTTGTCAAGGAACCTGTACTGTCAATAAGGCCAACGACCGTTTTAACAATTACACCTTGTTTGCAGTTCTGGTAAGGGTCAGGCGAGTGGTACTTCCCATAGTCCCTTTCCAGAACCAAAGAGGCATGCCGATCATATTGACACTTCCTGAGAAGGAGTTTCACTTCGGAGATTGCCCCAGGATCTCCTCCTCTCGAGACAAGAATATCCAGCTTCCTCCGTAAACGTTGGTAGGTCATGTATTTATTAAACTGCTTTCTATTGGCTGGGCCCCTGAAGAATCCAGCGACCCTCTTTTTGGTCAGCCCCCACCACTCAGCCTTGCTGCTACAAAAGCCCAGGATGGGCACTTGTGCCTGAAAGAATTCCTCAAAGGATTGTCTAACATGTTCTTCCTTGAGTAGAGTCGAATTCAATCTCCAGATTTCCTTACCCATCTGAGGGGCTTCTGAAGCATTCAGGACCACAGATAGCATACAGTGATCAGAGAACTCTACTGACTGCACCACTGGGGGCGAGAAAGCAGAGGTCTCCTTAAAAAAATCTATCTATTCTACTCTGACTACCTCGATGAAAGGTGAACCCGGTGTCATCCGGGAGGTGCTTAATGTGCACATCCACAAGACCAGCATCCCTAACCATACTATTTAAAAAAACGCTATCATATCCCAGCCTGTCCTTGAAGTCCTTCCTGTCCTTGGGCCTAGTTACTGTATTAAAGTCACCTCCAAAGACCACTTGCCGGGATGTAAAAAGAAATGGCTTGATCCCACTTTGTGTGCGGCCCATAAACATTAATTAGGTGCAGGTCATGCCCTCCCACAAGGATGTCTAAGACCATAAATCTCCCAATCTCAACCTCAATAACCCGCCGGACAGCTACCATGCCGGTTTTAAACAACACCGCCACACCGCCGCAAGGCTCGGCCGTAAGAGACCAGTAAGATGGACCATACCTCCGCTCTCTCTTGGCCATATGAATATCTGCCAAGGAGGTGAGCCTAGTCTCTTGCAAAAATAAAATGTCAGCATCTAATTGGCTGAACAAAAAGAAGGCCATAGAACGAGCTTTTACTGACTTAATGCTGGCGACATTTATTGTCACCACTTTTAACGGAGGGGAAACGCCATTTGGGTTATTGGGTGGATTGCTTCTTAGCTCTCCTCTGCTGCTCATCACCAGAAGCCTCTCTCTTTCTTGAGGCCGCCTCAAACTCCATTTCGGAATCAGAACTTCGCTCCGAAGAAGCTCCAGATGAGGAAATATCCCACTTAGAGGACCTATGACAGTTGGAGACAGGCACTGGAGCCTGTTCCGTCCTCACCGCCTGCTTCTTCCGCTTCCCAACCTTCCTTCTCTCCTCCAGGTACTGCAGGTCAGCTTCAGAGATGCCCTCATCTCTTGCTTTTTTCTTTGAAGTCTTTCCACAAGACTTCTTTACAGAGGAAGAAGCAACCTTTTTAGTACACACTACCACTTCTGGTGGGGGGGGGGCTGCTCCCTTTGAGTCAAACTTAGGAGGGGTAGACTCCTGGGGAGTAACTGATTCGGGGGGCACAGACTTGGAAGGTTCTGACACAAGAGGAGAGGGTACAGTAGGCGGGGGGGACACAGAGACAGATACAGAAGGAATACTTACAGACACAGGAGGGGAGGCCACAGGAACTGGAGGGGAATCCTGAGCAGGACCAGCGGAGTCGGTCACCGCAGGGGCCTCACCTTCCATCCTGTCCAGCCTCGACAAGTCATCTATTACATCCTTCTCCATATTGTGCCAGGCTTCAGGACATCTGCTGTAGGGGTGGCGAAGGCGCAGGCACAGGTTGCACCTGATCATCTCGGTGCAGTCCTTAGCCATATGACCCTGACCCCGACACACTGAACATATCAAGGCTGAACAGGAGGAGCTCAAATTCCTCTTTTCTCCACAGCGGTGACACAGCTTCGGCTGACCAGGGTAGAAAATAGTCATCCTATCCCTCCCTAAAAAAGCTGAGGAAGGCAGGTGACGGACAACATTCCCATCCCTGGCCAACCTGACTGTAACCGACCAACCCCCAGTCCAGATGTTACGTTCATCAAGGATTTTGTTGGGCTTAGTCAAAACCTCACCATAGTTCCTTAACCAGACCTCTAGATCCCGAGCAGGAACACTCTCATTGGTAAGTATGATGGTTATCTTTTTCACCGTTGACCTCTGAGAAACCGCAACTGGGGCCAGACCTTCCCATTCAGGTCTTGACCTGCACCAAGCCTCATACTGCTCCCAGAACAGGTCAAGACCCTCTGGCCTGGTGAAGCTAACTGTATAATCCCGTGTCCCAGCTACATGCATTAGAGCATACAGGTCATTTGCCCCAAAACCCATCTCCAAAATCGAATCCACCACTGCCCGCCGTGCTGGAGGGATTGCACCACCTTCCCATTTAAGAATATACCACATTTCTTCTCGGACCCCCAGCAAAAGCCAGAGACCCAAGACCAGATCCGGGGTGCCCAAAGTGGTAGGCTGCAGGGGGAAAACCCGCTTGGGAGTGGAGCTACCAGGAGCAGAGCGTACCACCTGAGCAAATGTAGGTTTATCAGGGCCAAGGCCCCACACTGAAGTCACAGTAGTCTGTTCATTATTATTATTTGCTTGGACTGAGCTGGGACGATTGTCCATCACACTTGTACAATTGCTATCAGTCACACACACATTCAATTTCCCATCAGGAATAGTCACAGTTGCTGCAATACCAGCTGTCTCCTGATGCTGCACTGTAGAGTCTCCAGCAGCTGTGGGGCAAACAGCTTTAGACTCAGCCAAAGGAGAGTTAATAGGCTCTGCTGACACCTGTAGTTCCTTTTCAGAAATGTCATTTTTTAAATGCAGCTCTTGCTACGCTGCAGCATCAGAAGGTACAACATTGCTACACATAGCATTGGCAACTTGATTGTCACTGGGCACACTTTCAACATTGCTCATGGTGTTAGATGGCACAAAAACAGTTTCATCCCCTGCTTGGGGCTTGACATTATCAGGCACATTGTCTGTTATGTCTTTATCACCAAACGCCAGATGATCCCCCCGCACAGGAGACTCCATTACCTGGATGGCACTGAGCATGCCTCCTGAGTCCTGAGGGGACAGGGGGTCAGAACTGGGGGTCTCCTCCTCCACCTTTGCCATCCTTCCAAACCTTTGCTCATTGCTAAACTTCTCCTTGAAGGGCCCATCTCTTCCTTCCATCATGGCCACATTGGTCTCCTGGTGTTCCACCCGGACTTTGGCCAGTTTGATCTCTGAATCCATGGATCCTCGTTTCTGGCTGTGCAAGCCCTCACGATGCCTTCGCAAGCACTTCAGCTCTGCTCTGAGTTTGTAGAGCTTGTCCCTCTCCCTATTCAGGACCTTAATCCCGGCCACCACTCGCTCCTGAATGGCCCCGGAACCTTCAGCCTCACCAGGGGCAGAGAGAACGGCTTGTACAGAGGAAGGCATGTCACCCGACGGCCTAGGAGATGGCTGCGAGCTTCCAGCAGGAGAGGCCCCACTGGCCTCCATGGCTTCCCCAGAAAGGGGCCAGGAGAGCTGGGAGAGATTTCACCACCACTCCCTCCTCACACGGATCACCTGGAGGAGCTTCAGAGACACCTTCCTCCTGACACACCTGTTCTCCAATGATGGGTGGGGCACTATTCCCCCCACTGATACCAATGAGGGGGCACTATTCCTCCAACTGACACCAACAATGGGGTACTATTCCTCCCACTGACACCAATGATGGGGCACCTTTCCTCCCACTGATACCAATAACGGGGCACTATTCCTTCCTATGGCACCAACAATGGGGCACTATTACTTCCTATGACATCAACAATAGGGTACTATTTCTTTCAATGACACCAACAATGGGGTACTATTCCTTTCACTGACACCAACAATGGGTACTATTCCTTCCAGTGACACCAACAATGGGGCACTTTTTCTTCCTATGACACCAACAATGGGGTACTTTTCCTTCCAATGAAACCGATTGGGCATTATTCCACTGACTGACACTAAAGTCTGAAGGACAGTAAACTGGCCCTTTGTTTTGAAAGTTTGGAGACCCCCGCTCTATAAGGGTATTACACCCGGCATAAAGTCTCATTTAAAGGGACGCCGGGGCTGGCAGGAAGTAGTTAAAAAAAGTTTTCATTTGTTTTGTCAAAATGCAAAATGTACAGTAAAAAGCTGAAAAACACTTCACCGACTATTTAACTGAGAGCGATATCATCTAACAGAAGGTAATGAGATGTTTCCATTTTACATAAACACAATTTAGAGTCGCTATTCAGGGGGTGATGACATCTTTACCAGCACTTTTAGGATAGAACTTCTCCTATTACAGGTAGACAATCAATAATCCTCAGGCTGGCTGTGAGTGTCCCCAGAGCCTGCCGAGTCTTTCTCCAACTCTGAAATACATGTTAAAAGGAAGCGACAGGGGACATCAGGTGTGACAAAACGCAGCAATTTTGGTAATGATAGTGCGGCTCTCTGTCGCTGTGTGAATAGACAATCTGAAGCCAGCTGTTCTGGAGTCTGCGGAGGAGAGCAGGACATGGACTTTCTGCAAGTTTAGAAAACAAATGTTTGACATTAGTAGGCAGTGCAATAATGTGATCTTCTCATCCATCCATAGATCCATCTACCCTTCCATCTGTCCATCCATCCATTCATATATTAATTCGGCTAGCCATTCATTCCATACCACCCTTTTCTGTTTTCTCTCATACTCGTATATTAAGTGTAGGTCTGTTTCCTCCCCTCCTCTCTTTTCCTCTTTCTTTCCTCTCTTCGTCTTCTCTTTCTCTGCTTTTTTCCTCCCTCTTTAAATCTCCCTCTTCTATTTTCTCCTCCCCACTCCTTCCTGTCCTCCTCCTTTCCTCTTCCAATTTTCTCATCCTCGTCCTCTTCCTCTTCGCTTCCCTTTCTCTTTCCCTTCTTTTCTTTTCTCTTCTCTTCCTCTTCTCATCTTTTCTCTTCTTTTCTCTTCTCTTCTCTTTTCTTCTCGCCTCTTTCTCTTCCCCTTCTCTTCTCTTTCTTTTTCTCTTCCTCTTCTCTTTCTCTTTCTCTTGCCCTTCTTTTCTCTTCCCCTTCTCTTCTTTTCTCTTCCCCTTCTCTTATTTTCTCTTCTCTTCCCATTCTCTTCCTTTCTCTTTCTCTTTCTTTTCCTGTTCCTCTTCCTCTTTCTTTTCTTTTCCCTTCCCCTTCTCATCTTTTGACTTCTTTTCTTGTCTCTTCTCTTTCTCTTCCTTTCTCTCCTTTTCCCCTTCTCTTCTCTTTCTCTTTTTTTTCTCTTCCTCTTCCTCTTCTCTTTTGATTTCTCTTCCCCTTCTTTTCTTTTCTTTTCTCTTCCCCTTCTTTTCTTTTCTTTTCTTTTCTTTTCTTTTCTTTTCTCCCTTCCCTCTAACTTTTCTCTTTCCCTCTTCCTCCCTTCCCTCTCACTTCTCTTTTTCCCCTTCCTCCCTTCCCTCTCACTTCTCTCTTTCCCTCTTCCTCCCTTCTCTCTCACTTCTCTCTTTCCCCTTCCTCCCTTCCCTCTCACTTCTCCCTTTCCCTCTTCCTCCCTTCCCTCTCACTTTTCTTTTCTCTTCCCCTTCTTTTCTTTTCTTTTCTTTTCTTTTCTTTTCTTTTCTTTTCTTTTCTTTTCTCTTCCCCTTCTCTTCTTTTCTCTTTTCTTCTTTCTCTTTTCTTTCTCTTCCCCTTCTCTTCTTTTCCCTTTCTCTTTCTCTTCTTATTCCTCTTCCTCTTTCTCTTCCTCTTTGCCCCTCTTTTCGTATTCCATTCCTCTTGTGTCCCCACTCCACACTTCCCTTTTCCTATACTCTCTTTCTCCAACCTCCTCAAAACACCCACTTTTCCTCCTCTTTTTGTCTCTACTATTGCTCTCCCTCTCTTCTCTTCTTCCTTTCCCCTGCTTGCTTCTCCCTCTCCTCTTTCCTTCCTCTCTCTACCCTTTCATCTCTTCCTCCTTTCCTCTCCCCCGCCTTTCCTCTACTTTTCCTCTCTCCCTCATCTTTCCTGTTTTCTCCCTCTTCCCTTCCCTTCCTTTCCTTTCCTCTACTTATTCCTCCCTTCCCTCTCACCCCTCTCTTTCCCTCTTCCTCCCTTCCCTCTCACTTCTCTCTTTCCCTCTTCCTCCCTTCCCTCTCACCTCTCTCTTTCCCTCTCCCTCCCTTCCCTCTCACCTCTCTCTTTCCCTCTTCCTCCCTTCCCTCTCACCCCTCTCTTTCCCTCTTCCTCCCTTCCCTCTCACTTCTCTCTTTCCCTCTTCCTCCCTTCCCTCTCACTTCTCTCTTTCCCCTTCCTCCCTTCCCTCTCACTTCTCTCTTTCCCTCTTCCTTCCTTCCCTCTCACTTCTCTCTTTCCCTCTTCCTCCCTTCCCTCTCACATCTCTCTTTCCCTCTTCCTCCCTTCCCTCTCACTTCTCTCTTTCCCTCTTACTCCCTTCCCTCTCACTTCTCTCTTTCCCTCTTCCTCCCTTCCCTCTCACTTCTCTCATTCCCTCTTCCTCCCTTCCCTCTCACCTCTCTCTTTCCCTCTTCCTCCCTTCCCTCTCACTTCTCTCTTTCCCCCTTCCTCCCTTCCCTCTCACTTCTCTCTTTCCCTCTTCCTCCCTTCCCTCTCACTTCCTTTCCTCTGCTTGCTTCTCCCTCTCCTCTTTCCTTCCTCTCTCTACCCTTTCATCTCTTCCTCCCTTCCCTCTAACTTCTCTCTTTCCCCTTCCTCCCTTCCCTCTCACTTCTCTCTTTCCCTCTTCCTCCCTTCCCTCTCACTTCTCATTTTCACTTCTCTCTTTCCCTCTTCCTCCCTTCCCTCTAACTTTTCTCTTTCCCTCTTCCTCCCTTCCCTCTCACTTCTCTTTTTCCCCTTCCTCCCTTCCCTCTCACTTCTCTCTTTCCCTCTTCCTCCCTCCCCTCTCACTTCTCTCTTTCCCCTTCCTCCCTTCCCTCTCA